>ML675620.1:65187956-65273522 GCA_007922155.1 Mesoclemmys tuberculata | reverse complement strand
GTGGGCAAGACTCACCAGCCAGCACCCAAAAAAGATTTCTCTGCAGTAACTCAGTTCCCATCCCATCCAGCATTCCCACAGACCATTGAGCAGACTTATCTGCCGATAATCCAAAATCAATTGCTCAAATTAAACTATCCCATCATAACATCCCCTCCATATACTTATCAAGCTTAGTCTTAAAGCCAGATAAGTCATTTGCCCCCACTACTTCCCTCGGAAGGCTATTCCAGAACTTCACTCCCCTAATGGTTAGAAACCTTCGTCTAATTTCTAGTCTAAATTTCCTAATATCCAATTTGTACCCATTCGTCCTCGTGCCTATATTAGTACTAAACTTAAATAATTCCTCTCCCTCCCTAACGTTAATCCCCCTGATATATTTATATAGAGCAAGCATATCCCCCCGGAGCCTTCTTTTGGCCAGGCTAAACAAGCCAAGTTCTTTGAGTCTCCTTTCATAAGGCAGATTTTCCATTCCTCGGATCATCCTAGTAGCCCGTCTCTGAACCTGTTCCAGTTTGAATTCATCCTTCTTAAACATGGGACACCAGAACTGCACACAATATTCCAGGTGGGGTCTCACCAGCGCCGTATATAACGGCACTAACACCTCCTTCTCCTTGCTGGAAATACCTCGCCTGATGCATCCTAAAACCGCATTTGCTTTTTTAACAGCCATATCACATTGGCGGCTCATAGTCATCCTGTTATCAACCAATACCCGAAGGTCCTTCTCCTCCTCCGTCATTTCCAACTGATGCATCCCCAACGTATATGTAAAATTCTTATTATTAATCCCTAAGTGCATGACCTTGCACTTTTCACTATTATATTTCATCCGATTACTATTGCTCCAGTGTACAAGGTGGTCCAGATCTTCCTGAATAGCATCCCGGTCCTTCTCCATGTTAGCAATACCCCCCAGCTTCGTGTCATCTGCAAATTTTATTAACACATTCTCGCTCTTTGTGCCAAGATCAGTTATAAAAAGGTTAAATAAGGTCGGTCCAAAAACCGATCCTTGAGGGACTCCGCTAGTAACCTCCTTCCAGCCTGACAGTTCACCCTTCAGCACGACCCGCTATAGTCTCCCCTTTAACCAGTTCCTTATCCACCTTACAACTTTCACATTCATCCCCATCTTTTCCAATTTAACTAACAGTTCCCCATGCGGAACCGTGTCAAACGCCTTACTGAAGTCGAGGTAAATTAGATCTACCGCATTGCCCTTGTCTAAGTAATCCGTCACCTTCTCAAAGAAGGAGATCAGGTTGGTTTGGCACGATCTACCTTTAGTAAATCCATGTTGCAATTTGTCCCAATTACCATTGACCTCCATGTCCTTAACTACTTTCTCCCTTAAAATTTTTTCCAAGACCTTACACACGACAGACGTCAAGCTAACAGGCCTATAATTACCCGGATCACTTTTATTCCCTTTCTTAAAAATAGGAACTACGTTAGCAATTCTCCAGTCGTACGGCACAACCCCCGAGTTTACCGATTGCTTAAAAATTCTCGCTAACGGGCTCGCAATTTCACGCGCCAGCTCCTTTAATATCCTCGGGTGGAGATTGTCCGGTCCCTCCGATTTTGTCCCATCAAGCTGTTCAAGTTTGGCCTCTACCTCAGATACGGTAATATCCACCACCACATCCAGATTCCCGTTCGTCATCCCTCCATCATCCCTAAACTCCTCACTAGTCTTATTAAAGACCGAGGCAAAGTACTTATTTAGATATTGGGCCATGCCTAGGTTATCCGTAACCTCTGTTCCATCCTCAGCGTATAGCGGCCCCACTTTTTCTTTCTTTGTTTTCTTCTTATTTATGTGACTGTAGAACCTTTTACTATTGATTTTGATTCCCTTCGCAAGGTCCAGTTCTACGCGGCTTTTAGCCTTCCTCACTTTATCCCTACACGTTCTGACCTCACTAAGGTAGCTTCCCTTACTAATCCCGCCTTTCTTCCACTCCCTGTAAGCTTTCTGCTTTTTCCTAATCCCCTCTCTGAGTTGCTTGCTCATCCAGCTTGGCCTACTACTCCCGCCCATGGTTTTTTTCCCCTTTCTTGGGATGCAGGCTTCCGACAATTTCCGCAGCCGCGACTTAAAGTAATTCCAGGCCTCCTCCACATTTAAATCCCCAAGTTCCTCCGTCCAATCCACTTCCCTAACTAATTTCCGTAACTCTTTGAAATTAGCCCTTGAGAAGTCGAAAACCCTAATCCCAGATCTACGTTTGTTTATCCTTCCATCTAATTTGAATTGAATCAGCTCTTGATCACTCTTGAATCATTTAAAACTAGACTTGATAAATACCTGGGAAAGAGGCAGACCGGCGATGGACTACAGAGCCTAATAGGGCTTTTGAATCCCAAGCTCTATTGTTCTATGTAGATTCTCTGTTGCCCTGTGTCTTGCTGACTAAAAAGATGATCTAGGCAATTTGGTGATTCACGTAACCTATCAGTTTGAATGGAAGTTAGGTTTTATCCTATACATCTTTTTACAAACACTCCTTATTATAGGATGTTGTGGTACGTGATACTTAAAGCTGTATGATTAAAACCAGTGCCGCTCCCTGAATCAAAGAGTGGTTGACTTTTAGCAGAGAATCCATGACCCACCCTCCAAATGTAAGTTTCACTTAGTGTAAATTCACTAACCAAGCAAGCAGATACCCAGAAAGTGCTCCTAAACATGGGTTTCTAAGATGGCTGCCCAGATGGTATTTGAGTCAAACCTGCACTCGCCTACTTCCATTTTAAGGCAGAAGCAGAACAATTGGTTTTTTCATAAGTCTGTGTTAAATTCCTTATGTCACTTTTTTCTTAATTTTTTTTCATGATTGTGATGAAAAGTCTCACTCTCTTGGGATATTTTCTGTTGTTTGAACTCAATATTATTGACATTGATTGGGTACCTGAAAATAACTAGGTGAATATTGGGACAATAATGTATAAATCTGAGAGCTGAACAGAGCTGAATACAGAATCAATCAAAATTCGACTGTTATTATGCCAGGTCTTTAAAATGTTTTCCAGCTAGGTTTAGAAATGGACTAAAATTCTCTTGCAGTCCTCACCTTTTATAGAAAAGGCATTTTGTATTATAGTATAAGACTGGAGAAAAATGTAGTTGCTCTTTGCTCCTTTTGAATAACAAAAACCAAGAGAAAATAGGGAAGTAATGGGAACAAATGCTTCTAATCTTAAAGCAATTTTTTATACTGATGATGGTCTGTAGGAAATAGGCCTGATAGTCTTTTAGACCAAAATCTAGTCATGGATAGCAAGACACTGTAACAAACTGCAAAAAGCACTGATACCATTGTGTTCATATTTCTCTGTCATTTGTATTAGCGGCTATATATTTGTCTCCTAGAGTAGTAGTAGATTACTACTGAATGCACTGAACCACATTTTTAGTATCTTTTCCATCTCCTTTGGGAGACAAGCTAGAGATACATAGTGGAACAATGAAAATAATCTCCTTCCCTTGAAAAGTAACTTAATTCAGGCAAGTACATGACTGAGGGATAAAATGAGGTTAAGAACACAGAGACATTTGAAGCAGGCAATACTCCAGAAGCACAAATGGTTGAGAGAATACAATTTTGAAATTTAAAAACCTAAAATATTGACATTTGATAAATAATAGGAACATTCTTGTAAAAGAATAGGCTGTATAATGGGATAGCACCAGGCGTAATAGATGAGTAAAATACAAATAGAGCTGGCATGACAGAAGTATGTTAAAAAGATGTAATATTAAATGGGAAAGGGAAGGAGAGAGCATGAGGTTAAAAAAACAAAAACAAATTGAAGAGACAAATGTGAAGTCTTCAATTAAAAAAATGATTCCCCCTCAGTTACGTTCTTTGGATAATGTACTAAATTAAAACGTGATGTATCCATTTTGGGTTCATACAGTGAAGTGGATATTTTTGTGTTTCTGAGGTTATAGGTGCAAATTGGAGATAATAATTTACAAAGATAATACAGGTCTTCATGTTGCAACTTGCTAAAAGGCGTCTCATCAATTCTTAACCTAGTCATTCAATACTGACTTAAGCTCTCTGCTGAACCTCCATACCCCGGTGTTTGTTTTTTTGTTTTTTGGAGACCTCCAATCTAAGGATTCACCTAGCCTGACTCTTCTTACCTTGTGATGTCTGTCAGAATCACAGCAGGAGATAGTATGCAGTTGCTTATTACAAAGAAAGGATAACACATCTATTAATTAGATTTATAGCTGATATTTTCCTTTATTTAATAGTTAATATAATTTAACCCCCAAGTACTGAGTCAGTAAAATATTTCCTTTAGATGGTATGTGATGGTGGTTTTTTGCTCTATACTATCTTTTATAAATTTCCTTAACAGATTTTAATTGAAATTAATGCTGAGTGACTGACATTCTTCCTAAAATTTAATCCAATGAACTGCTGTGCGGTGCTCTGATATTTAGCCATTTGTGGCTTGAATTGTTGCCTAAATGTTGATTAAGCTTGGTTTGTGTTTCCCATTTTTAAGCCATAGCTGTGTTTCTTATGACTGTGTTATTGGAGCTGTAACAGAGGATTCACATTTCATTTAAAAAAGAAATGAAAATAAATTTTGAAATCCCCTCCACTCTCATCGTAATGTACTAGGGACGTATCCCCTTTGGAGATTGAAAATCTGGATGGTTTGCTAGCTAGCTTATCCCTGGCTGCTTTTATAAATTCCAAAGGATTTTAAGTTCCAGAGGGGTAGCCCTATTGGTCTGTATAGAGCAAAAACAACGAGAGTCCTGTAGCACCTTAAAGACTAACAAATTTCTGCGGGCATAAGCCTTCATGGGCTGCAACCTACTTCATCAAATACAGGCCACGAAAGCTTATGCCTGCAGAAATATGTTGGTCTTTAAGATGCTCCAGGACTCCTGTTTTTTCAAAAGGTTTTAGCATCTCAAGTTTGATTACATTTGCAAATGTCAAAGTCTGGCTTGATTCCATGTTTATAAGAGGCCTCAAAAAGTTCTCAATGTGTGTGCCGACTCTGCCAGTGCTGGATGTGTGTGTTCAGTGTATAAAGTGTTTGGGACTAATACTTCTGCTTTGATTTCCAGTCTTTATCTGTTAGACCCAGGTGAGAATGCACATGGGGTTAGGGAAGGGAAAGGGAAATTGTATTTTGCTACCTGGTTGTTCTAAATAGCAGGCTAAGGCCCGGTCTACACTTACCTTTGCAATTCGGTGGCAGTTGACGGGAGATACGCAAGTGACGTAAATCACTTGCGAATCTCCCGTCTACTTCGCAGCGTCTTCTCCACGCGCTGTCCACGCTGCACTGTGTCGAAGGGAACAGCGGGTCTACGCAGACCGCTCAGTCAATCCAGAGCAATCGATCTGGCGGTGGCAAATTTTCTGCCATCAGTGTAGACCCAGCCTAAGATGATTCTGTCTCAGGACAGCTGAGGGTCCAATCTCAACTTCCTTTTAGCATAAAACTTCCATTAGAGTGGAAGTAAATAATGTAATGAAAATATGCAAAAGGACTTTGTGATAGATCCAAAATTGAAACCCTATAAGTGATTTAAAACTCCCAGTGGGATTCATGCCTGTGTAACACACATGGGATTACTGTTTTGGAGCTTGACTGTCACTAAACCTCTTTCTTCCTTTATAGCCTATCATGCTATCCTCCTCTCCAAAGCAATCTCACTCTTTTATTATCTTCACCATACCTTCCTTGAAGAGAATCTTTAATTTCTCCATTCATTTCAGTACTAATAAGAACAAAGTAGCTCCTGGATTCTTCGAATCTAGTCCTGCTTCCCTTAGTACTGTATAAAATATTCATATGCTAATAATTTTTGTATATCTTTTGTGGAGTTACATATTTTAGTGCATTCTGTATCTTACATAATGTCTAAGTAATTAATTTGTAAATGTCTGCATATTCTTTTCTCAATTCCAGATTGATTCACGGAGGGCAACTGTTAAATGGATTGGCAGGTCCAACCGTAATGAATGCGGCTCCATTTCTCTCCACTACCTGGTTTTCTCCTGACGAACGTGCCACTGCAACGGCTATTGCATCATTGCTCAACTATCTTGGTGCAGCATGTGCATTTTTAGTAGGACCTCTGGTAGTTCCATCTCCTAATGGAACATCCCATCTTTCACTTGCATCAGAAAGTAACTCTGAGCATATCAAGGACCGCATTGAAGCTGTGTTGTATGCAGGTATCTTAAAACTAATTTACTGTCGTTATGTCTAAAGTGTGAACTACTACCCTCTAGAGGCTGGCCTGCAGACAAAATTGCTAATGGTTTAAAGAGCTGTTGTCCTTTTTTTCAGGTGGTAGAATTCTGTGTTCGAGGATCTAAATTCTGTTCCCATTGCCACGCATGTGGGATAACCAGTTGAGCTGTCTCTTTGTATGCAGACAGATTAATTCCAGTACAGAATCTGGTCTAGCTTTTCATATCTCCTGATTTCCCATGCCAAATACCTTTCACTAAGGCTCTGTGTTTTCATACAGAACTTCAAAGCTATGCTGTTCCCTTGTTGAACATTAGCAGTAAACCTCTCAATACCAGTTCATGTTTCTCTGTATCATTAACAGTGGTAGTGTAAATCCAACACTCTCAGCACTTCATGTTTAACTTCTGTGTTAATTGAGTCCTCATTTAGGGTTTAAATGTGTAAGTCTTTCAAAAGTGATTTGTTAATTAAGAATATAATTGTGGAATAAAACCCCACGAGACCTTGGTTTTTTGGGTTTTTTAAAACTAAAAAGTACTTAATTTTATTCTTCTTAGATGTATGTAACAGTTATTACTCAGGAACAACTATTTACTGACTAATAATAATGTATGAAAACGAACACTGTGAAATACTTAATTTATTTTCCCTTGCTTTTCCTTGCAATAGTTTCTCCAGCACAGCTGGATAATTCCTTCGGTGCTTTAAGCAACTTGTTTTAATCATGTTCACTGGCAAATGCTTTTCTTTAAAGATGTGCCTGAACCCCAGTTTAAGAATCTAGGGCCTGATTCTTTTCTAATATATAAATTGCTGCAGCTCCATTGAACTCAGTGGAGTTTCACCATTTAATGTCAGTTAAGAATTTGGTCCAGTTATCTCTCTAGAATTCAGCCAAGAGATATTACTAGGCTCATTTTTGCTATTTCAAATGTTTTTTAAAAGGAATCTCAATGTTTAAAATTGTATATACTATAGTGTATATACAAGTGTATTAGACTCTGCCGGCTATTTGCAATGCTTCATGCATGTCCATTCTTCATAAGGCAGATTTTCTTATACGTTAGTAATGACAGAGTGAGGGCCACTTTCCTTTCTTTACTGTAATAACAAGCAGTTGAAGGTGGATCATTATGTGACTGGACACCACATAGCTCCTTTCTTTTCGAGTGACCCACTTTTTTTCTGAAGCCAGATGTGTTGAAACGGCAGGGAAGCAATTTTTTGGGCTGCAGCCTCTTTAAGATGCAGATAAGTTGCAACTGAAAGGTTCCAGGGCAGTTCCAAGTGATGATGCACAAGAAAAGAGTGCAAGAGAAAACTGATATGACTTGTTTGCATGTCAGTCCCTGTCCTGAGGTGCAATGGATGCAAGGGAATAAAATCTAATGACTATAAAAACAGCTTAGATCCTCCTCCGCCCCAAGATACCATGTATAACTAGGACGTGTGAACAGGTCTGAGGGAAATGTAATATTGTGTCTGGAACAGCTTCATTTTGTGTCTAGCAGAGATGGAAATGGCTTTCCACTACTCACAAGTCTGCCATTGACTGATATGTGTCCTTTTAATTTATTCTGCTTGGGGGGAGGCTTTCCTGAGCATGTTCTTCATAAATTGGATGCCATTGGTGTGCTTGGTGTTTAAATTGAGAAATCTATGACTTGAGGCTTATGACCTCGATTACACCTGCCTGTCTATTAAAGATTCCAGGTCCCTTTTGCTGAACCTAGCTCAGTGTGGCTGTATAGTAACAATGTTGATGAAGAACTTGATGGTAGGTAGCACAGGTCTTCTGCAGTCATGGAATGGAAAGAATTTTGGGAGAAACCCTCCTTCAGACTTGTGGGTGATATTGGCATGGGTAGAGAATCATTGTTTCAGTTTTTAAGTTTCCTGGGGGAGACAACATTTCATAAGGTCATTATAAGATTTTACTTTATTCAGCAGACTTTTAAACATACAACTGGATTTTTCTGTCTGACCGCACCTACTGTGTTAGTGATCTGTCATATGGGGTGAGATTCTTCTTTGAGGTATAGCTCCTTTGCACCACAGATGCAGTGAAAGATTGGATCCTGGATATATTTGGAAAACAAAGAATTTCCCTGGTTGTGGGGGAACACTCAACTACTTAAAAACTGGCAGAGCTGTCTCAAGAGACAATCACCCCTTTCAAATGCATGAACAGCATAGGAAATGGGCTGGGATGAGAGAGAGGATCCCACCAAATTGGAGGGCTGAAACTTTCATGCTGATGTCCTCATCCTCATTCTCCTGTACCTAGTGGAGCTCAGACATGGGAGAGCATCTACCCCATGATGTGTAACAATAAAAATTAGCAATTATATAACTTTATTCATCTGCAAACAAAGCAGTTCACAAAGATAGTAGGTATCATCCTTCTCATTTTACAGATGGGGAAATTGAAAGATTAAGGGAGTTGCCTAAGGTCATATTGCAAGCTAGAAGCAGAACTCAAGTCTCTTAACATCCATTCCTTGGCATGGCCACTTGGCCATGATGCAGCTCTAACTTTGAGATTTTGGATATACTACAAGAGTTGTTAACCTTGGATTGATGGCATGGCAAAAATGTTATTTTTCCAAAGATTATTTTTTGTAATGATGGATGGGTCTATAAGTGTACGTAGATCTGCTTTACAATCTTTCTCTGAACCATTTCCTTCCCTATCTCTGTTTAATATGATGGAGTTTCTTGAACTAAGAGCTCAGCTGAATTATCATGGCATTCTGTTGTCATCTTTGCATACCATATTCTGAAGTATGACTGAAATAGCAGGGACGTTACAGATTAAAATCAAGTTGCATTACCTGAATTACATGGGGAAGTTTGCCTTGCTGTTGGCTCTAACCAGAGCTATTAGCCATTTGTTTTCCTGAGCATTAACTTAAACTCATCTAATTTGTTATTACAGTGTTATAGATTTTCCTATTGCCGAGCAATTCAGTATTTGGACTTTTTATGTCTGCATATACTCTTTCAAAAGGAAAAATACCTTCCACCAAAGAGACTTGCACCTCTGAATATAAAACTTCCCCTTTCCCATTTACAGCCTACTCAATCAGCCAAGGTGCCCACTTCTCAAGGCTGAGTGAAGACCATCTCCTCACTTTGACATATGCATTTCATTGTGGCCTGGTGCTCAGATTGCTTTCAGATTGCATTAGAGATTCACTCTTCAGCAAATGACATACAGCTCCATACTCAGTGTAATATTTCCTGCCCATTAGTTTGTTGACTGTTCTTGTTCTCCTTTCTTGTTTCAAGTGTTTTGGAGGATTCATCCAGTGTTCCTGAGGGAACTGTTAGGAGAGGAGTAGTCAGTTACTGTTGAGGAGCTCTTGTCTCTGACTCTTAATTCCCTCGGCACTCACATCTTCCTTTTTACCATGACTTGCTCTTACTTGTTAAACTCTAATAACAAACTAGTAAACTTGGCCTAGGCTTGCTTTTCTTCTTTATCATAGTATGGTATAATGCATGATAGTAGTGACAAAGACAAACCCGTTATTCTTGGGCCTCATGGTGGGGACAGCACTGCATCAGCTTTGTGACGTGAGAAATTAATTCCATTCTGAGCTCCTATGTCTCAGATAGAGAGGTAAATGTGTGGTACACAAGGCCAAACTGAGATGAGGGTCATTTATTTCCCAGTAGCAGTGACACTTTTGTTTTTTGGTTATGTTTCAAACAAGTTCTGCCCTCCTTTATGCCTCTGGACAGTGACCACAAGGCAAATTCATCAGAGTAGGAGGTGTAAAATCGGAGGATACTAAGGCCTGGTCTACACTGCCACACTGGGTCAACATAAGATGTGTAAGTTAAGTACTGTAGAATGTGTTATCTACCGTCAACTAACTTACGCTGTCTTACTGCAGCGTCTTCACTGTGCTGCGCTGATGGGAAATGCCCTCCAGTCAACATAGCATTACTCTTTTCAGGGGAAGGGGAAGTTACTGTGTTGAACCGAGAGCACTTCCGATTGATTGAGCAGGTCTCCACTGGCCGCTCAGTCAGTCCCGCTGCATCAATCCGTGGAGCCCAACATAGCGGAATCAGTATAGACATACTGATATATTTTCCTCCTAGAGAGTAAGCTGAAACAGTAATTCTGGGTTTTTTCCCACCCGGTCCATTCAGATTCTGAGTATCATTTACTTTTCACTTGCATTAATTATTTTCCCCTCTTTTGGCAGAGCAGTTGGTAAAGTGCTTTCTCCATATTGGCTTAAAAAAACAAAACCACATATTTAGAGAGGAAGAAACTAAGGCAATCAGGTACCCAGCACTACTGGAATTTCTAGTAATACTGGTGAATCACTTTTTTGTAATAAGATTCCAGGGACTCCTAAGAGAATACTATCCATAGCCATAGCTATAGGATTTTCTATACAGTAATAAAGAATCCTGTTTTTTTAAGAGTTTAGGAAAACTAGCATGTTAGGGTTAAGCATGTGAATAGGGAGAATGCTGTGTAAATTGTAAATGAATGTAAATGTTAGAGGGCCTGGGGGTTGAGGAACGTTTGTGGTTTTCTCTTAAAAAGTCTGATCACAAGACTTGCTGAGTGTCTCTTGTGGGTTCAGGCCCAAATTGCCACATTGAAATTTCTGAAAGACTGCTGTTGAGCAAGAACAGCATCTGCAAACATCTCTGTTTCTTCATTTCTCTTCCATTTTTGTGCATTGTCTCCTTGGGGCATGGCTGACTGAACTTTCCTCCTGTTGTAAATGTCTGTGACAGTAACACTGTCTGTGTGGTCTGCTCTCTTGATTACATCTTTGTCAACCCTTTTTCCATGCCTTTGTCACCCTATGGTGTGACTACTGTAATTTGTTGCTCTAGAGCTTCCCCTAGTGGCAGCTGTCCAAACTCTAGCATGTACTTCTACCTGTATTCTCACACAATGAAAAGGAACCTCATCACTGCCCTCAGAATTATCCACTTGGTTCCAATTTGATATTCTCCTCCCTGTGTTTGAAGCCACAAGTGGACCTGCTCTAGTGTGCCACACAGACCTTGTCCATCTCTGCATGGGCCTCTTCTCTGTCTCTTCAGGTAGTGTTATAATTGTTGGTGCAAGAGCCTTTTCCTCTGCAGCTCCTGCCATTGAAAATGAACTGCCTATATCAATCTACCTCATTGACTCCCAGTCTTGCTTGAAAATATATTCCCTTAATTCCTCTTCCAGTTGTTTTAGATCTATTATTGAACTTTGTAAAGAGTTTGGGATACATTTTTTTGTCTGAAAGAGGATAGATAATAACTTTATTGTATTAAAATAAGCTCTCATTGTTAAAATCCATCACCATGTTAATTTGCTCTTACGCTGTGGTTTTTCTTAATTATCTCTTAGAATTTGGAATGGTTTCCCTGATATTTTCTGCAGCACTAGCTTACTTCCCATCACGCCCTCCATTTCCTCCCAGTGTGGCTGCGGCTAGTCAGCGGCTCAGCTATAGGAGAAGTTTTTGTAGGCTATTAAGGTAGGTACACCTGGGGACAACTTCGGTTTACAGTTCAAAGCAAATTCAACTTTTTTTAAAACCTAAATTTAAAAAGAACAACAATATGTGCTTTAATCTTCTCACTGAAGAACAAACAAGTTAATTTGCAGTGGTTTGTAATCAAATTCAATATTAATATGTAGATATGAAAGAACACTAAATGATAAGTGAAGTCATTAAATATTAACTATTTTCAAAAATATCACAAAACACATGTCAGTCATTTAGTGTCAGCACAGCTCTGGCCTTGATAAGTCTCTGAATAATACTTTTGTTACATCCAATGCAAGACGATTAAAGGGTGGGGACTGTAAAGTGGTGAGGTAATTTAACATTGTGAATAACTGACCGTTAGGTTGCTCTCTTCATTTGCAGTGCTCTAAGCAGCCAACATTACGGATTGCTCATTATATTGGAATAACTTTGCATCTAGTTCACCATTCAAATGTGAGCCAGAGCCCTTGCTATTGTGGGAGCAGTGTGCAAATGCATCCAAGGCAGAATTTGTCCCATCGAGTTCTGTTAATTTCATATGATATTAACGTGCAAAATGGAGGATTGGAAAATAAGTCATGCTGCTGGGCAAGGTCTCAGATTACACATTTTTGGTGTTTTTTTTAACTTTGTTATAAAGAATTGTCCTAATGGTGCTTCCTTTCTTCCACACTTTGTCTGTCTGGTGTATTTAAACTGTAAATTCTTCAGGGCAGGGACTATTTAATCTTGTGTGAACCTAACACAAAGGTATCCTGATAACAGTTGGGGCCTCTTGGTCTGCTGTAATATAAATCATACGTAATATTAAAAGCCTGGAATCCTGTATCTGATATTGCGTAGGAAAATTGTTGTGCCCATGCAGAGTCCAGTTGACTTCAGTAGGGCTCTGCTCATGTGCAGCAGTCTACCACTATGCTGTCAGTAGCAGGAATAGAATCAATGTATAAAAGGGACTATATAGGGCTTGGATGGGATATTTGTGAAGCTTTTTTAATAAAGCAATTATTAGAGAGCAATTAAAATCATACCTGTCATATAATTTGTGCCTCCTTTACTTGTATGTAATGCCAGCAAAAATTATCTTTTTGTTGTTTTGGGGAAATTATTTCCTATCAGAAATGTTCAATTTCTGCTATTTGGAAACCTGGCTAAGGCTATGTCTACGTTGCAGTTAAACATCAATGGCTGGCCCTTGTCAGCTGACTCAGGCTCATGGGGCTCAGGCTAAGGGCTGCTTGATTGCAGTGTAGACATTTGGGCTCAGGCTTGAGCCTGGACTCTGGGACCTTCCCACCTTGCGGAGTTCTAGAGCCCAGGGCTCCAGCCCTAGCTCAAATGTCTACAATGCAATTAAACAGCCCCTGTATCCTGAACCCAGCAAGTCCAATTCAGCTGGCACAGGCCAACTGAAGGTATTAATTGTGGTGTAGACATAGTTTAAGTTATTAGAACGTGCAAGGCAAGATAACCTTCCCTAGAAAGGACACACTTCGGTGGTTATCAGGGGGAGGTGAAGGGACGAGAAGGTGAGAACAAAATTGGTCAGTTAATCTGTAATGTGACCCACTCAAGGTATTAAAAAATAGCAATTCCCATGAGGGCACTGAGTACACTTATTAATGCTGCATTATGAGCCTAAACTGCTATGGCGAGAGATCCTGCCTGAAGGGTGAGTTGTAAAAACATTACTGTCAAATAAAAACCCAAATAACTGACTCTGTAGGTGAAATATAACATTTCTCTTGACTGTGCTCCATTTGGGAGCCTTGTAACTAATTACTGTACACAGTACAGTGAAGCCTGGATCTGGGATATTTGTAATGTCAGCTGGTGAACTGCAAAACTCTAAATTACCAATCCACTAAACCTTTCTTAATAAAACATAACTTGGCAGTTAAATAGTAAACATATTTCTGTTCTGACTCTTAACAGCAATGTGTTAAGATTTTCTATTGTCATTAAGTAAAACATTGTATTTTCCTCCTGTTATGCATTCTTCCATGGTGCTCCTTCCACAAGGTACTCTCTCTCCCTTTGTACACCAAACAATCACCATCTCATCATTCAAATCACACTCCTCTTGGGGAGCCTTTCAGCAATAATCCATCAAAGAAGAGGCATTTATAAAAGGACAGAATCCGCTATGTTGTGAGAGAAACCCATCATCCGTGTTAGACATCTAAACTGTATTGCCTGTCTAATCTACATTTTGTAATCTTTGGGACAGGGACTATTTCTTCTGACAGTGCTGTGTAAACTAGGGATACTCAGCTGATGAGCGCTGGAATTACTCACTGTATTTCAGAGCCCTGTATTACATGCCACCCTGTATTACAGAGTTAGTCCCCCTATTATTGAGATTGTTGCTGTTATGCATATCAGTGTTTGATATGTGTAAACCAGTCAGCTAACTTACAAATCCATGCACCAAAAACACTTCAGCCATGAGTTACATATTTTTCTTCAAAATAAAACTGTTTAACACAAGTCCAACATCTGTCATGTCCTTTACCCTGACCTGGTGTCTTCTGCAGGAGCCTGTGTACTCCCTACAGCTCTTACAGCCCACAGGCCACCTGCTTGGAGTCGGTGATCCTCTCTGCTCCTTTCTCCTTTGTAACCTGCTCCCTGCAGCATTACACTCCACAGGCCATCTACTGGGGAGTCAGGTATGACGTAGGCTCTTTTCCCTGACATGAGGACTTCCTCAGGAGTCTACCTATTCCCTACAGCTCTCACTAATAACTGAGTTGCTTGCTGATTCTGATAGAGACATGGTGATCTTCAGACTATCACCTTATCCCTAGTCTCAGATCATCAGCTGGGAGACAACTGATATTCACATATGGGGGTTCAACTCACTTAAAAGGCCACCAAACTTGTTATAATTACAACAAAACAAACAAACAAAAACCCCTTTCTTTACACTTTGGTTTAGCAATGTTTTTTGACACTGAAACAGGGCACACAGCATGTCCTGGTGCAAATAGTTGAAATATTTACATTTCAAATTAGCAATAACAGATTTAGTTTTAAAGCAGCTTGACAGTATTAGCTAGTTATATACTTTTAATATTTTGGAGAACCTATGTAAATTATTCTAATGTTCATAAAACTAAGGACTCTGTATTTCTGTAGCTCCTTAATGAACTAGAAGTCATACTTTCACATACATGACATCTCCATCCAGAAATGAGGCCACAGAATAAAGTTGGTGCTAAATAGACATTGTCATGGTTATTGCCAGAAAGTTGATTGACTTTGACAGGGCTCCTATCTGAACAGTCTTGCCTTCTGGAGCCTAGCAGTAGGTTTTTGTTTTTTTGGGTTCTTTTTTAGAAAAAGCTGATCCATATTTCAGCAGAATGTTTTAATAAAAAAAACTTGATGCTAACTTTCCGTGTAGGCACATGTGTATTATGATGGGAAGTAGTATGGGTGCAGTGGTTGATAGTGTGACAGGCAGCGACATGCTTGCTTTTTCTGTAAAATTTTCTGATGCAGTGATTGCAAAAATAAATGTGTATGGCCAGGTTCTCGGCTATATTCACCTTTGCACTATCCCCTGATCCTGGGGCTGCTGAAAACCGAGACAGCCCCCAAGTGTAAGTTAAAGTCTCCCAAAGGCTGTTGTAACTGATATTGGCTATTAATAGGTTCAAGGGGACAAAATGACAGTTAAAGATTGGCACAGTACAAGATTGCCCCAGCTATCCACCCTTTCCTCTGGTCAAGTCCCTGATGCTGGCAGCTAGTAGAAGGGATGATACAGGACCCTGTCTCCAGAGGATCCCCTTACATAGGTGTGGTTCTGCATGGCTGGGTACAGCACCTTATGGCCAGAATCCACTGGCAAAATGGCCATACCATAGCCAAGGAGCTGATTCATAGTCAAGAGTCTAGAAAAAGCAAGATGTTTCAGATGAGACCACTGTCAAGATATGGGTTACAACTTAACCTTCCCTGTTAGTTCTTTTCAGTCTAGAAGGAAGACTAGATATGCAATCATGTACCCAGAGTTTTTGAGTATTTGAGTGATAGTATTTTGTAACAAGTTCTGTCCCTTCGCTAGAATGTGCATTGTAACTGCATTAAACCCACTCAGGTAGAACATTTTCCTTTGTATTTTATTATGCAAACATTGACATAACTTCTAAATACGAAACATTAAATAATTTTGGAAAATTATGTCTTGTACTCAGAGCTGCTGTCTGCCCTTTTAGTCTCCAAGATCACAACAAGGTAGACTAGAGTCAAGGAGGAGAGAGTGGGCCTAATAGATGACAAAAGGTGGTAGAACACACCAGTTCTGCAGTTAAATGCAGTTTTAAAATTGTAATCGGAGTATGAAATAACTTCTCTTCTGTGTTTATGCTTTCTTTGCACTGTTGCATTAAAAGAAAACTAACATAAGTGCTATTGGAAGAAGGCCATATTTGTATAATATAGTTGGTTTGCCCAAGAAGAGCCTGTGTGAAAGAAAAAGGGCTCCAGGTAAGTGTGTGTTCTTTGGATCTTCTCATGAAGTAAAATAAACATGACCTCTGAAACTGAACATTTCACAGGATGTTCTATGATTTTTCTCTTCCTCGGCTTCAATAGTTGTGTGTATTAGCAAATTGCCCCTTCATGCCAAGGGAACTGGTGCTAATCAACTGATCAATTTCAGTCTTGTGTAATCTGCTTTGAGGGAGGCCATTTTGTGATTAAATGAACATTATTTGGGTAGCCACCTCCAGCCAGAGCCCTAAACTAAGCAATAAAATAAAGAATACTATTCAAACCTTAGTTAGAAATACTAGAGTTGCTGAATCGAAAAGACACTATTTTCTATATTCCTCTTTGTTCCAAAACTGAAATACTTTAAATGGAGAGCAAGCTATCTCTCAGAAAAGGTTGTGTGTGTGTGGTCATGCTGTTTCTTTTAATTGTTTTAGGGCTCATCTTGTCAACTCTAGTTTAACTTTGTAGGGTTCAAATGATGACACACCTTTGATTGTTTCACCTTCAATGAACAGTGAAGGTGACTTTCACTGGAAAAAATCCTGATTTCTTTAGAACAGATTCTTAGACGTGTCTCTCTCTCCCCTTCCCTCTCCTTCCCCCCCCCCCCCATGGTTTAAACTGCTGATGTTTTCCACTCTTGCTATTGTTCCCCCCTCTTTCATCCCCAAAGAAAGTAAAAAGGTATTAAGTACTATTAGCAGAATAATGTGTGTAGACTCATTCAGAGTATAGGAACTGGAGCCCTGTTTCACCCATAACACAGATAGTCGTTTTATCTCCCTGAGGCAGTGGTTTTTTGGTTCTAATTTTACGCATAGTTGGGTCTTAATTTTACCAGATGTTGCTTTCTGTTATGTATGCTAAAAGTTGTGTAAATGGTATTGACGTGTATCAAGACAAATAGCTAGTCTCTTTTGAGACTATCATGAGTGCTTCTTATAGCTACTCTCAACCAGCCTGTGGAAGAAAGTATCTTGTTAACTATAGCTCTGTTTGTGTCCTCCTTTCCTTCCCCCCACATCCAGTGTGAATAGGTCACAAACACTGTTACATATGAAGAAGTTCTTAAAGTTTGTTACTTACAATATTGACTTTTTCACTGTGGTTTATGATTCTGCTACAGAAAATGGGAACAGTGACATTTAAACAAGTTGAGATTTCAAATAACAGGACTGTATACCAAATACATTTGTAGGAGAAAAGGTGTTCTAGTGTGGTGAACAAGGATTCTTGGATTCTATTCCTGTTTCTGCTGCAAACTGTGTCACCTTGGTGGAAAAGTTGCTGAACGCATATTTTCAAATAAAGGTACCTAAATTGTGCCAACAAAATGCATGTGCACAAACAAAATAAGGTAATTCATTAATTTAAAATATGTATTTGTGTGCAATAATTGCTAATTATGAACACAACCAGTTTCTGAAAATTGTTTGTGTGCACAGTTTTCTTTTACATGTGCATATTTTATTAGTTTAACTTGGGATCCTAATTTGAAAACATGATCCTTAAATTAAAATAATTCCTTCACAGTGGTTCCATGAGGTTTGTTTGCAAGACTCCTTTGAGATCCTTGTATAAAAGTTCCCATATAATTTGTAAATTGTTATTTACCGTCTGCATGAGTATTCCGAATAGTAGGCTTATCGATTCTTGTAGATTTTAGATTTTTATTGTTTGCAATATAGTCCAGTATATTATGTTTTTGTTTAAATACAATATAAAGTTTTAAGAAAATAAATTTGTGATGTGTAGTGCAAGTGACAAACTAGTAGGGTAGAGAGAGAATGCATTACATTTCCTTTTTTCAAAGAAACTAAACAGCAGGAGTAAGTTAAAGAATATGAAGTTCTGAATTTATACTTGAAATATGCTTTTTCACTGTGAATTGATGCTTATTGGGTTTTAATAGGTTAAGACTGCATAGACCATCAATGTAATAAAATAGCATAACAAACGCCGCATAATTTCTTGTGAAGACAAGGAAAATCTGAGACACTACAGATACACACACGCACAGTAAATGCTTTTTCTTTCATATCATGGTGCCAGACAATAACATTTCAGCACTTGGAATTTCAGTGAAAAATGCAAATTCTATACTTGTTTTTTCTGGCTTGATCTTTAGATTTCTACTGTTCTTGATGGACAGAATATAGATTCTAGGATATATCTCAGAGCCATTTCTAATAAAAACAACATATATGTTGTCTTCACAGCAATTTCCGGTTTTTGATGATTGCATTAGCCTATGCTATACCGTTGGGTGTTTTCTCTGGTTGGTCTGGCGTTCTGGACTTGATATTAACCCCAGTTCACGTCAGCCAAGTAAGTACGTACATGCAGTGGCTGTTGTATTTCATAGATATTTTGTTAGATTTGTAATGTTTGAGCTGATATACATATTACCTACCTTAGTTTTTTTTACTGTTTTCTGGAACTGTCAAAATATATGTACCGCTTCACTGCTGAAACTTTAAACAAAAGAAACTTATTAGCATTGACATACCAAAAGTTGTAGTAGCTCCCCCTGTTGACTCTACAATGGCAATTCATATTTTCAGAGCTGTATACACCTATTGATGTTAATAAATAAAAGGGAGTAGTGTTGGCTGTTGTACCTTAACAAACAGAGAGAATGAAAAGAAAATCAATGTTTGCCAGTTTGAAAGGACAAAATCAGTAGGGAAAGAGATTTTTATTTTTAAACCTCTAATAGGGTATTAGAAATCCAGATGACATTCTCCAGCAGGTTCCAATATAAAAAAGGTCATATTTGGGGCATAGACTGTTTGACCATATCCTTTTAACTAAATTATTTTCCCTTTGAATTTCTTAGAAAAGTCAGTCAGTTTTTTTGCTAGCAGTTTTCAGTCCCTTTCACCTTCCTTTTTCAAAGTAGTATCTTGTTTTCTCAGCCGTAACATTTTCATTTCCCCATTCTGTTTCCCCTCAGGTGGATGCTGGCTGGATTGGATTTTGGTCCATAGTTGGAGGCTGTGTTGTTGGCATAGCAATGGCAAGGTAGGAATAATGATCTCTCCTTCAGTTCTTTATTTTTCTTCATCTGTAATGATCACATAGATATTTAAGAGACTAAACTGAATTTATTTCTGCTCATTAGTGAAATACCTGAAATGGCAAATATGCATCTCAGAGAAGATGTATTGTTTCTTTTAGTACAGTAATTTGTATATTTCATTTTACTGGACTTCATGGGTCAAAAACTCCATTTGCTCACTCAAGTAAAATGAGTCACGTTATGTTTGACGAGCGCTTCCCATCTGCTCCTTTTCAGCGTAGCCTTGTGAGAATGAGGCTGCCTGGTCTTGGGAAGAAAACCAATTTAGATCCTCTGAAAAAACATTGGAGAGCATCAGTGTATGTCTCTTGCCAACATGAATGTCTAGCATTCTGATCCACTGAGTGTTTGAGTAATGCTGAGAACCCAACACGTGGGGAAAGAGCGCTCCTAGCATCCTTCTTCTGACTACCATGGGTGTGGAGTGACACTATCTACCCACCTTCCTAGAAGATGCGGATTTATGAGTGAAAGAGTGAGAAATGGCATGCCCTTCCCAAACCAAGCTACTAGATTCTCTCTCCATCCAAGCTCCTTTAAATCAAACACCAAAAAAAAAAAAAACCACACATCCTTCCTTGAGGCCCTGGAAAGTGTTTTTATAACTTTAATTAATAAAAAAGAGAACCCCTACGTTACAACCATCTCTGGATTTCTCAGTACAGTTCCATCCACTACTGAGGTCCTCACTTGGAAAAGAGGAAGGTGATCAGGAACAGTCAACATGGATTCACCAAGGGCAAGTCATGCCTGACCAACCTGATTGCCTTCTCTGAAGAGGTGACTGGCCCTGTGGATGTGGGGAAAGCGGTGGACGTGATATACCTGGACTTTAGCAAAGCTTTTGGTACAGTCTCCCACAGTATTCACTAACTCCCACAGCAAGTTAAAGAAGTACAGGTTGGATGAATGGTCTATAAAATGGATAGAGAACTGGCTAGATCATCAGGCTCAACGAGTAGTAATCAATGGCTCCATGTCTAACTGGCAGCTGGTCACAAGCGGAGTGTTGTGAACAAGCTGGTCAGTTCTGAGGCCGGTTTTGTTCAACATCTTCATTAATGATCTGGAGGATGGGGTAGATTGCACCCTCAGCAAGTTTGTAGATGACACTAAACGACAGGGAGTGGTAGATACCCTGGAAGGGAGGGATAGGATACAGAGGGACCTAGACAAATGGGAGGATTCATCCAAAAGAAATCTGATGAGGTTCAGCAAGGACGAGTGCAGAGTTCTCCACTTAGGACGGAAGAATCCCATGCACAGCTACAGACTGGGGACCGACAAGCTAGGCAGCAGTTCTGCAGAAAAGGACCTAGGGGTTACAGTGGATAAGAAGCTGGATATGAGTCAGCAGTGTGCCCTGATTGCCAAGAAGGCTAATGGCATATTGGGCTGCATTAGTAAGAGCATTGCCAGCAGATCGCGGGAAGTGATTGTTCTCCTCTATTCGACAGTGGTGAGGCCGCATTTGGAGTATTGTGTCTGGTTTTGGGCCCCCCACTACAAAAAGGATGTGGACAAGTTGGAGAGAGTCCAGTGGAGGGCAACAAAAATGATTAGGGGTGGAGCACAAGACTTATGAGGAAAGGCTGAGGGAGCTAGGTTTGTTTAGTCTAAAAGAGAAGAATGAGGGGGATTTGATAGCAGCCTTTAACTGCCTGAAAGGGGGTTCCAGGGAGGATGGAGCGAGGCTGTTCTCAGTGGTAGTAGATGGCAGAACAAGGAGCAACGGTCTCAAGTTGCAGTGGGGGAGGACTAGGTTGGATATGAGGAAAAAGTGTTACACTAGGAGGGTGATGAAACCCTGGAATGAGTTACCTAGGGAAGTGGTGGAATCTCCATCTTTAGAGGTTTTTAAGCTGCGGCTTGACAAAGCCCTGGCGGGGATGATTTAGCTGAGGTTAGTCCTGCTTTGAGCAGGAGGTTGGACTAGATGACCTAAGATCCCTTCCAACACTAATATTCTGTGATTCTGCAATGAGTGCGACACAGATGCAGGAGTGTATCTGCACAGAGATCGTTACAGGATTGGGGCCCAAAACTGTAATAAGCTCTTTGGGGCAAAGATTCTTTTTTTTGTACTGTACACCAACTATGTCTATAACTAATAAATTAAAAACAGTGTGGTTCTCCTCTGACCATCTCTTATTCCGCTTATCAGCTAGAAAGGAAGAAGATGACAGCATCTCCACAGTCATGGAAAAGAAAAAAGACATTTGGGCTCCCCCACCCCATCACTCCAAATGGCAACTAGGCAAAGGGTAAATCCTACTAAATCAAGGTTCATTCTCAAGTTGGAGTTGTTAGCTATTGCTAGACTTGGCTGTGAAGCTTTTCTCAGTACGTAAAAATTTAAAGTCCTTATGGCATTGTAAAAGCAGTATTTGGTAAATAATATTTAATAGTTAATATACTGCAAGTCCATGCAGCAAAAGCTGTGTATGATAGAGAACCTAGTATGCATTCTAGGTTACATTCTCTCTGCTATGGGCTAGCCTATGCTGCATTTCAGGCCTTTGAATACTAGAGGGGCACGCTTTCTAACCTTAAGGTTCTCTAGCAAGAAAATGCTGTTCTTCTTTGTGTGATGTCTCTGTGGGTACTCCACTTTAGGTGTCGCATCCCACATCCTTGATCAGAGATCTTTATCACAGTACTTGTCCTGGTTGCATGTGCACAGCTCCCTTCTTGTGGTGCCATTGGCACGTCTTCTGTTGTGTGCATGACATGACTCCCTCAGTTCCTTCTTTACTATAGAGTTCCTTCTGAACCGTCCGTGATCCAAGACAGAGCATTCAGCAGCTATGAAGTTAACTCGTCCAAGTACAAATTTATTGAGAAATTAATTTTAGTTTAGTCATAACTAACTTAGATTAGTTAGTATTTTACCTTACCTACCTTTATTTTAAAGAAACACCACACACACAACCTGTTGACTTCCCCTCCACCACAACCCTCTTCCCTTGGGTAAATAGAGTAAATTAAATTAGAAGTTTAGGATTTGACCATGCCTGGATCATGAGGATTCAAGAGGTGTACCTCATGTAGGGAAGCCATCCCAATGTCAGATGGACACTCTCAATGTGTCCGCTGCCTGGGAGAAACATACGTGCTGCAAAAGTGCACTCATTGCAAAATATCTTAAGGCCAGGACCAGGAGGGATAGGGATCTAAGGTTGAAACTCATATTAATGAAGAAGTCCCTCAGACCTGCCTCTGGCCCGGGACCGCAGAATACCCTGTCAGAGAGAACTGAAAAAGCCTTCAGGAAAAGCCTCAGCCTCCCCAATTATGATTACTGTAAAGAAAAGGGGTTTGCCCAAAAAGCTACCAGCAGCCCCTTCACTCCATACTCATGAGGCTACAGGTTGCTCAGGTACAAATTGGGCTGCAGCACCCAAGGACTTAGAACGCCCAGATGCTGAGTTGAGAGACGAAGGTGTAAACCATCTTCCTCCACAATGGCTCTGAAGAATGACATGCTGCAGAGAGTGAGATTTCAATGGTCAGCTGTACCAACTCTGGTACTGTCAAAGATCATAGCACTGACAATGGTACTAATAACCAATAACTGGACCAGGCAACAGCACCAACTTCTGGAGAGCTACCAACTAAGGTACCCAGTGCGAACATGGCACTGACACAGGACACGGCACTGACACCGGCACCGTCCCTAAAGAAAAAAGGATGAACACCACCACTGTCAGCAGACAGAGGCTATGGCAACGTCATCGCCGGAGTCATCCATGGCAGGGGTCCTTGAGTCCCCATTTCATTTTGTGCATGATGAAGCCTTCTCACTAGTACCCTCCTTAAGTGGAGAAGACAGTAAGGCAGACGACGTGCAATTTTCATCAAAGCACTCGTCTCCCACCAGACCATCCTCAGAGGCACACAGATATATACCTTGTGAGGGAACAAGAGCATATCCATGGCATGGACCACCGTGATTTGGACCATCTATACCATTCTTATGCAGTGGCAGACCTGGGACATGTGGTCAAGCCATTCTAGACCTTATAGCAGACCACCCACCCCAGAAAAAAGCAGAGCGAGATCTTCTATGCACTTATCTCCATCCACTTCTGAACCAGCTGCAGAAGAGGCACAGGTGACAGAGAATTTTATTCATCATTAACACTACTAATGAGTATCCAGTTACTCAGCCTTACTTTCTAACTATGATCCCAACATATATGAGCAAATTTCAGATATTATCAATGACATTCCTGAAAACGAGAGAACAGTTCAGATCTCTGATCCACGAAGAACTCCTCATAGCAAGAACATCTCTACAGGCTTCACTAGATGTGGTTGATATGTCTGCCAGACAACAGTCATGGCCATTGTTATGCGCAGGGCCTCATGGCTCCACTCTGTGGGTCTCCCAAGAGAATTACAGACAAAAGTAGAAGACCTCCCATTAGACAAAGCCTAGCTGTTCGCGGAGAAGACAGATAAGGTTCGTCACTCAGTGAAGAATTCATGAGCAACATTACGAACCCTCGGAATTTACACACCTGGAACAAAGAAAAAACACCACTGATTTCAACTCCATACTAGAAGATATCCGTTCTACTCACAAAACAGAGAACATGAATCACATAGAGGTAGACAGAATCACAAAGATGTAGACAAGCACAACAAACATCTTCAGCCTCTCAAACCACATCATCCAAGCAACATTTTGGAAAATTTGGTCAAGAGTCGCAAGGACCCCCTCACCAATCGGTGCTGCCATCAGTGACCACCCACTTCATATTCTCCCTGAGAAAGTTCCACCACAACTGGTAAACAATCACCTCAGACAAATGGGTATTAAAATTATCCAGTTGGGATATACAATCCTGTTCATATCCACACCTCCTATCCAACCTCCTTCCCCGTACTTCTGCAGAGACCCATCTCAGGTGCAAATACTCCATCAAGAAATAGAACATCTTCTACAATTAAGGGCAATAGAACATGTCCCATGGCAACACAGAGGGAAGGGGTTCTATTCCCATATATTGTGATCCACAAAAACAATAGAGGTTGGAGACCCCCATACTAGATCTGAGATCACTAAACAAGTTCATAAGGCGACAGAAATTCAAGATGGTCACATTGTCCACCATAATTCTGGCACTGTAAAGAGGGGATTGGTTCTCAGCCCTCGATCTTCGGGATGCCTTCTTTCATATGACTATCCACCACACACATACATGTTTTCTAAGATTTACCATGTCTGGCAAACAATACCAATATAAGGTACTGCCATTTGGCCTCTCTGTGGCACTGTGGGTCTTCTTCAAAGTGCTCACAATAGTTGTGGCACATCTGAGGAGAAAGGGAATCACAATTTTCCTATACTTCAGACAACTGTCTAATAAAGGTACCCTGTCAAATTGTGGCCAGACAAGCTACAGGCCAAACCATAACACTGTTTCAAAAACTAGGGCTCAAGGTAAACAATGAAAAGTCCACTTTGAACCCAATGCAACAGTTGGAATTCATACAAGCAGACCTGAACTCAATAATAGCCGAGGCATCATGACTATTGCCCAGCTTCAAGGTCATTACAGACCTAATACTATTAGTTCAACAGTTACAGCATGCATTGCTTTACAGCTTCTGGGGCACACAGCAGCTACACAACATTTGAGGGCCAGTAAGCCCAGCTACATAGGCAGTGCCGTTAGGGATGGCTCGCTTCAGGCTACAAACCATACAGACACAGTTTAATTTTTGAGCAAATTAAAAGAATGCTAATAGTCTGTCTCCAAATATGTCTCTCCAATTCGGGCAATATAACAATAGGGTTTGCATACACAAAAAGTAGGGAAGAGTGATTTGTCACTTCTGATAGATGACTCCCTCCTCGTAAGCCTGTTCAGCAGTTGTGTATGTAGGACTGAACCAGAGATGACTGACGGTAATCTGCTGAAAGTTATAATTAGGAAAATTAAGTAATGATTCTTGTCAAGTTATGACAAGCTGATGTATTTCAATATCAGGACTATGATTACCAGGTAAGCAGTTCTCTCTCATAGCAGCCTCTGGAAAGGTGGCCTTTTTTTCTTTTTTTTTTTTTTTTTTGGCCTTTTTCCTAGCAGCTGCTAATTGGTAAAACCAACAATGTTACAGTTTAAGAATTATGTTGCTTTACTTTATTCTCAAACTGTAAATTCTAGATATAATTTTACCCTATCATGAACATGATTGAGTCACTTAACTGCCCATAAAGGGCCTGATTTTCAAACCTGGCTTCAATTTTTGGTGACACAAATGCGACCACTCTGATAGCTGTCTACCTAATGCCTGCAATGGTAGCATTTCTGCCTGCAAGTCACTGTGGATATTAAATTGAGCCTGTTCAAAAGGAAAGAAAATTGAAAATCAGATTGAAAATCAGAACCCAGTTCTCTTTATTTCACTTTCTGTGGTATGAAGAGTTTTCCTCCACAAAGTATATAAATCCTACTAGTTATGTTTGTTTAATTTGTTTGATGCATTTTAATGATTGAAAAGCCTAGATTATTTTGGACAGTTGGCAGATGTCTAACCCTTTGCTGGCAGAGGTAGAATGAGACTGGTTTGTAGCAAAGCAACTTCAAAGAGTGATATTCATCATTTTATTATCACGCTGAAACATAAATCTATTTCCTTTTCCCTCAGAATTTTTCTTCTCACATTTCCTAATGACCGTGGATATTTCTGGATTTTTGTCCTTCACTGCATTTCTTTTGTTTTTATCCTGCAGTGAAGTCAAAACACTGAAATGTTATTGTGACTTGGTGATAATTTCCCTAGCAACAGACAGTGTTCTCAGCCGCATACGTTTAAGACCTAACTGTGGGATCCAGCACAGGGATGGATTTGCTTGGTCATGAAAGATTATGCCACAAGCATAGGGCACAGTGATAGGTCTTGACTCCACTACAGGCAGGTACTCACCTACAATCCTGAACCACCTCTCCTTTAGTACATGCACTCACCCCGCCGTATGATATATGAGGGCAGTATATGAAGCTGTGAGTACAGGGTGCTGTTGGTGTGTTGCTGTGTGGCTGCAACTGACAGAGCTGCTGGGACTGGAGAACAAAAATATTCTTTCTGATTATTAGACTGAGACCAGTGCTGTGAAAAGTTACTGGTCTTGGAAGCATTTGTCCTAGTTGTATTGAGGTTTTTTCCCCTCACCAAAGGTGAAATAAGGTCCTTAAAGGACTGAATGTGACCTACTTTTCTTCATTTTTGTTAAATTCAGTAGTTTTGTGGAACTTTTAGGCAGTTAAGGGAGAAATGTCAACTTTAACTCCCAGCAAAATCTGAGATGCCTGTTGCTGCTACTGATTTCAAGAGCAGTTTTTTTCTGTATTAAAAAAAGAGCTGCAACTGCCCAGTACAGTAAAGTGGAGAAAATATCTGACTCCATTATCTCCTCCACTCATCCTTGATCTGATATTTCATCTATTTTTTCATTAGGTAGCATATCTAGCTCCTAAATTGTAGAAATGGAATACTTACGTTGGCAGCAAGATGACCCCTTGGACTTTGCTCAGAGAGGAAAAGCTCCATGGGACAAATATGAAGTTCATGTTTTGTGACACTTCTGAGAAGTTTTACATAGTTAATATTTAATGACAAAAATACAGAAAAAAAAATTGAATAAATAGACAGACTCTTGTGATTTTAAAGTTGGGTTATTCTGATTACTTTTTTCCTCCCCACTTCAAATCCACCATGCACAGCTAAATTTCTGCAGTTGGAAGTTAATACTCTGTGCCATTTTAAAGCTGGGATTGCAAGCTTTAAAGTGATATGCAGCATTGATTCTCGCTCTACCAGTTATTGACTGCTAAGTTTAGTGTGGAATTGAAATAGAGGAAAGGGCCAAATAAGAAGAAAGATGTGGTCCTAAGATCCAATATTTCATAAAACTTCCATGCTAGATAAACTGCTAAACATTACTTAAATGTGGCATTCCCAGCTTTCAAGTTGTATATAGTGTTACCTTCTATATCGAGTGGCCATGTAGGATTGGACCTTAAAATACCTACCTATCTCTTTTAGCAGGGGAAAGTGAAAATAAGGCAATTAGCAGACAGGATAGGCTGTCTTCATCATTCCAAACTTCCTAGACCACACTACCGCAATCCAACAAGAGGAAAAGACTTGAGCCATGGGGGGAGAAGTTCTTCAGACATAACTTCAGTAATAGCAAGGGGACTACAAAAAAAATTACCAGCAAATTGAATAACATCTCCTTTTCTAATGTTTTTTTATAAGTTTGTACTAGTGTTAAATTACCTTTTGAAAAGAGCAGTTGCAGTACTAATACTGTAATGTGTTCAGTGCTCAGCTGGATCGTTCTTAAAAAATAAATGAAAAAGGTACAAAAAATAGACAGTACCTGCAAACTGTTTTATAGATCATACAGTAGAACCTCAGAGTTAAACACATCGGGAATGGAAGTTGTTCGTAACTCTGAACAAAATATGGTGGTTCTTTCAAAAGCTTACAACTGAAGATTAACTCAGTACAGCTTTGAAATGCTACTATGCAGAAGAAAAATGCTGCTTCCCCTTTATTTTTTTAGTAGCTTATGTTTAACATAGTACCGTACTGTATTTGCTTCCCCACCTCCCCCCGTGGCTGCCTGATTGTGTACTTCTAGTTTCAAATAAGGTGTGTGGTTGAATGGTCAGTTTATAACTCTGATGTTCATAACTTTGAAGTTCTACTGTATTTAATTTTGTATCAAGGTGCAAGTTTCTGAGCATAGGGTTTCTGCTTGCCCTATCTACTGAGACCTCCATCACTGATTCATTTGGGTTTGCAAGACCCAACTTATCCTCTTGTTATACCCAGCGTATTGTTCTAAATTACATTGACTCCATAGTGATGATAGTATTGAGGATTTGAGGGTAACTGGAAAGGTTTGAGTTTTTCCCCAGAAATGGATCCTAGCTTTTAAATACTCTTGGAATAAAGTAAATACATACCTGTGCTTATACATAATCAAGCAAGTCACCCTAAACTAATTGATCGGTGTACCACCAAGTTTAAATTCCACTGACTGGCAAGCAGCCAGGTAAGTAAGGGTGTGATATTTGTTCTGAGATGGATCTACTTTGGGGGGAAAAAATTAAAATTTCCTCTTAAATTATGTCTAGCTGCTGGAAAACACTATGTGAACTATATTTTTAAGTTTTCCTTGTAAATATCCAAAGTGAGACCATCTCCCCAGTGACTGAATTGTTTTGAATTATTATTAATTTTTATTTGTATTACTGTGGTGTTTAGAGCCCTAGTCATGGACCAGGGCCTCATTGTGCTAAGTGCTGTAAAAACAGAACAAAAAGACAGTTCTTGTCCCAAAGTTCTTACAGTCTTAAGTATAAAATGACATAACAGGTGGAAACAGGCCAACAGAGACAAATGGAGGGAGTACATGTAAACCGAGACACAGTACTGGTCAGCATGATAGGTAAGTTCTCAGCACACCAGTAGCCTAAATGTTCTCAAGTTTTTTGTAGGCATCACAGCAAAATTGCATTGTCAAGAAGGATAAGCATTTAGTTTTGCCAATGTTTACAGGGGGTTAGTCCAAATTGTGAGGGGCGGAATAGGAGAAAATACAAAAGTACTTGTTTGAAAATTTAAGAAGTGAGTGATAGTTGCTGGCATCACAGGCCAATCAAAGGTGGGAGTCAACATCTCAATAGTGAACAAATGATGATCGATACGGTGGGAATAGGTGTCTTGAAATAGTGCCTTGAAAGTGAAATAGTGCCTTGAAAGTGAAGACAAGTAGTTCGATTTTAATAGAGAAGAGGGAGTAAGTGAAGTGATGCAAAGAGAGGGGCAATATGGGCAAAGCAACACACTAGGAAAATTATTTTTGCAGCAGCATTCTGCGTGGATATAAATGGGAACAAGATTGCATTTCTCAAGGCCAGAGAATAGGATGTTACAGTAACTGAAACACAAGATGATGAAAGCCTGGCTCAGAATTTTAGCTGTAGATGAAAGGGAAAGGTTATGTCTTACAGATGTTAGAAAGAATCAGCAAGATTTAGATACAGCCTGGATATGAGGACCTCAAGGAAGGTCCAAGTCAAAGATGATGCTACATTTGTGGGTTTGATGGACAGGCCACATGGTGCTGGTGTCCACAGTGATTGAGAAAGGAAATAGCAGGGAGAACTTGGTGGGGAAGAATAAGAGCTGTTTTAGCCATGTTGAACTTCATCTAGAAGTCCACAGAGATGTCTGAGAATGACAGCAAAAGCTTAATTCTTCTTCAAGTAGTGTCCCTGTGCGTGCTGCACTCTAGTTATTGGCATGCCCTTGCATTCTTGATCGGAGATTTTTGACAGCAGTGCTTGTCCAGGCTGTGCATGCACCGTCTCCATCTTGCGGCGCTTTTGGTGCCCTTTTTGGCACATGCCACCAGACCCCCTCAGTTCCTTCTCAACCATCCACGGTCCAAGAATGAGGCCCCAGCACTTGATATTTAGCTCATCAGCATAGTTAGTTTTTGGTTGGTAGTTACTGTACTTACCTTCCCCGTCTACCTTATTCAGGGAAAAAAAAAATTTTCCCCTCAGAATAAAATATTGCTTTTTAGCTTCCCCTCAGGGAACTTTGCATCATGTTTTAAAAGAAGCACGTCTTGCAGGGACGCAATCCTGGTATCTGATGGATATTCCCAATATGTCAGGTGCTTGGGGGAAGGACAGATAATCCAAAAATATGCCTACTAGAAGAACTTCAAAGCCAGAGCCAGAAGAGACAAAAATCTTAGATTGAAACTCATCCTTATGGAAAATTCACTGAGACACTCCTCTGATCCTGGACAGGAAAATCTCTCTTCAGAGGAAGAATCATCCAGGAAAAGACCCTTAACCCCGCCCAGGACTGAGTCAACTAAGAAAAGGAGTTTGCCAGCCAAAGTGGGTATAAGAGTTAGTACCTATGACGCTCCACATTCCTTGGGTACAGCTTATGCCATCACATCGAAGGACTCCCAACATCCAGAGTCAAGAGGCAAAAACAAACAGCCCTCCTCCCCCACAGCACCGACAAAACCAAAGGTGCCACAGATCAACCATCCTAATGGTGACATCGGCATTGACAACTGTCCCCACACCAACTGCATTACCAATCCATAGCACGATGTCAGCATCAAAAGAGCCACTCACAATGGCACCAACAGCATGCACCAACAGCACCTATGGCACTGATGACACTGTTGGTACCGACGAGCATTGGAACCTACCTTATCTCAGCACCAACCTTGAGTGTGGTGCCAATGCCCACAACAGCACTGACATCAGAACCGTTGCAAAAACACACTGGAAAAATGACACCTCTGTTAGCAGGAGGAGGTGGTTTTGACATCCTTTGCCCCTGGAAGGCACAGACACTTCTCCAGTGCATTTTGCCTGTGAGGAGCCTCTCTCCCCAATCCCTTATTCAAGTGGGGATGAGGAGGAAGGAGAAGACAGGATAGTCTCCTCCCAACATTCTTCTCCCACTAGACCTACTATCCAAGCACCTCAATGTAGGTCTCACTTGAGACACCACACACAGCCATTGTATGGAGCACCATGGTTTGGGCCTCTCATCCATTACTGTATGCACTTGCCCAGTAGGGAAAATTGGTCTACCTGCACCAGGGCTTATAGCAGACCTCCATGCCCCCATCGAGACAAACCCAGATCCTCCACAAGGGTATGCTCCATCAATTTCTGAACCACCTGAAGTTGGAAAAGAAAGGAAAGAAAGCATAGGGCAGGAGACACCACCACCTGCCCACAACTTGTCTTCCTCACCAGATGAGGAGGTGATTCCACCAGCGCTTACAACTGCAAATGATGTTAAGCAGTTTCAGGAACAAATTAAGAGTGGCTGAAATTCTGAAAATCCAATTCCAGGAAGTTGATAAAACCTACAATAAATTACTGTGACTCCTGCAGACTTCTTCCTACTCTAAAATCGTGCTACCTATCGATGATGCGTTGATGGAGCCAGCCAGCAATATCTGGTAAGCACCTCTCACCATTCCTCCCACCTGCAAAAGGGCAGACAAGAAATACTATGTTCCTGACAAGGGTACTGAATTTTTCTTTACTCATCCTGCTCCAAACTCTCTAGTCATCGAGTCAGCAAATCATAGCAAATCAAAATCCCAATATAAATCAGTGTCACAGGACAAGGATGAAAAGAGATTAGATTTATTCAGCAGAAAAGTCTGTTCATCAGTAACATTACGGCTTTGTGTATCTATTTACATGGTGCTCTTATCCAGTTATAACCACAACAGTTATACAAAGATCTCAGAATTTATTGATGATCTCCAGGACAACAGAAAAGGAGCATTTTGGGTCTCTCATAAATGATGGCTAATTGGTTGCAAGAACCATGCTGCAACCCTCCCTCGATGCCTGATACAGCTGCATGAACAAGAGTGATGGCAGTTGTCATGGATAGGTCATCGTGGCTCCACTCTTCAGGTTTACCAAGAGAACTGCAATCTGCCATAGAAGACCATCCCTTCAACAAGGTGAAATTCTGCTTTGGAAAACTGACGAGGTCCTGCGCACCATGAAGGACTCACGGGCCACTCTGCACACCCTCAGATTATATATACCTACAATGAGGAGGAGACAATATAGGTATCAGCCTTAGCCTTCCAGATACCAACAATACTCTCAGCACAGACATAATGAACCTCCATGGAATAGACAGAGGCAGCAAAGACATAGACAGACACACCAACAGCAGTCGACATCCCAGCCAATGCCTTCCAAGCCTCAGTTTTGAAGTTTTGTTCGAAGGTCTGAATGACCTCCCTCACCGTCCAGTGTCATCAACAATGACCGCCCTGTTCAGCTATTGACTACGTCCTTTCCAGCAGAAGTAGGCAATTATTACAACAGGCAAATGGATATTAGAAATCATTTGGTTGGGATACACCATTGACTTTTTATCCATCCATCCCTCCTACCCAGACCCCTTTTCGTTCCTCTTCAGGGACCCATTTCACAAGCAGCTATTACAGCAAGAAGTGGAACATCTATTGCTTCTAGGTGCAATAGAACATGTCCCTCACCAACACAGTGAGAAGGTTTCTACTCCCACTATTTTTTAATCCAAAAGATTAAAGATGGAGGCCTATCTTAGATTTCGGATGACTGAGCAAGTTCATAGAAGTATAAAAAGTCAGGATGCTTGCACTGTCTACAATTATACCAGTACTGGAAAGGGGGTAGGAAGGGGATCATGATATACCCATACCTAGTTAACTGTTTGTTAAAGGCACACAGTCCAGTGCAAGCCAGTCAAGCCACCCAACAAACAAGGTCACTATTTCAAGAGCTGGGACTAATGATAAACAGAAGTCTGCTTTCAAGCCAGTGCAGCAACTGGAGTTCATCGGGGCATATCTGGACTCAATAATGGCCAGGGCATCACTGCCTGAGGCCCGGTCTCTTACTATAGTAAAACTGATCTCAATAAGGAACAGCCAGACCTCAATAGTGTTTACATGTGTAAAAATGCTAGGACACATGGCCACTACCATCACGATGAAACATGCATGGTTACACATGCATGAACTACAGGAATGGCTATCAACTGTATACAGGCCACACAGATATACGTTAAACAAGACACTGGTGATGCCAAACAGAGTCAAAGAATCATTAATATGGTGGACCCAACCCTGCAACATGTCAGGGAATCCCATTCATACGGGAACCACCTTCAGTCATGATCACCACAGACGCATCCTTGCTGGGGAAGGGAGCACGCCTACAGGACTACACTATACAAGGACGGTGGTTGAAAATTGAAACACAGTTACATATAAACCTGTTCAAAGTCCATGCAGTTGGCAGCACGTGTGGCCACTTTCTACTACACATAGCAAACAAGATGATAAAGATGATGGATAACACTGAATGCATGTTTTATACCAATCAACAGGAAGGAGCAAGATCCCATTCCCTGTGCACAGAAGCAATGAAGCTCTGAAATTGGTTATCTGCAACAACAAAAATATATCAGCTGTATACTTACCTGGATGCCAAAACATGACTGCAGATATGCTCAGCAGACAATTCGGTTGCAACCACAAGTGGGAGTTGAACGCCACCATCCTGGAAAACATTTTTCAACAGTGGGGTCATCCAGTGATGGACCTCTTTTTGCTACTGCACAGAACCAAAAATGCCCTGACTTTTGCTCCTGAGCAGGCCTGGATGCAGGATAAATGGGCGATGAATTCCTCCTCAGTTGGAGCATTGACCTCCTTTACATGTTCCCACCCATCCCAATGATACCTAGAATTGTCCACAAAATATGAATGGACCGGGCAAGGGTAATAATGATAGCACTCTCATGGTCCGGACGAACTTGGTATCTTTATCGACTATAAATGTCAGTGTACACATCAGTCACTCTCTCACTGTGCAACAGTCTCCTCTCCCAAGACAACGGCCAGATTCTCCACCCAGAAGATTCACCTAACAGCATGGTTCCTAGCTGGTTCTGGCAAAAAGAACTAGATTGCTCGGAACATATGAGACATATATTATTAAATAGTAGGAAACCCATGATGAGAAAAACTTGCCTTGAGAAATGGTGGAGATTCATTTAGCAGCCATCACCACTTTCCACAGTCAGATATACGATAAAACACTCTTTGCACACCCAACAGTGAAACGTTTCATTATTGGTATTCAGAATGTATACCCAGATACACATGCTCCCACAACACCGTGGGACCTTAACTTAGTCCTAAGGACCATTATTAAACTGCCATTCGAGCCCTTAGCAATGTGCTCACTAATGCATGTGTCAATACAGGCATCATTTCTCATGGCCATCACATCAGCTTGTCATGTAGGTGAACATGGAGCACTCATGGCCCACCCACCATACACAATTTTCCACAAGGGCAGTGTCACTCTCAGACCCCATTCAAAAGTCCTCCCTCAGCTTTTCATTTAAACCAACGAATCCATTTACCTAAGTTTTGCCCAAAACCCCACAGTAATATACAAGATACTGCTTTACACATAATGCGTGTCAGATGGGCAATTGCATTTTACTTAGACAGGACCAAACCATTTAAAAGGTCCTCCAGACTTTTCATGTTGATCGCAGAATGATCTAAAGGTAATGCCATATACATGCAAAGGTTGTCAAAGTGGATATCCCATACAAGGTACACATAAAGAAACTCACTAGCTCCACATGGGGTCTAAACACACTTCAACAGATTGATGTCCATATCTACAGCATTTCTAAATAATGTACCAATTGTAGATATTTGCAGAGCAGTGACTTGGACCTCTGCACATATGTTCCCGAGATTTTATGCCATTGACCAGGTATCCAGATTGGATGCATCAATAGGCTTTACAGTACTTTCCTCTATACAACCGACGCCAAAGTCCCTTCTGCCAATTAAGACCACTGCTCAAGAGTAACCTATAGTGGAGCATCCACAGGAACACTACTCAAAGAAGAAGAGAAAGTTACACACCTGGTGTGATAACTGAGGTTCTTTGAGATGTGTGTCCCTGTGAGTGCTCCACTATCCACCCTTCAGACAAGGGACTCCATGGTAGAGAAGGAATAGAGGGGGTTGGGTCACATGAGCAGAAAAGGGTGCCAACGGCGCATTGAGAAGGGACTGCGTATATGCCACTTGGATGAGCGCTGCTGTCAAAAATCTCTAATCAAGGATGTGCCAACACCTACAGTAGAGCATCCACAGGGGGACACATCTCGAAGAACCCCAGTTACAGCACAGGGTGAATAACTTTCTCTTTTTAAAATGTTTTATAATGGCAGAGATGATCCTATGATAACTGTGATCTGGCAAAAATACATAGGCGTCAAGCCTAAGGAAGTGGTAGGAATGTAGAGTTTAATGAGGTTTTGGATACTGGAGCTGTGAAGATGCTTTTTAAAACAATGAAACCTTGAATTGTTGTTGTGAGACTGTGGAAAGATAAAGATTTCAAAGCAGAGGTTAAATGGTTATTTTCCAGTTTTAGAGCATGGTGGTGTTTAGACATTTACAAATAATGTGGTTTCTGCTCAAGATGATTTACGGTCTAACTACAAACCAGAATCCTGTATACCAATGATCCTTGACTGATGACTCAAGATTTTTTATGAGCTGCTGAGGAATCAAGCCAGGTTTCAGTTTAACCATGACAAAAATCATCGTGTGTGTGTACATATAACTCCTTCTAGCAGTTTCAGAATAGTGTGTAAGAATCTTTTCTAGTTTCTGCATTATGTAATGAGAATGTATTCATTCAGTTGTGAAGTTTTATGCATAAATAACATTTGACTTCATGGAATTTGTGCTTTTATTTCAGGTTTGCAGATTTTATCAGGGGCATGCTGAAACTTATACTTCTGCTGCTGCTGTTTGGCGCAACACTGGCATCCACCTGGTTTACTCTCACCTGTCTAACTAGTGTCACTCACTTGCCTTTAACCACAGGTACCTAGATCGCTCTTTAACTGTACAAGAGATTATTTTATTGCGTTTTGGGACTATTCTATAAATAACTGATATTGTAGTCAAATATTTGCCACCTTGATTAAATTATATTATGACCTGTTTTGAGAACTCAATCCTGATAATAAAAACATTAAATACAACAATCTGAGTTTTCATCCGGTAATTGATAATGATAGACAAAACGATTGACCATCTATAAAAGCATGGTGATGATCCAGAATATAGATGAGTACCTTTTTTTGGAATAGCAATCCTTATGAGTAAAACAGTGATGGTGATATTTTGAGTGTGTGGTAGTGGTGAATATATAGGGAAAAGGTAAGTTTGGGAATTTAGAATTTAAAGATTTCATACATTATTAAAAATTAACTAAAACATCTAACTAATTAACCCACAAAAATCTCTATCCTTCACCTGCGTAACTGTATCTAATTATTGCAGAACATGTGGTTCATTATGGAGACCTTAAGCAAGATAATCTGAGTCACAATAAATTGAGTCAGCACATCAAAAGGACAATAGAACAATAGATTATAATGAGTTTTTAAAAAAATTTCTTTATTATGTTACAAATAGTATCATAGCTTATTGAAAAAATGTTATAAAGTGCTTTCCGTTTCATTGTTTATTCAGTTTATTTTTTAGACTTTATTTAGCATGGAATTTATTTATCAAACTTTTTTGTCTATAGTCAGTTCTTAGTCAATTTCAATGTTATCATCTTGAGCACATCTGCTGTGATGTCTGGGTTACAAACACAGCTTTTTAAAAAATAGTTTCCATTGGAATTCTGTGAAAGTTCATGACAATGTTGCGTATGTTAGTTTTTCCCAAGAATTGATTTTTACAGAGCCTATATATTCAGACAAATGGTACTTTTGTAGATGTTAACTTTTATTTTATGGCAACGGAGCCTGATTGGTGGATGCTCTGTACTTCCCTTTCCTTTCCCTTCCCTTTCTCCAGACATCCCATAGTTTGTCTTAGTTACACTGAAGTTAACTCCACACAGGTAAGAGCAGCCATGCTGCAAAACAGCACTTGATCAGCACAGAGTAGTTGTGTTAGCAACTTATGAGCTAAATTAACTCTAGCTATAATTTATTCTCGTCTGACAAGCCAACTCAGGTTAAAATCATGAGTACACTAAGTTAAGGGGTTGTTTGTGTGTGAACAGGACTCAAATTGGGGACAGAACTGAAGTTAAACAGTGAAGACAAACCTTTAGATTGAGAAGGACTGCAGTGTACACTAAACCAGGATTGCATATTTCATTGTTTCTGTCAACCAAGCTGTAGTCCTAATGAAAGACCAGCATATTAAGTTGCTGCATATGATGCACATAAGCAGCATCAGGGGAGCACTAGAGAGATTTTTCTGGCTGCTGAAATTTGGTGGGGGAACAGGCAGTGAGGGCCAGAGATGGGGTGAATGAGGGAATGATACTTCCCCCAGTCCCTGCATTCAGAGCTGCTTTCTCCTTTACTCCTCTAGTTACTCGCTATCCTGCCCATCCCAGAAGTTTTTCCTCCTCCCATATGAGAACTCTCCTTCCATCTCCCAAGTCCTGGCTGGGAATCAATTTTGGTCCCATCTCTCCTCCACATTCGGGGCCCTCCTCTTGCCTGAGTCAACATTTGCAGTGGTTTTCCTGAGAAGCGTTTGGTTTGTTATAAACGGTCCTTGTTCCCCTCCACTCCCAGCACTTCAGGTCCCTGTGTCCATTCCCACCATCGCACTTCCTCACCTTTGGTTCTCTGCTTCCCTCATCATCACCATTCTCCATCACCTATCTATGCTGTCCCGTGCCTTTGCCTCTGGATCCACGCTTCAGCACCACAATGTCGTCTTTAAGTAGTGTTCCTATGGATGCTCCACTTCAGATATGCATGCACCTCCTAAGCCCTTGATCAGAGATTTTTCGTTAATGTCCATTTGGCCTATACTGGTCATTATGATAGTCAGTGGTTTCAGCACACCAGCAGGAGCCTGTTATTTGTCAAGTTTTATATAGGCTTCAGAGCACGGTGCTTCTTAAAAAGCTGTTATGCTCCAGTCCTAGAAAGGGATAAAATAATGCCAATATTTCTAAAGTTGTAAAGCACTTTGGGATTAAGATTTATCCTTTTCATATTGTTAGACAAGTTTAGTGCCACACTTGTTTAGATGTTACAGACAAAAGGAGGAAGAAAAGTACATGCATATTAATCATTTTGATTAAAGAGGACCTCACGAGGTCAGTGGTATATAAAAGATTGTTGTATTCAAATTAACTTTGGGGCTCAAAAATATTCTTGGTGCTGTGAATGTGGCACAGCTGCAAACAAAAAATATTGAAACACATGCCTAATTGAGAGGAAATTCCACCTGCATTGGTAGGTCAGATTTGTAACCTATCTTGAAATTTAAATTTAATCGTTCCAAAAAATCTTTCTGCTTAAAAGCAGAAACACACATTTAATGGATAAATCAAACTCTGCAAAAGCTACAGTTTTTGCAATACAATACAAGTTTTTACAATAGCAAATCATTACACTATTCATCACAGGTGAAAAAATAGAGTAACAGCTTTTACTTGTTGTGTTTGTCAGCTCCATTATTACATGCCCGCAAGAAGGTAAATTTGTACAAAAATTCTGTTTTCTGAATTAATGCAGTGAGCCAAACTTATAAGTCTCCTGTCCCTGCTTACACACAAGAACAAAGCAGGCAACTTTCTGCAGGTGAAATTCATTACATACACACATACACAGTGATCAAAAACAACTGGTATATCAAAATTTTACTTACCAGCTTTTAGTTTCCCTTTTTTTAAAGAACTCAACACACTATATAGGATCCTTAAGAAATAAATCAGTCTCCTTATCTCTCTTTGTTTATTCAACATACAACTGCATGACTGTAAAATGAAAAAAGTGAAACAATGGATTGTTAAAAAATATATATATATACTTAAAATTAACAAAACTTAAACTGACAGTTGTGTACTATCAAGGGAAACCTGATGTCCGTGTTCTCCCACAATTACTTTGTTTAAAAATGAAATTAGTGCAGATTTTGAAAAGAGTTTTTGTAGGCAAATGAGAAGCTATAAAGCAATCATTGTCAACCAGGGGCACACATACCCCTGGGGTGTGCAAAGGTATTCCTGGGAGGTGAACATCAACTCATCTAGATATTTGCCTAGTTTTACAGCAGGCAACATAAAAAAGCACTAGCTACATAAAAAGCACTAGCACTAGCACTGTGCAAACTAAAATTTTATACGGATGATGACTTGTTTACACTGCTCTATATAATATACACTAAAATGTAAATACAATATTTATGTTCCAATTGATTTATTTTATAATTATATGGTAAAAATGAGAAAGTAAGCAGTTTTTCAGTAATGTATGCTGTGACACTTTTGTATTTTTGTCTGATTTTGAAAGCAAGTAGTTTTTAAGTGTTGGCAAAGTGCTTGCAAGGGTCCAGCTGAAACCACTCCAAGTTGTTGGAGAGTTTATCCTGAGAGCTAGTAAGAGTTCAGAGCTGGATGCTCCACCACTGACGTCCTTAACAATGAACTTGTTGCAAGAAAAGAGCCGTGAACAACATGCATCTTTCTACGTGGCATTCGTTCATCTACAAAAGGCCTTTGACACAGGTAGCAGGAATGGCATATACAAGATCCTGTTGAAAATTGGCTGTCCACAAAAAGTACTCTCCATGTTTAAGGAGTTCCTTGAGGGAATGAAGGCAACCATCCAGCATGAAAATGAAACATTGTCTGAGTTTAGCATTGATAATGACATGAAGCAAAGCTGCGTCTTAGCGCCTACCAGCTTTGGCATCGTCGTCTTTGTTCTTTTTAAGTACACTTTTGGAAACTATCAGTCTAGCATACCAATTGAATAGAGGACAGATGGCAGTTTGTTCAATGTCAGGTGACTTCAGAACAAAAGTAGTCACCCAATTCACGATTTGGGATCTGTTCTTCGCAGATGACACTGCATTCATCTCTAATTCATGTCATGAATTGCAGATCATGAAGAATAAGTTTTCTGATGCATGTATCAAGTTCTGCATGGTAATCAATATTAAAAAACTGTTGTCATGTCACAGGACACTAACATCCTACTTAAAGTTTACGTCAGTAATGAAGCTCTGAACAACGTGGATTACTTTTGCGGTCTTGGTTCAACTTTAACCAGCTCACTTAGCCTTGCTGCAGAACTTGATGTGAAAATCAGCAAAGCCTCTGTCACCTTTGGCAAACTTAACTCATGTGTCTAAAACAGCAAGCTGCTAAACCTGAGAAAAGGGGTCCACTTATCAGGCTTGTTTCCTCATTACCCTCCTTTATAGTTGTGCAAGTGGGGTCATGTACTCCAAGCAAGAGCAGAGATTGAACAGTCTTCCACGTTTGCTTTCTCAGAAAAATCCTTGGAGTGACTTGGGACCAATGGATCACTAACAGCAAGATCCTTAAGAGAACCAGCCTGCAGTCTGTGCAGTCTATGTTGGATGCTTGCAGGTTTCACTGGCTGGGACACATGGAGCGCATGCTTGAAGATCGTCTGCCAAAGGTTATGCTCTATGGTCAACTCAAGAACTACCCATGATGCAGAGCAAGGCCAAAGCTCCAATACAGCAACACAGTCAAACAGGGTCTCAAGAAATTCAGCATTCCCACTGACAATGGGGAGTGCCCTACCCACAACTGCTCAGTCTATAGAAGTCAGGTCAAGGCTGGTGCAGTCACTGCAGAGAGTCATCAGAGAGCCCAGGCTGAGGCTCCAAGGTGAGCTAAGAAGCAGTGTGCCTCAATTTCCCACAGTGGCTACAGGTCCACCTGCCAGATGGAAGGTCTGTTGCTCATGCATTGGGCTCTTTTCCCACACTATTGCCAACCACCATTGACTGACTGACTTAGTCGTGTTCCCTTTCACCTGTCAAGATGTTGTATGGCCATAGTAGTTTTTAAGTCAGGTAAAACTTGAGGGTACACAAGACAAATCAGACTCCTGAAAGTGATACAGTAGTCTGGAAAGGTTGAGCACCACTGATCTAAAGCAACATCCAACACTGTAACGTCTAAAATGTTACTTTTTCGTGGGTAGAACTGGCTCAAGAAACAGTCAGTCAGTGAGTCTGTAGTGGCCTGGTGGTCAGTGTGGTTATTTTTGTGAATGACTTAACAATTGCTGAACTGTAATGTGTGTTGGACAGCACATCAATCTTCTCTGGGATGCTGGTAGGCTTATGCAATTTCCCAGTGGATTCTTGTAACTGGGATGGGACTAATGATAAGCCAGGTAAATTAAAAGGAGTAAAGTTAGTTTGAGGAGAGGGTAAAAATGCAGAGAAACAGATTTAACAGCATTTCTTAATTTTGGTCCCCTTTGTATGCCACAAAGTTCATTTGTAGTAATGACATTAACATAGCGCTTTTCATCTTCAAAGTGCTTTACAAATAGTGAGTCTGATTTTGAATGGAGCATCAACTTATGCAAGTGCAGGCATAAGTGCATGAATATGATAAATCGCATGCCTCTGGTTGAGTTTTTATGGGCAGTATATACTGCTTACACACACGGGTATGCATATGCACATACAAAATTACACAAGTGGAGGTCACCTACAGTCTGACTGTCTCCAGTACTCTCTATACATATGTTGGGTAGGTGAGAGTACCTCCATTTCACAGATGAGGAAATAGAGATGAAAGTTAAATGACTTTTTCTGTGGCCCCAGGGGTTGTCAGAGTTGCAGCTAAGATTAATACATTAAATCTCACCTTTTTTTAAGAAATTAATGACAAGCTTTTTGAAAGGCCCTTACATTTATATGGGCCTTATACTAAGGGAAGTGTCTTTAATACCATGCCTTGGTCATCGTGTTGGTGTACTGGACCAGTGAAAGATTATGACCATTGTGCCACCATCAGTACTACTTGTAGCAGAATTCCAGATTCCTTTCTCTCTAAAGGGGCCTTGTGATCTTGGGCTGCAAGATGGTTGTAAGTCCTTCCTCTATGTTCAGGTGCATTCATGGGTTTGTTTGTTTTTAAAGTCATGAGGAAGGTCACACTATTAACTTTTATAGCACGAATTTTGGTTTCACTGTCTCCATCTTAGTTTTAGTCTTTCTGTGTCTTGTTTCCTTCCCACTTAAAGGTGTTTGGCAAGTGTTACCTTATAACTCACATTAAAAAATATTGGAAAGCATTTTGCCACTTCTGTGTAATTCATGGACTCTGTTGGAAACTTTACTTGAATAAGATTATTAGTTAGCTGATTTTTGGACTTATCACTGTTGAATATCTGGTAGGACCAGAAGGAACTTGGCAAAATTAGAGCCTAGTCTTCCAGGATAGTAAACACCTCCTGTGAGTTGGAAAATTGCTTCAATTTGTGGGAACATGAGCAGTGTTCAGAACATACAGCAATGTTACTGTAGCACTTCAGTGCAACGAAGTTTTACCTTTAAACGCCTTTCTTACCTTATTCCTGTGTGCATATTTTAGGATTTGGCATGAAATCTCGTAAATTGGTGTGTCTTTATAAGTAGTTAAAGGTTAGATTGTTCTTTTTAATATGATAGTTTAAAACTGTTTAAAATAGATATATTCTTGTCGTCTACATAATAGGCAGTCCCTTAAATCTGGTTTTATAAAGTACCCAAATAAAACTATTCCTTCCCTGTTGTAGATTTTCTGTCTAAGTTCTTTAAAGGTGCACATCACTGTAGAATCTGAGCACCTTTTGGAGAAAACAAAATCTTGCCTTGAATAGCAAGGCAATTGTGATTCCTCTAATGAGAAATCACAAAGCTTTAAAAGGAGATTTAAAGGCTTTGGGCCCTGATTTATATCTGCTATACAAGATTCCTTTCTCCTCTGTGGCCTAATTTACCATTTTTTTTATAAGCAGCTCTTTCTTTTAAAAAGTAATACAAAATAAATGCAATTTGCCTACTTAATTTAGGTCTTTGTATTTTGAATCCCAGTGATACATCTTTATAAACTACATTCTTAGATGAAAATGCACACGGTATTTAAAGTACTAATAGGGTTTCATGCTAGATTATTCCTAAATATAATGATGCAATGTGATTATGACCTCTGCGTTTCACAGTAATTGGGAGAAACAGTACATTTAAACTGATTTGGTTAAACTTTTTTGTTTTAATTAAAAGTTTGAGGGTATGAAGTACAACTGAGCCAAAGTATAGAAGGTCAAATGCAGGCTGCTGCTTAGTGGTACTTGGGCTTTAGGGAAGGATTGTGAGATGACTATTTACTGTGGAAGCATCTCAGTGCATTCAATCAGTGAAGCAATATTGACACCGGAGGTCAAGGATGTTGTTTGAACTTTTTTGTGTTTGGAAGATGAGCACTATGTATAGTTGAAACAATTTATCTTAGTATTTTTTGTAGCAGTTACTGTACAGTGTTTTATATCTGCAAGGTACTGTGGGTTTATTAACTAATCTTCACAACGCCACTGAGAAGCAGGTATTATCGATCCTGTATTATTGTGAGGATGCTAAGGCAGAGAGAGCAAGGTCCAAAATAATTTTTGCAGAAATTAGCATAGGTGCACAGTGGCACCTATAGGGGAGTAGTCTGCTCCCTCCACAGATTTCTCTTCCAAGATTTGTATGTTCACTTCCACTCCACCCCTCTTCAGAGAGCTTTAGTTCAGTGGTATCATATTTTTTTTCCTCAGTGCCCCATCTGCTATTTGCATATGGAGACATCTTTCTCATGAGCAAACTGGCCCTACACCTGCGAAAACACAAACATGACAGGCTGCTGTGACATCTTGAAACTGTCCAGACATCAGGATGGGCTGGCTCATCTGCTGCTTCTGGTCTGAGCAGTCAGAAGGAAAAGGAAAGGCAGCTACTTGGATGAGGAAGCAAACCTCATTCAGGAAATTATGGAGATTGAGTCAGGCGCTTGTGGACGGCTAGTCTGATTAATGAATGCTACTCAGAAGGAGAAGGTATGTGTTAGGTAGTATCTGTCAGATTCAGTGGTGAGAGTAGTCAGAAGTACTGTGTAAACAATCAGAGTTAACTGAGTGACATTTGCTGGCCTGTGATACGCAGGTCCGCCTAGCTGATCAGGTGGTCCCATTTTGCCTTTAACTCTGTGACTCTTAAGTGGGGGACCTTTGGGTGGCATGGAATGTACATGCTGCCACTAAAAGGGCTGCTAGAGAAGGGTCAATATGAGCAAGAGCAACAGTTAATTCAGCGGGCATCCTGGGTGGCTCAGACAGTTGTGTATGAACTCATGGACACTGTTGGGCAGCCAGAGGGAATCACAGATAAACAGTTTTGTATGTTGAACTCTCTGAAGTGTTCTGAATCAGCCAGTTGCCAATGAGAGGCAGATTAGAGACCACTTATATGCCAATGCCTTCTCAAGTTTTATCTGCTTGATTTGTGAATAAATTGTGGGCCCTTGCTTTATCCTTGTCAGATCCTATCTCAGTTCTAAAAATAATCTATTCCTGAGGCTGTGCCCATCCTTAAATGTACATATGCTCTCCAGTTCACAAAGTTAGCCACCTACTCTGAAAAATATGCCCACTCATCTCCCATTGGCATTCCAAAATAAGTATTCATATGGGTGCACAAATATACTAAGTTTTTGTAAATTTACTCCCAAGCAGCTTGGCCAAGCTGACGCAAGGAATTGATGTTACAGCTGGGGTTAGAACTCTGTGGCCTTAGCTCGAAGACTTGTGCTCAGTTCACCAGACTGAATCCATGCCCGCCATGTTTAAGGAGATGTTCTTAGTGTATGATTTCACCTTGGGGAGAATAAAGGAAGAGACGTCCTAAAGACCTATGTAGTGGAGCTGGGCAAATAACAGAATTTTTGCTTTGTTGTCAGTTTCAAAAAGTTGTAAGATGTTTTGGGTCATTTTATTTTGACAAAATTAAAAAAAATTTAGATAGGAAAAATATGAAAAATGAAACCAAAGTCAGTCATAGCTAAATATCATCTGGTTTATTCACCATTCATCTGTCTAATTATGACATTTAAAAACTCTTGATTCTGAAACTAATTTACAATACACTTGAGGAAAGCTTGAATTTTTTAAAGAAATTTTAATATACATTATTTAAATTATACTTAGCTAAATTATTCAGTGAGTTCCAAAGATGGTTTTGTACACACCGTCAGTGTACACGGTCAGTGTACACACTGAAAGACGTCCAAAGACGGTCAGTGTACACACTGAACTCTTAAATAGTTGTTTCCATTGTCTGTGCTAGAAAAGCGTATTGTTAGTTTGCTTTGTGTTGAACTCATTATATTAATGTGCAATGGGGTATATTGACCCAAGATAACTATATAACATGGTGCAATGCCAGTTTCAGTATTTTGCTACTTGGTGTACCTGTAGGTATAAATACTAACTCTGTCTAGGAATTTGTATATAACACCTGTTGCATACGATTCAGATTCAGTGTTTGATGCATAAAGGATCAATACATTTCCAATATTTATCAGTATTTGCAACAGTATTTTAATATTTTGGGGTAAGTATCAGAATTTCTCTTTACAAAATCTTTATTCACACTGGGCATTAGTCACTCAGATATCTATGGAGTCAAAAACTGAATTTAAGTTATGCAATATAATTAAAAATAAATAACTTCCAGCAAATAAGAACATATATAAATATAGGACATAATATTAAAAAATAACCATAATGAGAGAGGCTATAAAGTTATTTATGCAAAAAGGGTAAAATGATAAAGAGATTAATTTGTTTACATGTTTGATGTGAAATAAGACAGCATGGCCTAGTGGATGACAGAGTTGCCAGGGACTCTGAAGGCCTAGATTTTGTTCCTAGCTTTGGCATAACTTGGGCAAATTATGTCATCTCTCTGTCCCTTAGCTTTTCCTATTTGTAATACTGGAGATAAAGATGCTTGCCTTCCTCAAAGTGCTTTGAGATCTACAGATTAAGTGCTTTGTAAAAGTTAAGCTTGTTGTTACGATTATCAACAAGAAAAAGTAAGAAAAGCAGCAGATGTCGGTCTGAAGTGAGGAACTTTTAAAGAGTATACCTATAAATGTTAGATCTTAAAACTCATCAATATGAAGCCTCAGTTATTTTGATCTCCACTCTATAGTTTAAGAACCCATTCATACAATTTTTTGTTCCCCAAAGTGAGTACTTCAGCTTTACCCACAAGTTTCACATGCTTCTCTTTTGGGAAATGTATGGAACAAATCCAATTTGATTAGATTTCCAATCAGTCTCATAACTATATCATAAGATAAGAATTTGATAAGCACATGCAGAAATGAAAATCCACCCAATGAGCTATATTAATGTTATAAATGTAGTCTAAAGGGAAATCTTTCCTATGTTATCCTTGCTTCTGTTTAGCAAATTACAGTAAAAGTCATGTCGCTTCACAATGGGTCATATTTCTTATAAAATGTTAAAGCCAGCTACTTCCCTTGTGGTTCTTCTCCTTGCCCATCACAGGAATGAAATTATAAGGAAGTTTTGCTGTTCTGTTTTAACAAGCCTGTTAAAGCTGTGGCAGGATCTGATTTTTGTTCAGAATTTCTCATTCAAAATATTTGCAAAGTTCAGTAAAAATGGACAAAACAGACATATGAGGCAATAGCCTGTCATCTTGGCCCTCTGATTCTAGCATGATTGCTGAATAAGAAACATCTTAGATCTCCAAAGATCTTAGTTTAAATTCTGTATTGTCCAAAGAGAAAATGAGTTTAGTACAACCCTCCTTCTTACTTACCCGTAGAAAACCTCTACATGACTGGGCACAGTTTTCTGCCCATAAGGGGCCCATTACTAGAATAACCAGGGTACAGGAGATCAGGATATATGGTCAGAGTGATTTGGGGAAGCTTGAGCGCCACCACCTGCTTGCAGTATGCTTGACGTTCCCCCACACTAATGGCCTGCTCCAAAGCCCACTGAAGTCAATGGGAGTTTAAATGACCACCTGGTCAGTGAACCACTGCTGGAGGGGGTGTAACGTAAGATGAGGCTGTTAATATACATTACAGGACTTTCCTGGAATACAGATATTCTAGGAACTGATTTGTAGCGTTGCCTCAAAGATATTTAAGACCAGTTTTGCTGTGTTCTAAGCCCAGCTGAGAATAGCTAAATGGCTACCACTGTGTACCACTTCCTCTACTCCAATTCTTTCTTCTTGCCACAGAAATTTATAGTAATGGATAACCAAATAAGCTCCTACATCTGCCCCATCAATAAATACATTTTTTTGGGGAAAATCTGGGATACATAAACAGGAAAATGTTAGTTTTCTTGTATCAAATCTGCCCACATCAGTTCTGAAACCAAATTTCTAGCCACTTTTTATCTTTTGTGATGAGCCAATTGAGAGAGATCCATCCCTAATCACAGTTATTGTTCTTTACACAGCTGACTTTTTCTGGCTGTGATGCTATCATCAGTGCATGTCATTCTCCTCCTCCCTAGCAGGTATGATTGGAACAGGCTCTGGAGTACGATCTGGCCTGGTGGTGTCTCAAACATAAATATTACATGGCTCAAACAAGAATTTTGGTTATGGCTCCCCCTGAGGCAATGCCAGGCTAGCCTGTGGAGAGCCCAAAGGCAGCCCAGGCAGCAGTGTTTTAGATCATAGTTCCATGGATACAGAGTGTCAAAGCCTCAGATGCTGCAGTTAATAGCTGCTTAACATACACGGAGAGAGATACAGAGCCTAAAAATATCAAGTACTCTATCATAATTGCTTTAAAAAAACCTGGTTCCATTATTTCTTAATGACTGGAGCTTGCTAATCCAAGTGGCTTGGGCACATGGCTTTGCACACTGCTTTTTTCCCAGTTAATTGCCTTTCATAGAAAAGGGCAAGTGCTCTTCTGATATGATATATGTCATGCAGATGAAGTACAGTTCTGTTGTGTATTTTTATCCAAGCAGATATGAATTAGTTGTTTACCCTGTTTTTGAAGTAAGGGATTGAGGAAGGAATATTAGCTTTTCTCCTGGCACTTGTTCTTGTCTGTATTCTGCTCCATTGATGGTAGCCAGGGCTTCTAAATTGAAAAAGCATTTAGTGTAATTTTAACAGAAGTTAAACTATAAAAATAATCATGGGACACTCTAATGATCATGCAGTCTGAAGTCCCTGTTACGAGAAATAGATGGACTACATTTAATAGGTGGCACTCACCCTGCCATAACAGCTTTGTCACCCCTTGAGCTGGTATTTAAGGTACAGTAGTCACTCCAGTATATGAAATAAAAGGTCAAAGCAACTTTTGGACTATCATTTATCTGATTTCTTCCAATACATTTTTCTTGCACTGCGTATTTTATTTATGACTTTCTGTGTAGTCGACTAAATTGGATTTGTTACTTTTAAATGCTGAATTGATGCCATAAAATTATTTATTATGTTTATAGCACTCAAGCGTTTTAGATGCTTTACACAAACATTACATGAACATGTTTTTCTCATCTTTAAAGTGTGGTTAAAGTTAGAGATGTGACTATAAATGTTATTGGAGGCTTCCAGATTTTTAATACTGTCATTTCCATATCCATTTTTCTAGTTTACAAGTTAAAATATATATATTCTTACTGCCAGTCCTGTAAATTCATCCTAGGACCTACAACAAGCCCTGTTCTTTCTGCCTTTAACATTGATCCTCTTGCTTTGGCTTTTTTAGTATATTAGATTTTAAAATACATATGTGTGTGTTTTATGATATGTTGTTTGTACATTTTTATGCAATGTCCCAAGTGCTTTGTGAGGGAAGAGGGCATATATAAATATGATCTATAACTATTAACCCCAGCAGTAAAGATTCTGAATTCAGTACCATTGACAATTTTTGGTATTGGTGAATGGAGCAGAGAAGAACCCACTTTGCTTTTCTATGGTGGCATGTTGGAAGCATGCAGTCTTCCCCTACAGCAGTGTTTCTCAACCAGGGGTACACAAAGGTCTTCCAGGGGGTACATCAACTCATCTAGATATTTGTCCAGTTTTACAATAGGCTACATAAACACTAGTGAAGTCAATACAAACTAAAATTTTATGAATAATAACTTGTTTATACTGCTCTATATGTTATACGTGGAAATGTAAGTACAATATTTATATTCCAGTGGGTTTATTTTATAATTATATGGAAAAAATGGAAAAGTATGCAATTTTTCAGTAACTGGGTACTGTGACACTTTTGTATTTTTATGTCTGATTTTGTAAGCAAATCATTTTAAAGTGAGGTGAAACTTGGGGTACACAAGACAAATCAGACTCCTGAAAGTGGTACAATAGTCTGGAAGGTTGAGAACCACTGCCCTACAATTGCTGCTGCAGTGAGGGCCATATAAGTTCCTAGGTAGTCTTATATATTAGCCTAGAATAGGAAAATGCAACGGTAGTTACTCTGATTGTAAGGAAATACCCCAATATCTTGGATAATGCTCTGTGGTCACTGATGGTAAATGTCTTTCATGGGGACATGTTGACTCTGCTTTGCTCACTGTAATAATATATAATGTGTTTCTCACTAAAGCAAACAGTAGTGATTTGGAAAACACATACATGTAGGCAGTGAGCAAAGCAGATTTTAGTATTTGTTTGGAAAGTGAAAGCAAAAACTAGTTCAGACCTTTGGAACTGAGAGTCAAAATGCTAATTTCCAGTTCATTTCTGATTCAGTACAGTAATTGTTTCCACCCTGAATATAAAACAATAGTTATTGTTCACTTAGGAGGTAAATCAGCCTAGATGTCTCTTTGCATAAATATTGTTTCTGATGTTTCTTTTTATTTGTAAAACATACTCCAAGGAACTGACTGTATCTGCAGGAATTGTTTTGTATCCAAATAAACATTGCTGAAGCAATCAAACCAATAATAAATGCTGAGTACTGTCATAGAGACATTATACGAAGTATGGTGTACTGAGGGTAAAACAGATCGGATTCTCTGTCTTCCAATTACTTAAGCATTAATATCCTGGGCATATTTGTTTGAAATATGATAGCACAATGCTGCTATGAAACTAAACCAATCTTTTTGTTTTTTGTTGTAGCTACATTATACACATCCTGTATCTTGCTGGGAGTATTCCTGAATAGTAGCATACCTATATTCTTTGAGCTTTTCGTGGAGACTGTCTATCCTGTTCCAGAAGGAATTACATGTGGTGTTGTCACCTTTTTGAGTAACATGTTTATGGGAGTGCTCTTATTTTTTCTCACATTTTATCACACAGGTAAGAAATATCAGCTACTTACTGAATGTAATTCTCTATGAAGACGCATTCTATAATGGGTCTATTTTGGCACCAGTGGGAGGAGAATTCACATACAGAACTTTCATTCATGCTAATTCTGAGCATAAATCTCCTGCACATGAGTGGAAGAAAAGACATAATTGTTTATCTTTACATGCATGCCAGTCAAAGAATGAAATCCTTTAGTAGAAGATAGATATTCAGATTTTGCACAGAACTCACTGTAGTAAGAAGCCATTGAAATAAACATGATGGCTGAATTTTTACAAAGAACTGGATAATGTTCTGGCCATTAACATTTGTAGCTATGCTAGCTAAAATAACAATAAAGCTAATCCAATCTCATCCTTCAGGGTATAAACTGATTTGATTGCGGGTGGTGGTCAGAAAGGAATACCCGTCCCCCATGTTTATCATTGCATACATGACTGGGTGTAATATTGATGGTGGGAGAGGTTTACCTTCACAAGATACTGGCAACCGCTCAGATTCAGAATACTGCATTAGATGATGTAGTGGTCTCGGATGCTAAGGCAGTCCTAGGTGTCTGATATTTCCAACAAATTCCTTATAGCTCCTTTATTTTTTTCATCTCTTGTCTTATTTATTTGCTCACATAATGTCTCATTGTAATTTTGAGTGGTATATCTTGCGAATTATATTTGCATTTAGATACTGAGTTACTACGGTAGCAATGCAAGAAACTAGATAGATTTGTCATGGGTTAGGGGTTGTTATAAATGTGTATGGGTAGAGTTTTGTGGCCTGCCTTGTGCAGGAGGTCAGACTAGATGATCATATTGGTCCCTTCTGACCTATGAGTCTATGAGAATAAAAATCTGCAATCTTACTAATTCTTCTTTTTAAAATTGCAAACTGCTACTTTTATATATAGAAGTCCGAGGCTAATTTTTTCCTCTGGTAAAAGAAGAGTACTTTCAAACAAAATGTTTTTATTTTGCTTTTTAAATATAAAAACATTATATGAATTCTAAGTATAATGGTCAAGATATCTGTTAATTAAAATGTTATGTTCCCAGCCAAGAGGAAGACGGTAAACTTGACAGTAAGCTGTCTTTTGAAATTAAGATTATATTATTGACCAAACTTTGAGATGTCTCAACATAGTCTCTGGTTTTCTACCTACAATTAATTGTGAAAAGGGAAGCTTCATTCTAACTTCTAACTCCTGTTGTGTAGCCGCATTGTGATAGGGTCCTTTTTGGCCTGAAAATTAAAAGTCAGTTTTTCAAATGTTAGCCTGTGCCTACCAGTTAAGTGATTTGATGTTTGAATCATAATAGCAATTTGAGTTTCCTAAGCAATCAAATTTATATTGAGAATACTAGTGTATGTGAACTTTTAACAGAAAAATACTATTGCTTCCAGCATTCACAATTGAGTAGCCAAAATGAAACAAAACAAATTTGAAATATTTTCAGTGACTTCCAAATGAGTGAAAGTCAAGCGTTATGAATTCCTTTTTCTTTGAGTATTAGGATATAGTACAGTATCAATGGTTCTGAGGTCATTTTGCCAAAAATAATTATAATATTCTACAGTAATATTTCAAAATGTGGCAGTAACATTGTAAAATGCAGGGTTTTGGACCTCTTTAAAATACTCAAGTACTTTTTTCATAAAGGATGTCAATAAATATATGTGAACACAAATATGAAAAAAGCGTAAAGCTGTTTTTTTCTAAAGGAGGAAGCAGTGAGTTACACTTATCTTCAAGATTACTGCATCACTGAGTGCATTTCTCAAATTATTAAAAGCATGACCATTTATATGATCTCTAAGGGTTGATCAATGTCTATTTGATGAAATTACTAGCTATGTTACCAAAAGAAAAATCCATCGAAGATGGAAAATGCTTCTTTTAAAATCAGTCTTTTTCTCCTATGATTTGCAAACACCTTTTATCATCATTCCAAATAGAGTGCAGTAGAATTCTAGCCCTCTGTCTCACTTTCAAATCATATAATCCATCACTAGTTTTCATTCTGATGTCTTCCCACTCTGATATTAGTGTCTCAATTTCTAAGACTGTTAAGGAGCCAATCCTTGAAGTTTTCCAACAGATTGAACATTCTGATTCAGATGATTAGAATGTGAGATTTAAGCCTTTTAGAATCCCTACTCTAATTTCCTAGCACTGTATTCTAATATCAAAAGCCCAGTCTCTGCATAGTTTCATGCTTTCTTCAATGTTCTATTTTATTTTATTTTATTTTAAATTTGGGCTTTTTATGATGAGTATTAGCATGAATTGACTAGTGCTCTATTGATTTTTGTAGTACAAAGGGAGAAGGTTTATAAGGTCATAAAAGTCTCAGCTTTTTTAGATGTTTGGTTTAGAATAGATTATGTTCAGTCCAGTAAAGCGTAAGTATAGTTTTCTGTAGAAAATGTTAGTGAAGCATATTTTCAATAACTTCTGAGAATACTTACAGCAATCCTACATAACCCAAGGGATATTTTCAGTGGCGCATGTCTAAGTTTACTACATGAATAGAGACGGGTTTTTAGGGTGCAGGTTTTGAACTTCCATTTTCTTGGTTTCTCAAGCTTTCTGATATGTTTTGTGTTCCAGAACACAAATTGTGCTTTACCTTTAGCCATATGAATTATGGACTAAACTAAAGCAGCGTTGATGGAGCCTTTAATATGATTACTAGACCTTAAAGGAGTGCTAGAATTCTGTAGAAAAACTGAATGAAGCAAAAAACCATCTCCAGTCAAATTGATTGCTTCTTCAGTAACTTAAGGTGGAGACAAAATACTAATACAAAGGGGAAGTGCTGTGCCTTTTATTTCTCATTAAAATGGCTAAACTAATAATTAAACATTGACCAGTGGGGAGGATTTTCCAAACCTGCAAGATGCATACTCTTAAGGGCTCTTACCCCCATTACATTTAATGGTTACAAAGAGGCCTCTTGAGAGTGTTTTGTGATACATTTATAACTTGGATGATTTTACTGCACTAAGCTTTCTGTTGAGAAATTAGCTCTCTGTCCAAACTGTGTAGCTGATTTGGTTGATAGATTCATGCTGAAAGTGCTGTTTATTATCCTTTTTGTATATTAGCCAGTAGAAATCTAAGGGTTTATTAGACCATGGCCCGATAGGGTATAAATTTACCTAGCACTAGCCTGCCATGGTATAGCTTTGTGTATGCCCTGCAGATGTGTGTTAACAGTTTGTTAGAGCACTTTAAGCTAGTTCTGTTTCAAAAAGGACTAGTTCAGAGTGCGCTAGTTAATGGTTAACAGCATGTACATGAATAGTGAGACCATGGCAGGTTAGTGCGGGGTACATTGACACACTAGCTTTCCACAGTGTAATTGTTTGTACAGACAAGTCCTACAAAGCAATTTGATTTAAGGTTGGTTTGTCTTTGCCTCCTGTCATCACTGAAAAGGTTTGCAGATGACATGGGAGAGTAGCAAATAAAGAAGAGGAGAGAGGTTATTGATCCAGAGCAATCTGAATCACTCGGTAATCTGGGTAGAAGCAAACAATATGCTTTTTAATATGGCTAAATGTAAACATATCCATCTGAGAACGAAGAGTGTAGGCCATACTACAGGGTTGGGATCTCTGTTCTAGGAATCAGTGACTGAAAAAGGATCTGGCTGTCATGGTGGATAAGCTGAACATGTGCTTCCAGTGTGATGCTGTGGCCCAGATTGCTAATGCAATCCTGGGATGCACAAACAGGGAAATCTTTAGTAGGAAGAGCGGTTATCTTACCTCTGTATTTGGTACTGCTGTGACCACTAATGGACTACTGTGTCCAGTTCTGGTGTCCACAATTCAAGAAGGATTTGGAGAGGGTTCAGAGGAGAGCCATGAGAATGATTAAAGGATTAGAAAACATGCTTTATCGCAATAGACTCAAGGAGCTCCATCTATTTAATTTAACAAAGAGAAGATTAAGGGGTGACTTGATTACAGTCTGTACGTACCTACATCAAGAACAAATACTTAACAATGGCCTCTTCTATCTAGCAGAGAAAAGTATAACAACTTCAAGTGATTGGATCACGAAGCTACACAAATTCAGATTGAAATAAGGTGTAAATTTAACAATGAAAATAAGTAATCATTTGAACAGTTTACCAAAGCTCATGGTGGATTCTCCATCATTAGGAATGATTTTGGTGGAGTTCTATGACCTGTGTTATACCAGAGGTCCGACTAGATGACCATAATGGACCAATTTCGCCTTAGATTCTATGAAAGGTTGGTTAATTCATTAATTAACAGTGTTGAGTTTTTAAAAGAAATCCATAAACTCTCGTAGAACATTTCATCCATCTCTCATTCCTTTGGTTGTTATTAATTAGAGCAGAGCTAGCTCAAAGCCATCATCAGTTAAACTTCTAGTTTCCAGTATTTAAGTCCTGATCGCTTTAATGGTGGAGAATGTTATGAATTTCTGAGACTGCATTGTTTTTTTGTTTTACAGAGTTGTCCTGGTTCAACTGGTGCCTCCCAGGGTCATGTTTACTCAGCCTGCTCCTCATTTTGTGCTTCAGGGAATCCTATGATAGACTTTATCTTGATGTCGTTGTCTCAGTTTAATAGCACAGAACTGGCAGAGTTTGAAATCGATACTGCATTCTGCACGTTTCTTGGAATTGAATAGCTGTATGGAGGAGAAAGCAAAGAAAACTACAAAATTTTAAATGCTGTTTTGCCAGGCTACAAAGATATTTTTTTAGAACATCTTTTGACTTGATCTTTGTTACAGACTTGATAAACAGTATGGTACTTGAGTTGGGAATCAGAGTATCTTAAAATACACAAGTGGTATATATCTGATGTGTGTATTCTAGAGTCAGAACTGTGCTATCTTATTTAAAAGAATACTCGTAGCAATTAAGAGTACAGATTTTCTGTACCAACTCAAACCACTTAAAGATTGCATTAGGTACCCAGAGGATGCCAAGTTACCAGTAATCTTTCCATCAGTCAGAATAGGAATGGTGAATCACCTTTTTTTAAATATCTGTAATTTTTAAATAGTTAACACGTTTAAATATTAAATGGCCAGCAAATGTATAAGTTAAAATAATGTGGTGTCTGTACACTACATTATGTTCTAATAAAGCCATTTCTGATAGACTAGTACATGGGTTTTCAACCATATTGACTAATCTTAGCAGTCCTTGCACTATTAGAAATGTTTTAATTTTCACTCCAGAACAAGTGTGGACTGAATAAGTGCAGTTTTAGTCATACAGTAGTTGCCACTAAAAGTCACCACTAGCTGTGAAAGTAACATCTGAAATTCTGCAGTTTTTCCACATGCTTAGAATAGGAGAGAACTGTGGGGTATCTCAGATGTCATAGTCGATAATGTAATGGCCACCACTGTACTTCTCTTTTATCTCCAGTTAATGCTGTGAAACCCAGTTCCATGACGCTAAATAGTGTAGGGCCAAATCCCCTGTAAGTTTAGCTTTAGTAAAGATTTTAGGGTTCGGGCCATAGTGCGCGTGTGTTTAAGATTAGTTTACAATTATGGGTACGCAGGTAATGTTTTTTAAATATCCAGTTCTTTAAAAGTGGTCCTTTTCTGAAATGACTTTGGACTTTGTGAGGTGCCCTTGTTAGCAGTGAAATGACAAATCATGGAACATTTTGATTCATGAATCCATGATTTTTGGTATAACCTGGGAAGTACAATGCCAACTGGTAAATTGTGGTCAATCTGGCCCTTAATTGAACAGAAATATTTGACATGTTGAGTAGTTTTTTAACTCAATTTTAACTGGTTAGTAACTTCTGAATTATATTCTTACAATTCAGTTCAAAATTATTTACAGCATTTCCATTGTGTTCCTGTACTTTGTGTAAAGTGTGTGTACGTACATGTATAGATTTGAGTGTGTGTATATATAATATTTATATGTTGTATATAATTATAGAATATATAAATATTGTATAGAGAGTGTGTATATAGGTTTATTTTAAAATAATGTCTTTGTATGGTGGTATGTTACTGAAGCAGTCATTTCAGTGAATTAATATGTACACAGACCCCAAATGTGACATGAGTTTTATTTCACTGGGTGAATGTGTTTTCTTAATGTTGCTATTCGACGTAGAGGGATGTGTACATATTTGACGGTGTTGGCATGTAATGTTCCACTTCAGTGAGAAATCTGAATCAAACGCGCCCTACTCCTGTGAGGGGCTCTGCTCTGCCGTCCCTGAGTAATACAGCCACTATAACTCTAAAAAAAATAAAAGCTGAACAACCCTTCAAACATGTATCCATTCGGCTGTCTGCTTTCTCTGTAAAGAGCAAATATTTCATTAACACTTTAAATTCAAAATTGTATTTGTGCAGTAAAATGAAATACGTTAGTTCACATTTGCTTTTATTGTTTTCAATGAAAGGGGCATATTTACCATAGCAGGTAATGGGGATGTTGTCATCTAGTTTATTGGCTATATCAGTTATTACAAGATCAGAGTTCTTCCTTGAAAGGCATTAAAGGTAACTTAAATAAATCTAACCACATGTTCAAGCTGCTGAAGAAAACAGGTTAAGAACAATTGGACATATCCTTTTTACTGTCTTCACCTTTTCAGTTGATTGGTACAAAGGTGTTAACCCATTCAGCTTTCTTGGCCCAGTTCTTCTATAAAGCCATCACCTTGCAGTTCTTACTCAACCAGAATTCCCATTAAGCCTGATGGAAAATTTGCTGAGGAAGAACTACAAGAGCAGATCCCAATTATATAAAGAAGTTCTCCCATAGGTAAGAGTCTGGTGCTATGAGAAGTAGAAATGAATTTTCAGATTTGGATTTCATCAGATGAACATATCTTTGGGTGGAGGGAATGTGTTGGAGGGCAGAGGAAATATCAAAAATTGTAGCTTTGTTAAAATTAAAATGCACTTTCAAACATCATCTTTAAAGTAACTCAGATCTTCATTTGACTGCACAAAAAACATTCACCACCACAGAATCCAAGCCAGCAGCCCTTATTCAGGCAGAAATCCAGCTGAAGCCAATGAAAGTTTTGCCTGAGTAACAATTACCAGAGCAGGCTACCTGTTTAGTATTTTTGACTTTGTAAGGGTAAAAGCTATCTTGGCTAATCAGGTCATACTGAAAGAGACTTCATGCTGCAATGGGAGAGTTTTAAATATTGCTATGTGTTAATATATAACAGTCCCAGAAAAGATTCAGAAATGAAATATAAAATATTTAATGTTTACTCTTCAACAGCAAAAGAGCACATCAGTTTTTGGAAGTACAACTTAGTTTTAATTATCCCTCTAATTTTCAGTGAGTAACAACAGATATGTTTTCATGTCCATGTGGGGCTTACTCAATTACTGACATTGATTGAAATCAGATATTTCTCACCCTAACTCAAATTGACTTTAACAGGAAAATGTTCTGAGAAAAGACAATATTCCCTTTCCCCTCCTGGCTCTTCATTATTTCCTGTAGAAATCCAGAAGAGAAATTTTTCCTAGCCCTGGTAAGTGCAAAGCCACTAGAATATGGACAGTTTTGCAGCACTTTGTGTTGAAAATGTGAGGAATGAGGCTGTGCAGTTCCCATCCCTCTCTTGTAATAGATCTTTGTTTTAAATAGCTATTTATATTCTAGGCTGCTTCTCAGTTTTTCACTTGGCTCCATAATAACTGTAAATTCAACTTCCAGCTATGCTGCTTTTTTCCTTTGGTTGGTTCCAGAGCTATATTATTCCTCTTGCTGCTAATGAGGCAGATAAGATTGAAAAGGATCGGGCTTCACTTCCATCCCTATTTTCTGTTTCTCTTCAGTTTCCCCCTCTTCCCCTTCTGCCACCCCTTGTCCACTTCCTCCCTCTTGTTTCCTTTCTCTTTCCTTTATGGCCTTTTCTCTTTTTTAAATGTGTCTAAACAAGTACCATGGAAGCAGAACTTTCTGAATTCTCAGTTCAATTCTAGAGAGAGAGAGGTTGGCCAAGCATAAAGAAAGTTACTTTCACTGTTAGAAAATCACTGAACATAAAGTGCAGAACCCAAGGATTTTAGGTACTATGTGTCCATTGTATATACTGTATTGGAGATAGAGCATATATGGGCACAAACTATATATATATATATAGGTCCTGTACCCACAGAACATGAAGGAGAAAATTGTATAGTACTGTATGTAATGTATACAGTTATATGCTACAGCTAAGATTTTCAAAGCCACCTAAGGAATTTTAAATGAATGTGTATTGGGTGTCCTAAATCTCTGTGTGTCTGGAAAAATTTCAGCCTATATGTGTGGTGCATGCATCCACAGTGTTATGAAGAGACCTGTTTTGTACAGATACAATTGTTTGGAAATGGGCTGGAGATGATGTCCTGTCTCTCTGTAGGACATTTTAAAATTGAAATACAAGGTTACATTTGTCAAGTCTCTTGATGCTCAGAGAGGTACTTGAGTGCAGAATCATGTTAGTAACAATGATTTAGCTTGTGACTAGATTCCAAGAATAACATCTGTAGGAGTCTAATTCTAAGAGGTGCGAAGCCTCTGCAGCTGACACATTGAATTCATTCCTTACTTGGTTTGATGAGAGTTGTTGGTTGCTTGCAACTCTCATCAAACCCAGTGAGGAAATGCATTCAGTGCAGGAGCTGCAAATGTTTAGCATCTCTTAGGATCAGACACCTATAGATTTTCGTCAGATATGCTGTCCCTTGTGCTGTCTTCTGTACAATAGCGACACAAGTGAATTGCAAAGCAGCTTTGAAATAATGGGCATTATTTTGTGGTAACTGTTGGAAAACAGTTACTACATGGTAACTTGTATTAGCATTACCATGTGTCTATCCTAGAAACGTAGGAAATTACCATATGCCACTATTGCATGTAAGAGATTATATTGCAATCTGGGGTATCTTGAAGGAGTTGTATTACCTGGAATGTGTGTTATGGAGAACATTTAGACTAAAAAAAGTGAATATGTATTCTTACATAATTAATCTGTACGTGTATATATTGGCTGTTACCAAAAAGGGAAAATTAGTAGATTTGTGAGAATTGACTGATATTTGCATAGGGATTAGCTGTTTTATCTCATGGCTTTAGACATCCTACAAAGCTATGAGAGCAGCAATTTATTAATACATCTACATTTCTCATTATACTGAGTCATTTTTTTAAAACTTCAGAGGAAACAAATGTTGACTAATTTGTGGCAAACAGTTGTTCTTAAGTGCTGGCTTTTGTATATTTTATTAGGTTTGATAGGATCTAAATATAATTTACTGTAATTGTTTGATAGGATAACTATTGGTGTGAAAATATGAGAAATTCAGAACACCATTGATGGATGGATGCACAGTATGTATTGCTGGTGTGCATAGAATTTTGTGTTGAATATCGTGTTTAAATTTTATAAATAACCAGTATGATCGATCGCGCTCTCTCTCTCTCTTTCTCTCTCGCTCTCTCTCACACGCACACACACAAAAATGGCAGTTACACATAACAGTTCACCCATTAAAATGAATGGTAATTTTGCCATTATCTTCAGTTGGTCCAAGATATAGAAATGTAGGGCTGGAAGAGACTACAAGAGGCCATCTACTCTAGCCCCCTGCACTGGGCAGCACCAAATAACCCTAACCATCTCTGACAGGTGTTTGTCCAGGCAGTTTTGAAAAACCTCCAATTACGGGGCCAGAGTCAAGGACACTGACTATCATAAAGAAGAAAACTCTGAAATTATAACAATGCCCACATCACTCTGATCAACCATATTAGTTTCTCTTCAGCAAGTCCATGTTGTTTTTGATGAGATTATGGTTCATCACAAACTTTTGGGCAGTGGTGGTCTCCCAGCTCCAATAAAACATGAAAAAGCCTCACTTAAGTTTGCTATTTTAGGAGGTGTAAGAATATCTGCTTTGATTCATAAGGGAGTACTGCTATTAAGTAATATTTCAGTGGAGGATGCAGAGGCCACAATGAAATCAGAAAACTTGTCAATTTGCTTACAGCATTTATACTTTGCGTTTCAATGGAGATGAAAAAATAATAAATTGAAGGGAAAATTCATTTTTATCTGAAGTTTTAACAAGCAAAGGTAAATATTTGTGCAGATGTTTTGATTTCTGTTTTCATCTTGGATCTCTGATGTGTGGGGGACTGTGTTCTGACATAAATTTCTTCTGAATTCCTTGATCCCACATCACTTCACTCTTACTCTTTTTTTACTACATTTTCATATTGGTTCTAAGCAAAGTGAACACTATAGCATGATACTCATTAAAAGAAAGCAATGTTGCAGAAAATATCTGTAGCAAGACTGTGGCAGATATTGGTCCAGAAGTAAGAGAGAGTGAATAGATGTAATGGCCAAGGCTTCCATAAGTGACTGGTAAAGCAGGGTATCCCCATTTTTAGTAACCCAACTTGAGACCTCTTAAAGGGCGTTATTTTTAGTAAGCAGTTCGCACTCTCTCCTGGCAGTCCTTAAAGTATTCTGGACCTGGAAATAATTTATAAACACATAGTTTATTGCATCAATATTTCTTCCTCATTCCCTGCACAGGTTTGTGTGTTCATAACACTTCAGGAAATATGATTGCTGCATTAATTGTTAAAGCCTTCATTCAACGTTCATCCTTGAGATGTTTGTTTAGAAGACGGTAATTGACCTTGCATACAGAAGAGTAAGCATAAATTTGTCTTTCCTGTGTTCCTTACTTACCTACTCTCGCATACTTTATTGCTTCAGTGGATTGTCATAGTAAACAGATGAGTGGAAAGTGTGTTTGCTAGCATAAGTACCTTAAAATCCTTCCTGATATGCCCTATACATGCAAACTTTCTCCAGGATGCAATTATTAACTATAAAGCTTTGACTGCAACACTCTTAGTGCTGCAATGATACTATATTGGTTTGACACAGAATTTAAGTGAAAAATACACTAGTCAGCTTTTACTTGTGTGATGCTCTTTTTTTTGAAGTGTAGGAGTCAGTGTGTGAGACTTACTCTTTTCAGTAGACCCTCTTGTTTTTATGGTGTGTAGTCATTCACTCTGACTTCCCCTGTGCATTTATTTGATATGTTCCTTTTTCACTATTCCATGAGTTTTGGAATTTATGGATGACTTTCTCCTGTTCTTATTCAGAGTTTTTCCCCTTTATTCCCTCTAACCTTAGTTCCACCGTATGTAAAAGTCAAAAGAAATTTTCCTTTGTCGATGGTCCGTACATAGAGGTGATGGGTAGTATTGTGGTTAAAGCATAGGGCTGAGAGTCTGGATGCCTGGTTTCTAGTTTTGCTCTGACAGATTGTGAGATCTTGGGAAAATTACTTAACCTCTTTGTGCCTCAGTTTCCTCAACTGTAAAATGAGGATAATACTTCCCTCCCTTACTAAGGTGTTGTGATGCTGAAATGCTGTCTGTAAAATGTTTTGAGGTTCTCTGATGGAAGGCACCAGCTCTAGAACTGCAAAATATTGCTAATGTCTGGTGTTCCTGTATATTGTTCAGGTTTTTATTAAAGTGACTCTTTATTAAGAACATAGAGACTAATCCCGTGGAGTTACTGAGCTATCTTTGAGTCATCAGGACTTGAATACACAGCATTATTGGGATCAGATCCTCATATATCTGTATATATCCATCCATTTAGAACTGCTCTGACAGGACAGGTAACTTCAGCAAAAGCAAACTGATCAGAAAAGATGATGTACTGTAATCTTAGAGAATGATGGAAGTGTGTGTGTGTCGGCCAGGTGGGTGGGTGGGTCATCTGGTTTTAAAGCTACTGTTTCTTAAGCTGTATATCAGCAGTGCACCTCTGTTTTGTAGGCTTTTACTACAGAGTCACCTTTTAGGAGCTGGTTGTCATACACATTGGTTATTTAACTGTCCTTTGAATTGGTTTTGCAATTCTGATTACCCTTTGATATTGTCCTCATTTGTTCTAATTTCCAATGAACTAAATACAGCCATCTTGGATTTAAATCTGTGTCAAATGCATGCGTCAGGAAAGAGACAGACAACTGAAGCATTAGAGAGGCTTTTTGAAAATTGATGAGTCTTGTTGTAGGTTCTTACAGTGCCCTTGGCAAGTAGCATTGTGAGCTCTCAAGTTGCAAGAATTTGCCTCATGGGGCTTTATGTTCATATCATGAAATGGAAACCCAGCAAAATTCCACTAACAGCTCTCTGAGGATCCTCGGCTCTTTAACTAACTGCACTGCCCTGTATGTTGCTTAACCTATTGTAAAGCATCCCCTCTGAATTGGGCTCCTCATCTCTGAGTAGGATTTTCACTGGTTTAAAATTCTACTTGCCCTACAGAGTTCATCTTCAACTATATGTTTTAGAAGCAAGTACTTGATGTGATGGAAATATTGGCTTTTTATAATTTGACACGGTTGGTTTTCTTTTGATGTTATGATGTGAACATATAGAAAAGTAAAAGGTCAGTGTGTGGGTGCGGAGGGGGGAGCTGTTTGTAAACTAGCCTCAAATGGTAAGACTGTTCAGTTTTACTGGAGTTTGTATGCATTTTACTTTTGCTATTTTAAAAAAATATGACTTATTTTAGGAAACATTTTTTATGCAGTATTCTGATGTGATGTAATTTTATTTTTTTAAATAGAGCTTAAACTACTGTACACTTGTAAACATAACATAGCTGCCATTTAATTTCTTTTAAAACTGGAATCTTACTGTAGAGATGTGTGTCTGTTACTTACTGTACTGCTTGTTTCACATTAAAATAGTTATTCGTGTTTGTTGCCAGGATTTTCAGTAACTTGGAAAATGTAAATATTAATTGTGTGTCATATCAGTGTTGAAACGTTATCAAAGACATTGCTTTGAAATGGAGCTTAGTTTGCTTAAACTTAGACCTGCTACTATCGGACTGTGACAGAGTGTTTGCTGCAGGGGGTGCCCTCTGCACAGGCAACGCTCCTTCCTGCAGTCACACACCAGCTCTCTTCTCCTGCAGCCCTGGAAGTGCAGCATCCGCTTCATGACTCAGCCCTCCAGCCAGGTCACTGTGTGGCTTCCCCTTCTGGGGGAGGATATGTATCCAAGTCCCTGCTCACCAGCAGTCTCAGGCACTCCTCCCATTCAGTGACTCAGGTGCCACTCCCTCATGAACTGGCAGGGGAACACAGGCCTGCCCTCTACTCTGGGTGCCAGTTCAGGGACCCTCTAAACTGTGACTAAGGTGTGGTTCCCTCCTCCACCTCGATGTCTTTCCTTGAGCTTCTTCCTTACCTCCTGGCTCTTCCCACTTCTCTGGGTTTGCCAGCCTCTCAACTCCCTTCTCCCAGGGAGTAACTATGGGCTAGCTACTGGCCTCTGTAGCCCCCAAACATCCTCCCAGGGGGTGACAGCAAACTACCTCCCTGCAGCCTCTTCTGCTGCCAATTTCCTGTCTTGGCATGCCTTTCTAATCAGCTTCCTCCTCAACAGTTCCCCGTTAGCAGCTTAATTGGCTGATTGGGCCCACTTGGCCTAAATTCAGTCCTCTCAGGGCCAGTGTGGGGAAGTATGTCCCATCACAGTGACTGGTCTAAAAGCAATAAAAAGACTTCTGTTGACTACAGTGGGCTTTGAATTCAGCACTTTGTGGATAGCAAACACTATTCTAGAAACTAGAGTGTTGAATTGTATTACAATATTCATAGGCCCCACTGAGAACCAAGGCCCCTCTGTGATAGGCACTGCGCACATGCGCGTGCACACACACACAGAGACAGTTTGTTTCAATTGTTAGTTTGTTGTACAATGTTGACATGGTGCCCTGTGAACCTAGATTCATGTTCATTGTTTGGAAGACTGTCTAACCTAAGGACAGACACTCTTTTTCTGTTCAGAAGAGGAGGGAGATTGATGGGAATTATTGATGAGAAGAAAGAAGGAAGAATTTGAAGAGGGAAGAGTGTGTTTGGCAGATGACAGGAAGAGTGTTGTAGATAATTCATTTCCTTATGGATCCTTGATAAAGAACGGTATAGGTCTATTGACTAACAAAACCATAAGGTACACTCATAACATTGTAGAGCTGCTTACCAGTTAGCATTATGTTGAATTTTTTCACCATAAGATTGCGTGTCAATAGAATTGGTTTTTACTGAGCACAGCTTTTGCTCACCCAAAAATCTCAATAGCGCTCACTGCAAGGAAGATTGGCCTGAAACTCAGGAGGTCTGAGTTCAGCTCCTGGTTCTGCCATGGACTCTTTGTGTGACTTTGAGTCATTTAATCTGAGCTCCCCAGCTGTAAAATGAGGACGATGACACCTCCTTTGTCTTGTGTACTTAGATTGTATGCTCTTTGGGGCCAGGGCTGTTTCTTGTTATGTGTATGCATAGTACCTAGCACAGCTGGGCCACAATCTCAGCAGCAGCCTTTGATTCTCCATAATACAAGTAATAACCTTTTGGAAATGATGTGCACTTTGTAAGAGATTAGTCTGAGTAGCATTCTTAGTAGTGTCACTTTCTGTACTGCTGAGCTTTCATCACCCTAGGGACATTTCTAACTTAGAACCCAAATAGAAGATATAGCAAAATTTTACTAAGAGAGATTGCGTTGGTGTTCAGATTCTCAGTATGGCTGAAACTTAGCATATTATCCAATGCTCCCTAGCTGCAATTGATCTAACTTAATCTGCCATTGTTGAGTTACCACACGGTGAAACACAATGTGGATGAGTTTCCATAGGGTTGGTGGTATCCATGTATCAGGTCAACTTATTTGTGTGCACAGTAGATTGGTAGACAGCTGTAGATGCACAAAAGATTGAATGTGCTCAGTAAGACGGTTCATGTCCCAAATAGCTAATACTGGCTAAAAGAATGATTCAATAAAACATAATTTAGATAAACTTTTGGGATGGAATGATTCGCCAAACAAATGGGGCTTCAGGAGATAGCTTAGGAGAGGGAGACCAGTGAATGTTCATCAGGAGCATCGTGAAAGATTGAAAGTAGAGAATGAGCAAAGAAGGCAAAAGGAGAAGGATCTAGAGAGAGAGCTGGAGGGATGGGGGAAAATTGGAAGGGCGTTGTGCAGAGTTGTGATGATGAAGTTAAGCAACTTGAACTTGACATGTCATCCTATAAAGGGATTTAGGGAAGTGGGGAAGACGTGCTCACACTGTGATTGGTACATGGTCTTGGCAGCAGCATTTTTTAATACAGACAGCAGTGGGAAGGAAATTTAATAAGAAGCAGAGCGCCTGGGGGAAGAAGGTCACCATGGAAGAGATGCGAGATAATCAGGAGGATCTAAATCAGGGCTGTAGACATAGGGGTGGAAAGGCAGATGAGATGAGATGGAGAAGGAGAAGCTCTGGCCACAGAGGTTGGGAGATAAGGCAAATGTTGGTTCCTTGGGTAGAAGTTTAAAAAATGTATAGCTTCAAAGAAGCATGTGTATTTTTCCTTTCCTTTCCTACAAGCTTGGAGTTCTGGGAAGCTAGTGCCCTTAGCTCCATGACTAGGAGGAAGCCACTTGGCACTGGCAGGCCCCATGTGGTACAGTATCCAGCTCCCATTGGCTGGGACAAGCAATTGGCCAGCCACGTTTGTTTATATCTCTAGCGTATCTATTCTGCATTTGATGCAGGCCCTGCCCACACAGTTACTTTTCAGCTTTAAACTATGCAGAGATGGTCAAGGAAAACTGTGAGGAAGTTGTATGTCCTGGTGTCTGTGTCTCCTCTATTTATCCATAGCAACACTTTATAATAGGGAGAGGAGCAGTGTGAACTTCTCCTTCAGTGTCTTAGTTGCAATGTTTCTTGTGCCGGGAGAGTAGCTTCTAGCCCCATGCTATTTAATGGGGCTTTGGATTCACCTTTTCATATTTTAATTTAACTTGCTTTACCTTTTGAAGGCCACTGTGTGTTTACTTTTTGAAAGTTGACCTGCTCTGGTTTGTTTGGTTTTTTTTAATTTTTAAACTGAGCTAACTGTAGGGTTTCATGGGCTGAATGTCCCATTAGGAAGGGTAAGTGAGTAAAATAGAGCCTTGTGCCATAGCAGCACTGCCAAGCACCTATAAGGAGGCTGCTTCTCAGTCAGCACAAATGCACTGTACTCTGGGTGTATGTTAGCCCACTGCCAAGACCTCTGCAGCTAGGTGGAGGGCATGTGACCTAATGGGTGTCCAATGCCTGCAGGAGAAGCTGTGTGGTACTCCAACAGATCAGGAAGCTGCTGGTTGCAATCAATACCCAGATATGGAAGAGGAAGAGAGCTTGCTTCTTTGAATAGCGTCCCTGTTGCTGCCCCACTTCAGGCGTGCATGTGGGATATATGCTATGTCTGCCATCTACAACAGTATATCATGTTAGTTCTTTACTAGTTTATAAGATACTCAGTACTTAATAGTTGTTGGGACTGTTGTTCCCTTTTTCTTTTTTCCCCCCACATAAACAAAACTTGTTTTTGTTTTTTCCCCCATTGAGGAGTCTAAAATTGTTTTTCTGGGATGCCAGGCTCCTGAAGTTTTAAAAAGTGCTGATCTTGTCAAGAAGCTATTCCCAGCCGCAGCCAACATTCTTGGTGTATACGTTGAAACTCTCATATCCCCAGCAAGTGCAAGATTTACACGTCTTTTAAGGAAGTTCCTGTAAAAACAACAGTTTACATTTTTGATATCTTCAGGGGTGACTCTGGACAGTTTACCTATCCAACACACACAATCTGAACAAACAGGTGTCTGTACCCAGCCGGGTCCTAGAGTCACTCACCTGGTGCAAGGATGCTTCCCAGATTTGTGCAGAAATCCCCCTGCAGCCATAACATTGGATGCTTCTCTCTCTTGGGATGGGGAGCACATCTAGGTCGTCGAACAGCCCAAGGCAAAGAGTCACAAAACTAACATGTTCACACATCATCTGCTGGAGTTAAGGGCAGTCAAAAATGCTTGTCTCCACTTTCTTCCCCTAATAAAAAACAAGTCAATCAAGATAGACAACATAGCTTGCATGTATTATATCAATCGTTAGGGAGGAACACGTTCCTCCTCACTCCAAACCAAAGTGATAAAGCTCTGGAATTGGTGGATAGCCAACCAGATAGTCATTTTGGCCTCTTATCTCCCAGATATGCAAAACAGATGATCTCAGCAGACATTTCTCCCTAAATCACACATGGGAGTTGACCTTGTGAATCATCAACAAAATATTCATAGCTTGGGGGTTTCTTGAGGTTGCCCTTTTCACCACTGCAGTCAACACAAAGTGCAGAAAATTCTGTTCCAGAGGAGGACTTGATCTCCAATCTCTAGGTGACATCTTTCTTATTACATGGACAAAGAGTTTTTTGTGCATATCCATCAACTCCATTGCTTGTAAAGGTTCTCACCAACATCAAGCAAGAGCAAGCCAAGGTCATTTTGATTGCACCAACTTGGCCCAAAACAAGTTTCGTTTCTTCTACTTCATCAGATTCACCTCTCATCCTCAACTGTTGTCTCGGAATACAAGCTGAACACCTTACCCCAATCTGAACATTCTGCACTCCAAACATGGCTCCCTAATGATTCTCTGGACTAGACACAGCCTGTTCATGTAGAGTACATGCTGTTAAATAGCAGGAAGGAATCTACGATATTCACTTACTGCCAGAAATGGAGAAGATATCATCTTTGGTGTAACCGCCATCATCTTTTACCTGTCCAGTCATCTCTTTCACAATCTTGGATTACCTATTGGAATTGAAAACATCATGTCTCTAAGTTCCATCAAAATTAACTTAGTGTCAATGATAGCTTTCCACTAACCAGCAGGAGATTTCTCAATTTTCGCACAACATCCAACCACAGTGAGGTTCCTACTTTGTTTTGGGATATCAACCTTATTCTTAACTGTCTTCCGAAACACCATTTTGAGCCCCTGGCTAGGTGATCATTGTTACATTTGTCTGTGAAGATGGCCTTTTTTGGTGACCATCACTTCAGCTCAGAGAGTTGGGGAGATGGAGGCTGTAATGGCAGGCCCTTCTTTTATTGTGTTCTCCAAAGAAAAGGTATCATCATTACCCCCATCCACATTTTTTACCTAAGGTTTCTTCTGCGTTTCATATTAACCAGACTTTTAACCTTCCAGTCGTCTTTTCTAAGCTGCACCAGTCTACATAGGAAGCTACTTTCCATACATTAGCTGTTAAGAGGGCATTGGCTTTTTACTTGGACTGAATCGGACCATTCCAGAAGTCCCATACACCTGTTGTTTCTGTTGCAGATATGTCTAGGGGATCCACTATCTTCACACAGAGACTCTCTAAATGGATCTCTGGATGTATTAATTGTGGTGATTTGGCTGATGCTCACCTCCCATACAAGCAACTGCACATTCTACTATATCACGGTGTACGTCTGTAGCTCTATTCAAGGGATGATTCAGTTGCTGAGATCTGCAAAGTGGAATTCAGTGCATACTTTTCCCAGCCATTGTGCTTTGGTTTACATTGCTGGATTGGATGCTGCAGTAGGCAATGCAGGTCTTTTTTTCAGTGCTGGATTCTGTTCCAATCTCCTGCCTCCTTAGGTGCTAGGGAGTCACCTGAAGTGAGCACCCTCAGAGACCCTACTTGGAGGAGGAGAAGTGACTCACATTTGCAGTAACTGTCATTCTTTGAGATGTGTGTCTATGTGGGTGCTCCACTTCCTACCTTCCTTTCCTTCTGTCTCAAAGATTACTCTGACTGGTAGAGAAAGAACAGAGGGTGGTTCACCCACACAACCCTATGTAACCTTGGTTCAGGGCATGAGGATGTGTAGGGTGCATGCATGGGCCAAACAGACATTACTACTAAAAATCTCCAATCAAAGACACAGAGTGCATTTGCAACTGAAGTGGAGCACTCACAGAGGAACACATCTTGAACTTCAGTTAACTCACAAGGTGAGTAACCGCTCTCCCTCCTCTTTGGGGCTTTGTCTGTGCCCTGAAGGTAGGGCACTGGCCACGTGAGCACAAAAGACTGTACCAACGTAGTGCCGCTTGAAAGTATTGACTGGTTGTTGCCATGTTTAATGTGTTCCTCTCTCTCTCTTGTGTCAGAGCAACTTCCAGACCTGGGGAGCAGTACAGCCTTGCCATTCATTCCTGTCCATGTTGTGCTCCACTGAGTCCAGCCTGGTCATGTTCCTGCATACGATGTCCTGCCATTTCCCAATGGTTGGACTGACTCTGGTTATGTTTGCATTATTTGTGTGGCATCTGTTATCTGATGTGTGCATGAACAAGGCATATTGCCCAAAAGACCCAGGTCTAGGGCACGTCTTACTTGGCAAAGGGCAGAGAGAGCAGTAAATAGAGCTGGGTGGAGGGGCACTATTGTGTGAGTAGCTGGCATATCGTCAGTAGCTGCACGGTGCTGTGCCAGTTGGCCTAGGGAGCCGCTGCAGCCATGTATTGCAGAGGAGGGCCATGGGGGCTGATGGAGGTTGGGTAGGAGTTAAGAACTGAAGAAAAGGGCTTGTAACTTTAGCACAGCCATGGCATCCTTTTGGTCACTGCTGGTGCATCAGGGTTAAAAGGTTGAGGGTAGCAGAGGGTCATTATCATTTAGAGCCCCTGCATGCCCATGGGTTGATCTGAGCTGAGTATGGAGCCCATCTATGAGCTGCCCATTCTTAACCGCTTCATTTTTCATGTGTGCGCTAGCTGCCCTGCTTTCCTGCTGCTGTCTGGGTCATTTCTCTCTCCACTGAGCACTCGGGAGGGGCTGGGGAAAGGAGCAGGACCCTGTATAAATGTGATGAACAGGGATGAGGGGAAGGGGCACGTAGACTTAAATGTTGCAACTCCAAATTTGGTCCACAGAATAGTATAGCTGCAAGGCGTATGTGGGATTTGCAAGCAAAATGGTTTGAAGTAGCAAAGTTCCCAGTCTATAGATGAGTGGGTCTGTCCATGCAACAGTTGTGTTTGTAGCGATTTAGCCCAAGAAAGTGACGTGTTCTGTTCTCAGTACCGTTTCAGTGGTGAAGAAGTTCAGTGGCCTCTGTGATATTTTCCATACTTTCAAAGACTCAGAGACTGCCCATAAAATCAGCAAGCTTCTCTCTTTTAGATTATATTCAGCTCCCAGATCCATAGCAAAACACATTTGAACACGTTGCAACCAAGAGTTTTTGCTGGAATGTCCTGAATGTCCAAAGGGGAAACAAGAGCGTGCATTATGTTGGAATTCCTTCAGAAAGCTTCCAAGTACAGCAAGGTCTCCACTGCCCACGGGTGAAGTCATTCATGATGATAACTACGGTAAGTGCAACAGTGTGTATTGACTCTTAAGGGACTAAATTAAATGTTCTACACTTTGTCTATGAAAATCATGCCAAGGCTGAAACTACACTCAGCAGTTGTGACACCGATTTGGTGGGACAGCATCGCTTACCTTGGTGGTGTGTGTTCCTTTCAGCACTCTGGTGTGGCTGTCAGACTACGCCAGGAACTGCTGCTGCTCTGGAGTCCCCTGCTGAAAGGGGACTGAGCTATATCATCTTCCAGCTGTCTGCATAGTTCCTTCAGCTGGAAGAGTTACTCCAGTAAATTCACAGCTGTTGCGTTTGCAAAAAGTCAGACTGGGGACTCCTTCTGTTTTGCGTTGCATTCCTTTTGTCATAGCTATGAGTGGAGCAGCAGCCCAGCTACTCCAAGGACAGAGCTACCCCTGGAACAGGTCCAGTCCCCTCCCAAAATGCTTAATTTGAGCCAATACATTGACCTGTAAATCAGAGATTACAATTGGACATGGAGGTAGGCACCTGATTAGCATAGTGAAACAGGAGGAATCTGCTGTAACATTTAAAACCAGTTTTGCAGCACTTCGTGACAGCAGGATAAGCGGTGGTTACGTTTTCAGAGCTGAATAGTCGGAGGAGAAAGTCAATGGCATACTTGAAAAGCTATTCAGTGAGAAAAGGGCTAGTCCTAGCAGGATCCAGATTACTAGGCCAGAAACACCTACTGAAATAATTTGCCAAAGACCAAAAGTTTTGTGTCCAGCCAATGGGTGTGTGAAAATAAAAATGCAACAAAGATCAGAAAAAGACTAATAGTCAATAAATCAATCATACACGGTGTTTGTAAACATGGTTCAAAAATATCCTCAAACTGCAATGAATTGCTCCAAAAGTATGTCTTGGTCAGATAGATGGGACATCCGAGTCTTTGTTTTATACTAAGAATGGACAGGGCAGAAGAGAAAATGAAGCATCAGGACTTAGATATTGTGCTGATAGGCACAGGAGAAAACCAGTGGGTGGATTACATACTAAAGGCAGAGGTTAGTCCGGGCTATCCCTTTATGGGGATACACAGAACATTAGACTCCAGCACTGTTGCAGTGGCTGCTGTACTCCATTTGTCATTGCTAATGGGTGTGCAGGTTCAGTAGCTATTTGCTGACGTTGCTCCTTCAGCCATTTCCAGTTAGGCAAGTAACATCCCAACCATGGATTCTTGATTCTGCGAGGGGCTGAGCACTTAGGCCCGGCTCCAGCACTTAACTAAAGCAGGCCTACTCAAGGTGCTTAACGTTAAGCATGTGTTTAAAGTGCTTTACTGGAGTAGGGCCAGAACGCGCAGCATCTTGCAGGCTCGAGTCCTCACAGCAATGACTCCGTTACCTGGCCTGTGTTTATTAAGACAATATTCAGCTTTAGGGTGCCCCTAAACAAACGTTAGCCATATGCATGAGGTGATGCAGTGCAAGTAGATGGAAGAGAGAAGAGCATAAGATGTCTCTAAAGTTCTATCCCACTAAGGAAAAATAGGCATGGGATCTCTGGCTAACAAAGTTATTACATCCCTACTGTACATGGCTGATAATTTTTTAATAATGCATATAGTTGTGAAGTGCAGGTGAGTAAGAATAACATGCACTGTGGAACAAAGTGAGCCTGTTCCTTTAATGACTCGCATTAGTAGCTAGAAAAATGTGTTTAGACGTAGATTTTTAAGCAAATCGTTTCCAACTTGAGAATGCATGTTAATTGTGCAGAGAAGTGTCTTGAATCAAAACAAAACTATTTAGAAAGCACTTATGCATATTCGAGTACAGGAATAACAAAAAAAATTCTTATTCGCACCAAGTTTATTTTTAGTGATCTTGTGTGTCTCAATTACTTTTTGATGATCTGCATTTGAAAAGAAATTCTTGTATATACACTTGAGCAACTGAAAACATGCAAATGATAGCTTATGATTTACTAGAGATAAGAGATTCTGTATGCAGGTGTAGCATGTTTCAGGTTATTAGCAAGCCAATCTATTTTTTATGACAGCATGGTGTCATTTTCGGTATAAAACTACAATATAAGTCTTCAGCTGTACTGGGACATAAACTAAAATGTTTCTAACTCTGTCACTCCATGGTCTTTATTTTGATTAATAAATGTGATGAGAGCAATAACGTTTGCTAGTAAGAGACTATGATCACCCTTCAGTCAAAAACATACCCATCTTTGCAGGTTTTCACTGTGATATTGCAAAGGAGCTGGGTTATAATCTCAGTCCAAGAGGGAACTGTACAGCTGAAAAGCTCAGCAGGTTGATCATATTTTTGCTGCCTTGGTAAAATAAAAAAAACCCGTGTTCTTGGGACACTAGTCGTGGTTCCCTGGACAAAGCTGAGGTGCTACAGGAGCCAGGGAGCAGAGTTTAGGGTCATGATGCAAAATTAGGCCTGGATTTGTATTTCAACCCCACAAGAGTTCAGTCACTCAATCCAAAAATTTTGGTTTGGCCCCTTTGGTTGCCTTAGTCTGAAATAAGTTTTGTGTGTCAAATGCACTAAGAGTTTGGGAGAGTGGTGGGAAATGGTTTCGGTGTTTCATTTCATTCTAGAATGTGGAACAAAATCAAATTTGTTTAGATGGAGGGTTGAACAGGGTACCTGCATTTAATGTTATACCCCGTAACAACATTATATAGTCATCCAGGCTAAAATTGTGACACAGGGAATCCTGCAAAATAGTTCAGGCAATAAGGGGATTGTGGTCAGGAAGGAATTAGATATTTACATGTATTCTAAGCTATAAACCTGGCCCAAGTAGCCAGTTGCCTTCTGGGCTGTTTTGCCATCTGCCTCGTATATATTGACCAGTGCCAGGAGAAGGCTGCCTGTCAAATCTCGGGAGGCTTCATGTTACTCTTTTTTGAGGGGAAATGACTCACAAGATCTCCAGGTTGTTCTGTTTTATTCCGAATTATTCTTTACATTGTACAATATATAAAAATACAGAATACCCCCAAAAATTCACAGTGTCTAAAGGCAGTGATTATAGTCTAGGTCACCTTTATATGCTAATAGTACCATCGTGTTCAATTGCATAGGAAGGGTGATGTGCCTTCACACTAGAAGTCCAATAATACTTGCCAGATTTTCCTTTTCAGGGAGTAAATATACTGTTTCCTCCTAACAATTTCCTGTGTATAAAAGATCCAGTAGTGAGTGCATCTGTCACTCCCTCCTCACCCGTGCTTACGCCCTAGCAAATGTCCCTCCTAACTTACCCTCTGTGCCAAAGGATGTTGCTGATTAACTAGCTCATCTGTTCAAAATATACACACACATCCAGATGTTATTGGAGATTAGTTGCATGTCGATGTAACTCACAAGATCATGCAGCTGGGTGGCTTTTTTCCAATGTTTTGATCTATTTCTACTAAAAGCCCTTTTGCTTCAGTTATGACTGGAATGTACACAGTGACCTCTCCCTGCTGCTGTGCCGTGTATATTACACAGCATCCTTTTTCAGTGTAATACAGGAGTACGGGTATTGCTATGCTGCATCTTTATTTCAAAACTCTCTGTACTTGGAATTCTAACTATTCCATGCTATTTTTATAGCATGTAACCCATTCATGCTGTCAGAGCCACCACGTGTGGGAAAAAAAATAAATACTAGATTGGGCATGGAAGGGGGAAGGTAGGAGGAGTCAAGTTCTAGAAGCAAACAAATAACAAGGATTGCAATGATCAGAATAGGTTTTCTGCAGCTGGGAGCAAGAACTGCAGCTAACAGACCAAGAAAGGCTCTAACTTGCTATGTTCTGGCCATGAGAGTTAAGATGTCAGATTCCCCATGAGAGCTTGTTTTTGAGACTTTCCTTGTGCAGCTTTGAAGGCTCCAGTGGTGTGGACAGCAGCTAACTTGGTAGATGCTTATCTGAACCAAACCTGACCTCAGAATTATTTGATGTTTGCTTTAAACTGGCTTAAATGAAGGATTCACCTATAGGAGGTTGCTCCCTTTTCAGAATTCACTGATCTATCAATTCGGCTCAGGCCAAATTCTGCAAAACTGTTCATGGGCGTAGTCCTTACTCTGCACCCATTGAAATCATTGGCAATAGCTGTATCCACTCCTGTGGGTGCTGGAGCATGCCCTATATTCAGGGAGAATCCCATTGGTGGCCCTGGCCAAGAGTAATCTTATAAGTAATCTTGAATCTAGGCTGGGGTTTACAAAGGAGTCCAAAGGCGTTAAGATACCTGACTCTTACTCTATTGCCTGTCAGGCCCATTTGAAAATCGCAGCCTATGGGGTGGTAGGATCTTGCCCTTAACCATTTCCACACGCGGCTGTTGCCATTTATCTAGCTCTTATATTGCCACTCAACCATGTGGAAAACATCTGTGCAGTTCTTCAACTTGCAAGTGAGAAACTTCTTCCAGACCCTCTTTAAGACATGTTTTACTTTACTGTTGTTGCTCTTATGTTACTTTGTTTGCACAATTATTCTCTACTTGTAGTTAAATACAAGAGTGACACACACAGCTGCCTGAGGCCGATTAGCTGTACAGTGGCTACAACAATTGTGTACTTAGTCATTCTTAACCAGAACGTTTGGTGGAGAAAGGGCATTTCTAACTACATAAAAAAAAAGAAAAGTATTAAGTTTTAAAAAACATTGTTTAGGCAGAAATTATTAAATTTAATGAAAAGATGGGGTTTCTAAATCCTCATTTTCAGTCTTTCCCCATGGAGTTTGAACACTAACACTACCTTTCTTAATCTAAATTTTCTCTGCAGGTATTTGGATGGATGGATAGACTGTGTATATTACCAATATATACCTTATCTATGGATTGATAGATATGCACACAATTACATTTATTACACAAACTTTAGATTTACATTTTATAGGTATAAAAAATTCATACATTTGGTACAAAGAATAAACTGATCTCTATGGACAGAAATGTCATCTTGATGTGGGCTTGTCTTATCAAATTAATCATTGGTGATGTCCTATATGTGGCATTTAACAGCTTTCATTCCCACTCTTTCCCTTAATTTCAATAAAACTTCTATTTTGTTTTCTCAAAATAAGGCATTAAGAACAGCAGTCATTACACCATCCACATTCTTCTGTGGTATTTGTATATTTCATGTGTTTTTAAGAAGAGCAAGGGGCTCATATTTACAAACATTCACATGTACATGTTTAGAACAGCGCCTCTTTCTCCAGGAATTTTACTACTGGGTGTTTTGAGTGGAGGCAGTTGCAAGTAATGAAGGGGGGACTTCTTTATGAGTGATGTCTCAATCTGGCATGGTTCAACAGCTGTTTTAGAATGGGGCATGGATCGCTCCACATACGCAACCTTTAGTGCAAGGGTGTAATGCATCTCTTCGTATGGCAGTGGAAAAGGAATGACTTAATTAATTGCTACCCCTATACAGTTGGGTGCAAGACACTACAGTCACCAGCTGTACAGCTGAATCCTATCCCAAAATATTTGCAGAGAGTTATGGGGGCAAGATCAATGCAATTTCTTGCTCTGTAACTGATCCACATTGTTTCTTTTTCTAAAAGCCAAAGCTGCTTTTAAAAAGCATTGCTATAGAAGCAGAGGCATTGCTAGCACACTGTGCATACTTTTAGATGACCCTAGATGCTGGGAAATTTTAGTAGTATAATGTGTGGCTGAAAGAGCAATTCAGTCTCCTATGGGCATTACAGATCTGATGATCTGGTTGCCAAATTACATGCTAGAACCAAACAGAAATGCAAGAATATAATTGTCTATTGTGTCATTAATCTGGACAACATTGGAGAACGCAGAAGGAATTCACCTCACCTCGCATTAACATCACCTTTAAAGAACTGAAGTCTCATGTTAATGGAGTAATAAGCGTTCAGGGTTCCCTACCCCTCACTGCTCCCCTCCACTTCTACTTTGTTTGACTGGAGGCCAAAACCTCTCATTGTCATTGCCAAGTCCATAAGGCCATTCGACTGGCTAATATGAATGACTCTGAAATGTCTTGATGAAAATATACGCCCCTGCCACAATGCCCACATACACTATAAGAGATGCATCTTTTGAGCACAATGGCAGCAGTGATCACTGAGTGAAAGACTAAATCATTTCAGCTGTTACATGGCACTTCTTTTAAATAGTTATTCCAAGAGTCTGCAAATAGAATGTTTGAGAGAGGCCAAAAAAAAAAAGCCCCCAAAACCTGCAAGGTTTGACTTGCTTGCAATTTTAAGAAACTGCAGCTGTAATCCTGCCAAATAAACAATGCCGGTATAACTCTCCAACACGGAACCATCTGAAATGGACGCTTAGAAATGACTTAAGTTTGCAATTAATGGCTATGGTGCTCTTGGGCGTCAATGGTTTTTTAGAATTGTTGCCAGAGATGGCAAATCCCTATTACTTCTCTAGTACAACAGTTTTCAACCACGAGGCTCTGCACCAATACTGTAATTTTAGGTTGGGATTTTTCATAGCCTCAAGGGAATTAGGTACCCAACGCCCATTGAAAATCAATTGGACTTTTGTGACCAGTGCCTCTGTATCTTAATGTTCTGTGCCCAGTGCACCCTTACTGCCTTCCCCATCCATTCACATGGCAAGACTGGGATTGGAACAGCCTACTCTCCATGGTGGTTTAGAGGGCATCTAGCTGAGTAGAAGGAAGAAACTAGTATTAGAACCAGAGTCAATTTATTTATATGGCATTTGTCCCCGTTTCCACTGGTGTAAATGGAAGGGGAAGCTGGCTCAGCTCGCTAAACTGATACAGTTGCCAGCAAAGGTTGGGAATTATTGAGCTAATCGAAGATGCTCACTGAGAGACTTTTATAATACATTTCCTTACCCCGACAGCCCACTAGCATCGGCTAGGGTTCAACTAGTTTAGAAATAGGTTACTTTGTTCTCCTGCTTTTGGTTCTACACTGTAACACCACCTCTGCTCTTCCTTAACATTAGGATAGCTGCACATTTGAGCCATGAGCAGCAAACCCTTCTCTCAGCTCCCATTTACCACCTACATGGATGAGTGTGTGTGCAATGATGAGCTACATCTCAGCCCAACCTGCCAGACAAGTGTCTGTGAAGTGAAAGCAATGAGAAACTAGCAAAGTTCTGGCTTACAGTGAAATCTGTTGACTGTAACAAATATAACCTAAACGGCTTGAAACACATCCAAGGCAAGGACTGAAAATAGACATGGCAATTGCTGAAGTAAGATGCATACAAGGAATTCAAGTTCTGGAGCTACTTGGAGCTCGTGCGTGGTTTGCTTTGGACTCTTATCTCATGCTCAGTAGTGTGGCATTCTAAAAACCTTAGCATCAGGCGTTCATTATAAATAGCTAGAAACATTCAATAGTAACAGTGTCAACGTTGCTAACGCATTTGATGGAACTGTCCATTAAGCATAGCTTTTCTTTTGGCCAAACAGTAATGTCAGACGTACATCTGGTTGGACACACCACGACCTCTGCAGCAGTCCAACACAATTCTGAAGGACGTAGGCACACACACAAAATTACATTTCAAGGCTGGATATAATGTTTAATAATGCTACAGTCCCAATTTACTTACTAACTGTAGCAAGATTTCTTTTTGTTGTTTCTAGCTGAGAAATCTAAAGAAATATTGGCAAACAATGCACATTATTCAGATGTATAATTATTTGATGGTGTACTGACTGGAAGACACTATGAGAATGCAGCAGATTCTCTGTATCATGGTATACTATGAATACATTCCTTAGAAAAATACCGTGCCAAAAATTGAGAATTTCTCACTCTTCAGAAATAAGTGAACTAAAAAATAATAATAAAATAAGAATTAGGCCCAAGCATAGTGATTTCACAAGAGGAGGCTTAGCCCTCAGTCGGCACTCTCTGCAGATATGATCAGAATCAAAGTTGGAGGAAAAAAGAGTAAATGTCATTTCAAAGAAAGCTCATGGCACATGTTCAGCACTCCTCACATTTCTTCCAGTGATGGGAACATCTTTGTTATGCAGTCCGAGTCCATGTCTCATTAGTCCAACATTTACTTCACTTAACATCTCATTGCCTGTACAATTTTATTTTAATTAAGACTGGAAACATTCTGAAATGCTTCTCTGGGAGAGTTCTTTGTGTGTTTTCTTTCCCCTGTTGAAATGGATGTTACCAAAGAAGATTGTAGAGGCTATTTCCTGCAATAGGTAAGGAATCTCCTGATGATGCCGGAGACACCACCAGAGAAAGTTATTTTTGCAGAACTTTCTTCCAGTTCCTAGCATGCTGGATTCCCATGCAGCTCATCATTCAATGTACCATCATTGTCTAGTCACGTCAAGGGTGCACCTCACTGCACAATCATCCTTTGCTCCATGACACTATCTGTTCCGTTTCTTAGAACACACTGGTATAGCGTAGGTGAAAACTAGTGTAGCATCAACTCCTTGGCAATTCAGGCCTCAAACAGAAATACTGATCATCCAGCCATGACTAGCGGCAGCATTAAGTGCCATCTCCAGCCAAATAGTCACAAAAGCCTATGCATAAATGCAATGGTCCATAAGCATTCTGTCCACTTAAGGAGATGTGCTGTTTAAAAGTAATAGTTAACCCAAAAAAACAAAAACAAAAAAAGGCCCTACTTGTACAATATTTACATCTAGAGACCGGGCCAATATTTGGTCCATAAATGCAGTTTAAAAACAATTCCTCTAGGATGTGAGCCAGTCCTGGGACAGTCTGTCCATCATCAGCTGTTGGTAAAGGTCCTTCCAGGGGAGGCCTCAGGCCTGTAGTCATATTTGTTCAGTGTACTGGGATAATAGGTTGTAGTGTACACGTTGGTTTGCTGCAAGGGGTAGAAGTTGGTCCTGTCATCTGGTATTAAGTTGTTCTTGTTAAGCGTCTGTAAAAGGTAAAGAGAAATGACACAAAATAGTATTTATATGTCTAACTGCTCGTTTCTATCTATCTTCAGATCTTTCTCAGATTCCTTCTCCAGCATGGTCTCCAACCCAGGCCACTTACACCTTCCCTCCAACTGGGAGAGTAAGATGGGTGTGTACCATACAGGGCTCTTTCTCTTTGTGGAGTCAGTGGGTGGCCCCACTGCTCTTGCCATTTCTGCGTGAGTGGATCTGTGCTCAGCCACACTAGAGCCAGAATCCAGAGTCTTCTCCAGAGACCCAGATTCTCCTAGTAGATGGCATGATGTGTCATCATCATTGTCACACAACCATGCTGGGCCTAAAGAAGACTGAGTGGTGAACTGCACACTCAACCTATTCCCTTCCAAAGTGTTCACTGTACAGCTGCCAGCTCCCTGTCACAGCAGTTACCAAAATGGCACTTCTTTTCTCTTTGGAAGAGCAGGTGCGCATTTACCTGATCTCCATCTCCATTGGTAGATATCCAGGTTTGGACCCCCCGATATTAAGTGTGTCACTTCTGTCAGCTACAGTATAAGTAACAAGTCATGGTCACTTTTTGAAAAACTAAAATGACTCAAGAAATTCAACAACCAAGTAGCAAGTGTTGTCAACAGCAGCAGAAAAAATGAGAAATACAAAAGTACCTTTTTACCACTGGAATTTAGAAAAGAGGCAGGGGCTTGTCCTCCCTCTCCTTTGCCTTATCATGGAATCAATTATATTCATGCCACCAGAAATTGGTTCCCTCCTCCCCCTTGCCTTGGTGTACAATCCATTGACATGCCAGGCGTTACCAGCTCAAAGTGATAATTGGAGGCGGACACGCCTCTCAGAAATTCGATCCTTTCCCTTGCTGGTGATGTCATTGCAATCCCACAATACACTTCACGTGTGACGCATGCTCCTGGAAGGCTTTTATTTTTCAATCACTGCATGCCTCACTCTCGTGGGCGCCTTAATCTGTTATGCTGCAACAAGGAATTTAACCCTTGTTCTGAGGCAACACAAGGTGTATATGCCACTTACACCCTTAAAATAGGTACACGCTGCACTTCCAAAAAGGGTTCCGAGCTCTGTGATTGGCTAGTGCAAGCTGCTTGCCAGCTGGAGTAGAGACTGTCACCCATTTGAAAGGCAGCATGGTCTGGAGGACTGAATATAGGCTTTGGAGACTGGAACTCCTGCGTTCTCAAGCCAATGAGTTCTAATGAGGCCTCTACTGACTAGCTTTGATCTTGGGCAAATTATTTCACCTGCAGCCATCATAATAATGCTTACTTACCTATCGCTCAGAGGTGATGTGATGATTGATTAGCTAATGCTCAGTAAGTGCTAAGGGCCCAATCCTTCCAAACTGAGAAGTACCTTACTTTGGCGGTGTCCATGTGTGAGTAAAGCACTGCTCTCTTTGCATGGAGGTAGCATCAGGCACTATATGCATGCCAAATATTATTAGAATGGGCAGATTTCCTACTTTAGATGTGCAAATGCTAGCTCATCGCCAGCTAGCCAGTAAGGGATAAGAATTCCTTTTGCCCTCAGAAATGAAAGGAAGGTGTGATAGGAAGTGTTATGCGTTGCTCCCAATCATCCAACGAACCATCAAACTACTAAACAAAGCAGTCTCTTGGTTAAAGCGCAGGGCAGGAAGTCAGGGAATTTGAGTTTAATACTCTGGCTCTGCCACTTTCCGTGTGCCCTTGGGAAATTCATTTAATTTCTCTGGGTTTCAGACTCCCCATCTGTAACATGAAGCTAAAAACACCGTTGAGATGCCTGGGTAAAAGGCACATTATACGTGCAAAGTATTATTACTGGTAACGTCGGGAGATCTTCCAATGAATTGAGTTGTTCTTGCATGCTGTACATAAGGATTAGTGTTTCCTAGCCACTCTGATTTAGCTCCATGTACTTAACACATGCAATTAAATACTACATGCCACAGAGGTGTGTGGGCCCCCCCCCATTCACCAAGTGAGCATAAAACACCGCCAGATCCACTCAATTGTGCAGTAGTTTTTAGAAGCAAAAATGAGGAGCAAGCGAGTGAGGAAATCGGATCCTACGTGGCCAAGTGTTGAGGTGACGCTGAGAGCAATCTCATGGGTTGCACACTGGGGCGAGGAGAGGGTTGTCAGTATATGGATGTGCAAAAGGAGGCTGGCCAATTTGGATGCTCTCAGGAGGTCACAGCAGCTGCAGATTAGCTGGGTCGCCTCTTGCAATTTCACTAAGGGTTCAGAGTAGAGATGAGTCCAGATCAAAACCCCAGACCGAAACACCCCTGAAATTTGGTGACAATCAAATTCTGGTCTGAAATAAGGGCCCACCTCTAGCTAAGAATGAAACACACAGCCCCTATTCCTTGGGTTCTCAGGTGGAATGACTGTAAATTTCAGAATATCCTGCAAGACTTTAAATCTAGCTATTGAAAGCAAGCTTTGCATTTAATTAACAAAATTAGCATTCATTTTTCTCTCTCTCTTTTTCCTATAACAATTAGGAAAAAACCCACAACTGTTTCTTTGCGCTCTGTTTTTTGCTGGAGGGCCTTATATCTTTGGGAAATACCTTATGAACATGGTTGAAGGGATTTATAATGCAGTTAGCTGCAAAGAATTTGTCGCTGGCGATATTAGGATGGCAGAACAAGCCCTAAATAAATATGATCAGTGTACAGCACGTTAATGTTTTCCAGCACAAACATATTGTTGGTCTGATTTTAATAAATAGATGAGGAAGCTCCCAGGAACTAAATTGGTTGATATTTCTGCAAGAGGGGAAATTAGACCGCAGTGAATTTTAGAAATCCACAAACCCAGAAGGAGTTTGCAATTAAATCTCTGGGGGCTGCCTCACTTGTTTTATTAACAGGTTTAACCCTTGCTCCCTGCCCTTCTCTCTAGGCAGGGATGATAGGCAAAGGTGGTAAACCACCCCTGGGAAGACTCTCCTTCAGGCATGATACGGGTTGCACCATCAAGGCAGGCCACGACTCAGATGATGGATCAAATTCATCCTGTGTGCTGAACTCAATGGAGTTACTCCAGGGGCACATTTGGCCCCCACTGTACGGACCGGGGACTTCAGCCGTGATTCTGAGATGGCAAGTTCCTGAGCGCTCATTGCCACGGTGCTGGCTCCCGCCCCCAAAACCAATTGCATTCAACACCAAAGCCCAGCAGCCAGCGCCGCCATCTTGGCAATGTTTACGCTGTTTCTCGGCAGCTGTGCCCAGGAAGTGGCTGCTGCAAGCAGCATGTGTGCGCAGTGCAGAGGGAAGCATAAATGCCCTCAGAGAAGAGACGCTTGCTATCTGTCTTTCCTGGTACTTCCGTGGGCCTCATCACCATCGACGCTCATCTTGCTAATCCAGCGCAGTGGGTGCAGCAGCGGTTACCCTCCACGCAGCTCTCAGGAAGATACAAGAAGAGACTTGCCTGTCTCTGACAGTGTGGATTGTGCCCTATGGTAGGTTTTACACTGGCTCGTTTAAAAAGCTGAAGCAATGGTGTTGTCATCACATGACAGCTTAATAGGCCTCGTTGTCAGGACTCTTCCTGAGGTGGAGTTTATATTGCCCCTTTCTTAATTTCATCCCATTACTCGTAGCTACAGTCCCTCATGTAGCACTAACTAATGCCTCTTCCTCCCTGGTGTCTACAGCCTCTCCTGCGGTTTATCTGTGAGCAGGAGGGATGGGGCTAGATGCATTTCTCCCACCCCTTTGCATTTAAAGGTCTTAGGTAGGTACCTCCACCCTTTCCTAGGGTGAAATATCACTCAGTGCGCCATGCCTGGGCAATACACAGCTCTCTCTGAGAACCTTCCCAAACAGATGGGAAAGGGGTTTCAGGAGCTTATCTTCAGCCCCATCCTGCCCGGAGAAGAAGGAATCTTACTGCAGTTGTAGAGGCTAGGCGTCACACATGACTATCAGAATTACCACAGGACTGCAGCAGCAATCAGAATCTATGGTGGTGATAATGTCTATGAGCTAGATTTAGATAGAAAATTGTTTCATTCAGGAGCAAACAAGAACTCAAATCATGCTGATCAAATATCTACCGCCTGCTTCCTTCATCCTGGAGATCAGCAGTAACAGCAAAGCCAGGTTATATTTGCTAGTCTATCCACCAGGGGCCTCCATCCAAGAACCTTTTAGCAGAAAGCTTGCCAGCAATATATGCTAATCTGACCAAAACCCATTACTCAAGGACAGGCACTAGAATTTAAACTTCTTCCTTTAAAAGATTTTTTACTGTACTATATTGACATATGAATAAAACACAAGAAAGAATCTCCTGTCCTAGGAATATTAGTTTGTCATATACGGACATTTTCAGAAAAGTGAAGAAAGAGATTACGGTGAGATGGTTTGAGATAAATGCAGCATTTTGACATACTATCGCTGTCAGCAAATTTAAACACAAAACGTCCTGACACTCTAATGTTTAACCTCGGGCTAGCAGAACACTGAATAGCACAATATTTACAGAATGGATAAACAGGGTATAGTTGGCATTAAAATACTTTTAGAAGCATAATGCTACCACAAATCCCTTTTTCACATATTGTCATATCCTCAGAAGTTTATATACAATATTGGATGGAACATTTTGCATGGGCATGTGGGTGCGTGCATTATATACCATACACACGCAGGCACACTCAGTTCTATCCAAGACAAAGGTCCAATAAAGCACAGTGTTAGTACTCTTAAATGTGACTGGCATTATGGTATATTTGTTCACGAGATCTTTTTAGTCATTTAATAGTCATGTTTTTAGGCTAAGTAAAACATTCAGACATTCTGACTCCTAACCTCCTATCCCATGAGCGTTACTTCATGCAAAAGCTTCTGCCCTTGTTCCAAATCATTAAATCATAATCCATTAGTGAATTGGATTATAATCCGACACATCTATCACCACATAATGATATTTAATAATATAGACATTCCAGTGGTAATCATTTGATCTCGAATATATATATATCTGCCCCATTTGTACATTTGTTGCTTATACATTTGTGCTCAAACATTTCCAAATTTCAATTTTTTTGATCAAAATTTGGCTAAACTTCAAATTTCGACTAAAAAAAGAGTATACGTTTTTTCCAAAAAATGTTTCATTTTTCCCCCCCATTTTTGACCTGCTCTAGTGAAAAGGGCAATTTTTTAAAGTGTATTAGCTATACATACTTTCCTTCCATACATATATATCCAAAATCTAAGTTAAAACATAACAGGATTTCTACCACAGTGAAATAATGCAGTAGGCCTCATCTAGTGCCTGATTTTCCATTTACTTCCACATCTGGCCAGTCCTCTTAGCACTTCAGACTCCTGTCCCTTTTTTGGAGATCATCTAGGATCTTGCAGGCAGATCTTCATCTCATGTAAACTGTCAAAGTCAATGGAGCTGTAACCATTTGTACAAGCAGAAAATCTGCCCCAATAACTTTCTGCCACTGCTGGATATTTCTCTCTCCCCCTTTTATGGATGGCAGGTAATTTTAGTTCAGTGACCCTCTTGGAACATCTGACTCATCATCTGTGACTAACCCCTAAATCACCATTTTAATCTCATCCTGGATTCAGAGGTTTTATATCTGGATGCATAGCTTTCCAACTGTAGCTTCCCCCACAACATTCCTCTAAAATGCCACGACTGCACTTCCACTCCTGCAATTTTGTATCTAATGCGAGATCTCTTTCTACCATTAAAACCACATTGGTCCTAAACCATGTGTCAGGTGAAAAAGAACACAAGTAAGCCAGCCAAACAGTACTGTAGCCACTCCACACATCTTTAAGCTTTGTCATGCACTGTGCTGTGGATTTAAGCAATCGCCTGGAGCTGGTGTCTCGATAGCAAAGTGACTGGACTACTTTAGGGAGATACGGCGTTAGACTGTTATCTGGTATAGAGAGAGACTGCACCACTCATTCACAATGGGAACCCACAAGGCCCAAATTGGGACTGTATGCAAGTAGAGCTTGATATCGTGTTTCCGCTGTAATCAAGTGGCACCATGAATTCAATGGCACAACCTTAAATCTTTAAAGAATAAAATGAGTGGTTTGGTTCCCATTTTCATAGACTCATAGGTCAGAAGGGACCAATATGATCATCT
>ML675620.1:64931966-65182956 GCA_007922155.1 Mesoclemmys tuberculata | reverse complement strand
TTTTTACCCAGACAGACTCCGTCCTATCCATTCCATCACTTCTTATTTCATTACAGTTCACCTCATCATTGACATACAAAGCTACTCCACCACCTTTGCCTTTCTTCCAGTCTTTTCTAAACAGCACATAGCCTTCAATACCCGTACTCCAGTCATGAGTATTATTCCACCAGGTTTCTGTTATCCCTATAATATCCGGTTTCACTTCCTGCACCAGTAGCTCCAGTTCCTCCATCTTGTTCCCTAGGCTCCTCGCATTAGTGTACAGACATTTTAATTTTTGACGTTTGGCGTCAGTGACATTCTTCCCCCCGTCACGCACAGACCTTCTACCACCAGCATCACCCATTAGGCTAGTTTCAACTCCGCTTTTCCTCCTTTGGTCAATTCTTTGGTCCACAAGGATATCCCTTCTCACTTTATTTGCTTCCCTCTCTAGGTTAAATTCCGGCGTGGAGATCACCTGAACATCTCCCAACCATCTCCCCCAACTTCCTAGTTTAAAGCTCTCCTAATGAGGTCGGCAAGCCTCCATCCTAGAAGTCTAGTTCCCTCCTTGCTTAGATGAAGTCCATCCTGAGCGAACAGTTGTCTGTCCGTAAACGCTTCCCAATGACCGTACATCCCGAAGCCCTCCTTATAACACCACTGCCTGAGCCATCTGTTAACCATCATAATCTTGTCGCTCCTTTGCTGCCCCGCTCTAGGAACCGGCAAAATTCCACTAAAGATCACCTGAGCCTCGATTTCCTTGAGCGTCTTCCCCAGTCTGACATAGTCCTCCTTGATACAGTCCAGGGAGCGAGTAGCCGTATCATTCGTTCCCACATGAAGGACAATCAACGGATTCTTTCCCGCACCCGCTAGGATCCTTTTCAGCCTCAGGTCCACATCCTGTACCTTAGCCCCCGGCAGACAGCACACCCTTCTGTTCTCCCGATCAGCTCTAGTTACGGGCCTGTCTATTCTTCTCAGTAAAGAGTCTCCTATCACGTAGACTTGCCTTTTCCTGGCGACAGTATGACTCTCCAGTCCATCCCCGGCATCAGCTGGCCGCAAGTCCTCTCGGTTCATCTTTGCCCTCACAATCCTCCTAGGGCTCATACCGGTTGTCGCCTCCATTGACTCCTCCCCTCCTCCTGCAGGACTAGCCGCTTGCCTCTTTTTCCTTGCCCTCTCTCCTTCAGTGAGCACCAGTTGTGCTCCATCTTCATTTTCCAATGCACAAAACCTGTTTCTGAGTTCTATTTCTCCTTCGCTGGCCCGTCTTTTCCTCTGCCTGGTTCTCCTAGTCACATGCTTCCACTGTCCAGATTCCTCACCCAGCAACTCCTTAGAAATCTTTGGTCCTACTTCCATCTGCTCATCTGAGCCTATCCCCTATGCTTCATCATGTCTGTCTCAAACCCCCTTCTAAACTCAGCCATGGTTTCCACCTGCATCTCCAGTCCTTTTATCTTTTCTTCCAGCAGTTCTATCAGGCGGCACTTCATGCAGACAAAACTCCTTTCAGGTGCCCCCTCCAGGACCATGTACATGCCACAGCTTCCACATCCGGTCATCCTCAGTGTGTCTCTCACTGCTGTCTCTGTCTCACTCATGGCCTTCCAACTCTGTGCCTGGCGGTTCAGGCCTCACACTGCCCTGTGGGACACCAACAGGGCCTGGGCTGCTGGCAGGCCTCTGCCCCTTCCCTCTTCTGGAAACTCCCCCTGGAAACTCCCACTGAAACTCCCCTGTTAGCAGTCCTGTGTGCTGGCTCCTGTGCTGCTGCAGCTGTCTGTGCTGCTGCCTGAGTGCCTGGCTCCTTATATAGGACCCCTAATCAGCTAAGCTCCGCCCCCAACTCAGGGCCCAGCCCCGCTCTCAGCACACGGCCCCTACCAGGAAAAACCTGCTCCTCCAATTTTCCTTGGTAGCAGTATCCAATATCCTGTAGTAACAGTGACCTGAAACAGCAAGCCGGACATTTCTTTTTCCATGGGAAAGCGCGAGGGAGAAGGGAATTACATAATGACAATAAAGCATCCCAGATCCAACCTTGTGCCTTTTTTGTGTTCTTTATGGGTCTCGTTTTCCTCGTAGTAAAATCAGACTGGGAAATGCTTTTTCAATACCGATTATTTATGTTTTGTGGAGCTAGCAAGGCCCTTCTCATGAGAGGAAATTATTCTATGTCATGGCAACATTAGCCAAATAGATAAGGGTTACTGAAATGGATTCAGATTACGAACAGCTTCCTACAGATTGCACTTCTCTGGAGTGGTGCAAGGTGCCAATCTCAGAACTATGATTAACCAGCAAATTGGGGAATAATTAGCATAACAATTAAATTCAAAATAAATAAAACACATGATTAAAATCAAACCTCTTGGCATTTACTAGCACCAACAAACAAGAAGTTTGTTCTTGAAGTAGTTCCATGAGACTCTTCAGGGTGTGTAAAGAGAGACACATGTATAGGGCTTGGGGCCTTCTTATCTATGCCTCCCCCTTTTTCCTCCCCTGCTTCCCCCCCATTTGTTTGCTATTGGCAAACTGAAGCAAAACAATGCTCAGCCTCTGCATTTCCTAGTCTCCTTGGTCTGTATTTTAGACTGGCAGATCGTCTTCACTCACTGTTGGTAGTACATTAAATCATCAGTAACACTCATTGCAGTTCCCATCCGTGGACTAGAGGCAGAGACTGTAGATGTGCTAAGATATAATTAAACAAATCAAAATTCTGCTAAGAGAAGAATAAGACTTAGCATATCTACGGCATTTACTAAAAGCTCACTAATTACCCTCCTGACATCCCTGTGAGGTAACCAGGTTACCCCCATTTTACACCTGGAGAAACTAAGACTCGGCTATATTAAGGACACAATTCAGAAAGGTACTTCTTAGGCAGGTGCCTAACGTTAAGCGACCCCGCTAAAGTAAATGGCATAGACACATATTTCAAGCTACACTCATGTTTAAGGATCTTTCTGACTTGGGAAGCGTATAAGAGTCCGGTCCCAAGGGCACTGGGTCAATGGGAGTCCTTCCCCTGACATCACTGGGTGTTAGATCAGATCCGAAGTAATTTGTCAAGTCACACCCATAGTGACCTCAGCCATGAGCATTTGTTAGTCTTCTCTGCCTGATCGTTATCATGGGTTATTTGTTTCCAGAGCGCTCGCCATGTGCCTGACGCTGTACAGACACAAAGGAAACCCCGAGCAACCTACACCCCACAATGTCCCTCTGGTTTTGGCAGCACGGAGGTGCTCGGTGTGGAACAGAAAATGCCAGCTGCAGTCTGAGCAGTGCTGTTCAGCCCCGCGGTCTCAGCAAACGGGTCACGGGTTTGAATCTCACTGGGGCTGGGGCTGGAGTCTATGCCTGAGACGCCCTGCTCTGTGATGTCTCTGTGCATGACCCACGTCACCCACAAAATCACAGTGGCTTCTTCTGCCCTTGTAACACATGGCAAGCTCATACGCAAAGGCTGGGCTCCACTCAAAAGTTGGATCAATCCACTTACATCGCTCGGGGTGTGACAAATTCACGCCCCCTGAGTGGCATAGTTAAGCCAGCGTAACCCACAGCGTAGAGAGCGTTAGGTGAACAGAAGACTCACCCCCTTCTGGGGGAGGTGAATTACCTATACCGCCCCAAGCACCCTTCCTGTCAACATAGGTAGGGTCGACACTTTAGCATTACAGTGACACAGCTGCAGCTGTAGCGTTTCAAGTGCAGATAAGCCCTACAGCAATGTAACTACACTAGTACATATAGTCCTAATGTATATACACACTGCATCAGTGCAACTTCCCCTGGTAACTTACTGGGGAGGTGTGAGCGCCACATCCCATCAGCGCAGGGCATCTAGACTGGGCGTTACACATGGATAGCGACCCCAGAAAAAAATTAAAATCACTACAGACAGTGCCTAATTTGACAATCAGAACTTCCCTTAGGTCTCTGACAACCTTCCTGCTTTCCAAGGACTGCCTGTGATGCTGGCAGACCAGGTGCCAGCTCTGGCCAAGGCATTAGGCTTCAGCTGAGCACTGAAATGCATTGCTGGGCACCAGTCTGTTTCACCTGTGTGTCAGTGTAGCTATGAGGGGTCCTGGGCTTATAATATGTTTAACGTTAAGGCTTTCTGAAATGCTTATAAGTTGCTGCATGCATTAATCTCACAAGATCACGTGCTATGAAGGAAAAGGTAAGTTTTTGCTTTTTAACTAAAAAAAAATGCTTGCTCTGAAACTGTGAACTCAATCAGGATGGATCATTTCCTGCCCATCAAGAAGGTCTATCAACACTAACTGGGCCATTGTGGGACATCACAATACAAAGAGTCTGTTAATTGCCCCCCCCCCCCCCGAGCACCCATGAAGAGGCTACACGCCAAAGGGCTCGTCCGATCAGCTTCTATTCTAGAAGTGGGAAATAAAATCTGCTGACAAGAAAAATTTTCATCTCTTTTTTACTATTTGAACTCTCACAGGGCCGGAGCTATGAAACAGAAGCAGAGATCCCCAGGGTGAAGCTGGGTTAGCCCTAACAGAGATTCAGCGCTGACCGATTACTTCAACTCTGTCACCTTTTGGAACCACACATGCTAACTAAGTTGTGTATATATATTTGCCTGCTTAAACCTTAGAATAATGCTCTCATTTTTTCTTAGTTAATGAATCCTTAGCTAGTTTAGTATAGGATTGGCTACAAGCATTGTCTTTGGGGTGAGATCTAAGGTATAAATTTACTTGGGGTAAGTGACTGTCTCTTGGGACTGAGAGTAACCTAAATATTTTGTTCTCTTTGGTGCATAGCAACCACCTGTCACTAAATCCCTCTTGATTGGGTGGCAAGATAGACAGGAATGCCCAAGGGGACGGTCTGTGATACCATGGTAAGACTGTTATAGAGCTTCAGGAGTTCACACTTGCTACTGGGTTGGTGAAATCTAATTATAGAACACACAACTAGTCTGGGGTCTCTGCCCTGCTTCTCAACTGTCTGCCCTGCGGTTGGTACTCATGCTGATGAGCCATTCCGGATAGCGTGGCACCTCCCTCCCACTACATAGCTGCCTTTTGAGTACCTTCTGTAAGATTGCTTTGGTCGAGAGAATTGAACTGACGCTCTCTTGACAATTACCAATGCAGCAATCTGAATTCCTGCCACCCAGCAAGCAGCCACAGCCCTGCAAAGCAACGAAGGGTCCGCTAGAGTGGAAGCCAGACGACTAAAGCAGCATGGTGAGCGGCTGTTTAGCATTCCACGCGAGAGCTCTATCTGGGGCAACCAGAGAGATGAGACAGTCCAACTCTAAATGGCAGTTTTCACTGATCTTAAAAAAAATGATCTATAGAACCGAGGCATATGTGAAAACCAGAAGGCAGCTTTCCCCCTCCCACCATCCTGATTCACTGCTGTGATGGAGGAATGACCCCTCTGCTAGATGCAGATCACTCCATGGGCATAATAATCACATAATAGCCACACATCCAGGCATGCCTGACTGCTCAATTTGACTTGGCCCAATGAAATAAAGAAGGGGGATGAGGGAGAGAGACACTAATAGATTTCATCTGAATTGCATGGCTTAATCCTTTTTTCCCCCCATCAGGAGCTTTCTTACTTTCCTCTCCTAGCGGGACTTATGTAAATCTAGACTCCCATGAAGTGATATTTGCAATTGCTGGATCATACAATGAAAGGCACAATGCTCCTTTGCCAACACATTCTTTTTCAAATAAGACCATACTCGTGGCAAGTACTAAAAATACGTAATGTGCCATTCAAAGAGTTAATGTTCTTAAATGCCACTTTGCTCAGGGGAAACAGTCTTTGTTAAACATGAAATTCACTGGGGACAGATTTTATGTTTCAATCTGATTTACTGTTTTTTGTTGTTTCATCAGATTGCATCAGCTAAATCTCATTAAAAAAACCACACAGCCAAGGCAGATGCTAACAGGAAACTGTTGAGAACTTTCTTGATTGTGTTTTGCTTCACAAGTTGTTGACGAATATCAGAACTTTATAGCCCAATTCCTGGGACGCAAATGACACACAGTGAAAGGGTCATTGAAACAAAACAAATTCTTATAACAATGATATCATGGCACGTGCTGTGACCACATGGGGAAAAAGTGGGTTAGCTAAATTTAGTTGAAGTAGCTACATATCAAATTAGGTGATAGAAGACTGAGTCCTAAATTTTCCAAGTGTGAGAGAAGCATATACCTTCACAAACTAAGAATAACGTAGACAAACTTACCTCTGGATGACCCAAAGTAGCTAAGTCATTGAACCCCCAACTTCTTCTCGGCTTTAAAAAAGATGCAATTCTCAGTAGCAGTATAAAAAGATTTTAAAAACCAGACACATATCCACTGCCCACTTCAAACTTTATTTCTCACTACACAGCTGCACCAATCTTTAAGACTGTGGATTCGTTCAGAATGACTATACTTCAGCAAGGCAGAAATTCTTTTTCACATTGATATTTTGTTGCTATGAAATATTTTGCGATTGCTAACGAAGGGTGGATGACATTGTCTGGCATCCCTTGCAGAGGGTGTCGTCTGCTACACATGCGTCTTTGGCTCTCAGTGTGATTGTTCACACTTTGTTGAAAGGCATTTATTTTAGATTATTTGATTTATATAGGTCCCATGGGATTTAATGAATATATTTTCCATTTATGAATATTTTCAAATGACTGTATTTTCATTCAAAGGTTTAACTTTGTTTGGGTAAGTGTGATGTTCGCAGACTTATCCAAGTTAATTTATAGTGGTATGACATCTTCCTATAAACTCCAGGCACTAGGGGACACACCAAACATTTACAAGTTTCTTCCTGTTTTTTTACAGCCCAACCCTGAAATCCTCACTTGGTTTTCATTCTGTCCTCTTTCATGTAAAGCTCTCATTGGAGCAAATGGCAGTTTTGCCTGAGCAATAACTTCAGGATTTTTCACTTGGTTTCCAAGGGATGGTGGTGGGAGTGACAGGGATAAGATGTGATTAGAGGAAAACATGGTTACTTACCAGTAACTGTTGTTCTTCGAGATGTGTTGCTCAGATCCATTCCACTTAGGTGTGTGCGCACCCTTGTGCACAGTCTCCGGAGAACTTTTTCCCTAGCAGCCCCCTCTAGGGGCCGGCCTCGGCACCCCCTGGAGTGCCACCCTCATGCTGCGGTATATTAGGGCGCCGCCGGCCACTCCCCTCCTCAGTCCCTTCTTTCTGCCGACTCCGACAGCGGGGACGGAGGGTGGGTGTGGAATGGATCTGAGCAACACATCTCGAAGAACAACAGTTACTGGTAAGTAACTACGTTTTCTCCTTCGAGTGATTGCTCAGATGCATTCCACTTAGATGATTAACGAGCCATACCTGGAGGTGGGTAGGAGTCAACGGCGAGCTGCCCTCAGCACGGCCCTGACAACTCGCGTGTCCTCCCTCGACTGCTGGACGACAGCGTAGTGCGCGGCAAAGGTGTGCACCAAGGACCAGGTAGCAGCCCCGCAGTTGTCATCCAGGGGGACCCTTTCCAGGAAGGCTGTCGATGCGGCCCGGGCCCTCGTTGAGTGCGCCGTCACCACTCCAGGAAGCTGGACGCCTGCACGCTCGTAGCAGAACCTGATGCAGGCGGTGATCCATCTGGCGACACACTGGGTGGAAACCGGGGATCCCTTCATCCTGTCCACCACCGCAACGAAGAGCTGCGTGGTCTTCCGGAACGGCCTCGTCCTCTCGAGATAGAATGCCAGCGCCCTCCTTACGTCCAGGGTGTATAGTCTCCTCTCATCCTCCTCCGACCCGTGAGGTTTAGGGAAAAACACGGGGAGGAAAATGTCTTGGTTATAGTGGAACTGGGAGACTACCTTAGGCAGGAAGGCTGGATGTGGCCTCAGCTGTACCTTATCCTGGAAGAACACGGTGTAGGGGGTCTCCGAGGTCAAAGCTCTTAGCTCAGAGACCCTCCTAGCCAAGGTAATGGCCACGAGGAAGGCCACCTTCCAGGACAGGATCAGCAGGGGGCAGGTGGCCAAGGGTTCAAAGGGGGGCCCCATCAGTCTAGCGAGGACCAGGTTCAGATCCCACGGAGGCACCAGGTCACGGACCTGTGGGTACGGCCTCTCAGCCCCCTTAAGGAACCTCACCAACATGGGGTGGGAGAACAGGGACCGCCCCTCCAACGGCTGGTGGAAAGCCAAGATGGCCGCTATGTGCACCCTGAGGGAGGCTAACACTAGACCCTGGAGCCTAAGCTGCAGCAGGTACTCGAGAATAGCCTGCACGGGGGATGTACCAGGGGGTATGCCCCGTGACTCCGCCCAGCAGGTGAACCTCCTCCACTTGGCCCTGTAGGCAATCTGTGTGAAGGGTTTCCTGCTTTCAAGCAGCACGCGTTGGACCTGCTCCGAGCAGGTTCTCTCCTCCTCCATCAGCCAGAGAGTCTCCAGGCCGTCAGGAGCAGGGAGTCCAGGCTGGGACGCAGGAGGCGACCGTGGTCCTGGGAAAGCAGGTCCGGCCTCCTCAGGAGCTCGATCGGTGGGGCGACCGAGAGGTCCTGCAGCAGGCTAAACCAACACTGCCTCGGCCACACCAGGGCAATCAGGATCATATCCGCTCTGTCCCTCTTGATTTTCAAGAGAACCCTGGGCAGGAGCGGGATGGGGGGGAATGCATACATGAGGGTCCCCGTCCATTCGATGAGGAACGTGTCGGAGAGGGAGCCCGGCTCGCGACTCTGGAGCGAGCAGAACCTCGGGCACTTCCTGTTCCAGGACGACGCAAACAGGTCCAGTCGGGGAACACCCCACTCGTGGAAAATCCTGGCTGCTACCTCCGGATGTAACGACCAGTCGTGTTAGGGGAGAAACGACCTGCTAAGGCGGTCCGCCTCGTCGTTCCTGACCCCGGGGAGGTGAGAGGCGGTTAAACAAAAGCCGTGCCTCATGACAAAGTCCCAAAGTCAAAGCGTTTCCCGGCAGAGCGCCGATGAGCCCTCCCTCCCCCCCCTGCTTGTTTATGTAATACATTGCTGCGGTGTTGTCCGTCAGCACTTGCACCATTTTGCCCAATAAACAGTGGAGGAACACCTTGCATGCCAGTCTGACTGCCCTCAGTTCTTTCACACTGATGTGGAGGGCAGTCTCCTCCTGTGACCAGCGGCCCTGAGTACTAAGGCCACCGCTGACGTGGGCCCCCCAACCGAGGTCCGACGCATCTGAGATCAGGGTGACCGAGGGGGTCAGGTCCCTGAAGGGAACCCCTTCCATGACTGTCCCGGGGTTCATCCACCATCGCAGTGACCCCAACACCGCAAGGGGCACCGTCACCACTCTGTCCAGAGAGTGCCTGCTGGGCACATAGACCGTGGCCAACCAACCTTGGAGGGGCCTGAGCCTGAGGCGGGCCAGCCTCACCACATAGGTGCACGAGGCCATGTGGCCTAACAGCTGGAGGCAGTGCCTGGCTGTCGTCGTGGGGCACCTCTGAAGTTGCGATGTGATCGCTGCCATGGCCTCGAACATCGAGCGTGGGAGGGAGGCTCTGGCCTGAACCGAGTCTAGGGATGCCCCTATAAACTCTATGCCCTGCACCGGAGACAGCATCGACTTCTGCTCGTTGATGAGCAGCCCCAGGGCGTTGCAGGTGGCCTGGACGAGGAAGACAGCCTCGCACACCTGAGGTCTGGTCTTGTCCCTTATCAACCAATCGTCCAGGTAGGGGAATATCTGGACTCCCCTGCGCCTCAGGAAGGCGGCCACCACTGCCATACACTTGGTGAACACCCAGGGGGAGGAAGACAGGCCAAAGGGCAAGGCCGTAAATTGGTAGTGGCCACCAGCTACCATAAACCTTAGATAGCGCCTGTGGGCGGGAAGGATGGACACGTGGAAGTACGCATCCTTCAGGTCGAGGGCAGCAAACCAATCTCCTGGATTCAACATGGGGATAATGGCCGCTAGGGACACCATGCGAAACTTCAGTTTCCTTATGAACCTGTTTAACCTGCGCAGGTCCAGGATAGGCCTGAGGCCTCCCTTGGCTTTGGGAACGAGGAAGTACCTCAAGTAGAACCCCTTCCCACCTCGAGCGGCGGAACTGCTTCTATGGCTCCCTTGTGCAGGAGGGAGCGAATCTCCTGAAAAAGTAATTGCTCGTGAGATGGGTCCCTGAAGAGGGACGGGGTAGGGGGGGGAAGCCACCAGTTTGAGGGGGGGAAAGCCACCAGTTGGAGGGTGTAACCCTGGCGCACGGTGTCGAGGATCCAGAGGTCCAAGGTGATGCCCTGCCACAGGCCAAGGTAGGGCCTTAGCCAGTTTCTGAAGGGCGGGGGAGAATCCAGGGGAAGAATGCCGGTGCCATCCTCGGGCGCACCGTCGAAATTGGTGCTTTCCCTTGGAGCACTGGGAGGGTCCTTTGTGGGAAGCTGTGGACAACGCGGGACGGTCGCACCGTCCGGAACCCCTGCTCCTATCCCGACCCCTTGCGGGGGTGGAAAGGCCTAGGCGATGGCCTAGGTTACTGCTGCTGCCACTGTGGCGGGTGCTGCGGCTGCTGGCAAGTCTGTAACCTCGCTGCCTGAGGGGTATATAGTCCCAAGGAACGGAGAGTGGCCCTCGAATCCTTGAGAGCGTGCAGCTTGTCATCTGTCCTCTCCGAGAACAGGCCGGCTCCATAAAATGGCAGGTCCTGAATGGAGTGCTGCACCTCCTGGGACAGTTCTGTGGACGGTAGCCACGCTGCACACCGCATGGCAATGGTGGAGGCCATCACCCTGCTGGCCGTGTCCGCAGCATCCGAAGCAGTCTGCAAGGCTGCGCTGGCTACCGTCAGTCCTTCCTCCAGGACCATGGCGAAGTCTGCAGCCTGGTCCTGGGGCAGGGACTCTGCAAACCTTCGCAGCGAGTCCCAAAGGTTCAGATTATACCTGCCCAAGAGGGCCTGGTGGTTTGCCACCCTGAACTGGAGCGCCCCCGTGGAGCAGACCTTTCTACTGAAGAGGTCTAGTCTCCTACTCTCCTTGTTTTTAGGAGTGGCGCTCTGGGCTCCTTGCCTCTCTTTCTGGGTGGCAGCGTCCACAACCAGAGTCCCCGGGGCCGGGTGGGCGTACAAGTACTCGTGCCCTTCGGCTGGCACGTAGTACTTCTTCTCGGCGCCCTTGGAGGTTGGGGCGACCAAGGAAGGGGTCTGCCAGACGACTTTTGCCAGGCGCAGGACCCTTTCATGAACAGGAAGGGTTACCCTGGACAGTCCTTGAGTCCCCACACGCCTGAAGAGGGGGTCCACCTCTTCCTCCAGTACCTTGACCTCCAGGCCAAGGTTAGAGGCTACCTGTTTCAGAAGCTCCTGATGAGCCCTGAAATTGATGAGTCCCTGGTCCCTGACGGCCGCCTCGTCCTTTGACAAAGAAGAGGACAGGTGGCGGGGTCCAGTGGAGGGGCCCTCCCCGGGGTCCGACTCCCCCTCTGAGGAGTGGTCCCTCTCCTGCACCTAAGGTGCCTGCTGGGGAGCTATCTGGGTTACAGAGGCAGGGGCCGACATAATTCCCTGCCCCATCTGGGCTGCCCACGGACCCCAATATGGCCATTGCCAAGGGGGTTGGGGCCAGCTCGGTGCTGGTGCCAGTGCGTGTACCTCCTCCTGGCGGCGGGTCCGAGATCCCAAGCCAGGCAAACGGTGCCGGCGGCGCCACCGGGAAGAGCCGCTCCGGGACCCACTACTGGATGATCCCAAGGAGCGTCGTCGTCTGCGGTGCTGGCGCTTGGGCGAGGTGGACGAAGATGAAGACCTGCGCCGAGGGATGGAAGACTTGTGACGTCTCTTCCTCGGTGCCAGTGAGTGGTGCCGAGAATGGTGTCTCGGTGCCGGACTGGAGCTGGAGCGTCGCGACGAAGATCCTGAGCAGTGCCGTCTCGACGAACAAGAACGGTGCCGGGACGACTCGTCCGACAACAAGGAGGGAGAGGAGCTATCGAGCTCGACTCTCCGGTGTCGAGTGGTGGGCAGCCGTTTCTCCGGTGCTGGGCGCGCCCACCCTTCGGGGACACCCATTACGGGTTTGCCCCGGGATACAGGCCCTGGCTCTCTCAGTCGACAGAGTGCCAGAGGAGTGGGCAAGGCCAGCAGGGCTCAAGCCGCTTCAAATGCCTTCGGTGTGGAAGGGTCCTGGACAGGGGGTCCCCCACTCCCAGGAGTTGGGGGAGGTTCCCTGTATAGCGGTGCCGGTGTCGGTGCCGGCGGCACATCTGAGAGCCGAAGAACCTCAGGGCTCGACCCCGGCCACTCCTGCGGTGCGGGGGAGCACTCCACGCGCGGATGGCACTTCTTCCTTCTTGGCACCAGGGCGCCTGTGGTGCTGGCAGAGCGCTCTGCACCGATGAGACACTCGGTGCCAAAGGAGTCTGCGTTGGCTCGGACACCGGACGCAGGGCGGACTCCATCAAAATGGCCTTAAGCCGGATTTCCCTCTCTTTCTGGGTCCGTGGCTTAAAGGCCTTACAGATGCGGCACCGATTCTTTCGGTGCTGCTCCCCCAAGCACTTTAGACAGCAATTGTGGGGGTCGCTGACAGGAAAGGCCTTCCCGCAGCCAGCGCAGGGTTTGATCCCTGGCGAGCCCGGCATAGCCAGGTCGCTAGAGCCCTAAGGCTCTTCCTATATTAACTACGTATCCTAACTAACTGAAAAAACTAACTGAGTTCAGGGAGAACTGCTAACTAACTGCTTACAGTAAAGGGAAAGACTTGCGAGGATCAAGAGTTGTTCCCGAAGACCGTCACGGGCAGAAGGAGGAACCGAGGAGTGGAGGGGCTGGCGGCGCCCTATATGCCACCGCATGAGGGCGGCACTCCAGGGGGCACCAAGACCAGCCCCTACAGGGGGCTGCTAGGGAAAAAGTTCTCTGGAGACCGTGCACGAGGGCGCGCACACACCTAAGTGGAATGCATATGAGCAACCACTCGAAGGAGAACTGGAAGTTTTGATAATTTGTTTGAGGCCTCTCTACAGAGAGAGTTTGATTTTAAAAGATTCATGGATATGTCTTCAAAATAAAGCGACAAGCTACCTTAAAAAAAAAGATATGTCAATCCAAGCACAGCTGGGAAGAAACTCTGGGTGCAATGACAACCATGCAATCTTGAAAATATGTAATTCTTCTTAATTGATATGACCCTGATCCAAAGTCCCCTGAAGATAATAGAAGTCTTTCCACTGACTTCAGTGGGATTTGGGTTTGGCCCTCCGTGCAGAGTCAACACTTAGCTGCTTCCTTTAGTAACAAAAAAGAGAAAGTTCAGTTCGAGCCTTGTCTTCAGACATGGCTGCTCCTAAGCTCCTACCTCAGAACAGCTCAGTCCTGACCCTGGGTCCTCCTTGCCCTCAATCCAAGATCCCTCCTCCCTTACATCAAGCACAGAGCCAACTAGCCACTGGCAAGAGCGCACTGCTGAGCAGTTCCCAGAAGAAACAAAACCTGCTAAGAATGCCAGTCCACTGCAGGTTTGCTGTCCTCTATTATAGTCAGTTATTAACTAATCAACCTGACAGTACTGGGAACATTGAGAGAGGTTCTGTGAGCCATTCTGCCATGATGCACAGTGCAAAGAGCGGCTAATTCTTATTTTATCATGCCCTCATACTGCACAGCGTTTGATAGTGTCAAAGCACTGTCTGAATTTAACTAATTTATGAAACATAAACTACTTATTAGATGACCCCAAACGTCTCTCCCTACAATTTATGAATAAGAACTTAAAATCTACAAATTGCTGATAAAAATGTACGTATGAAATCTTTTAAAATGTCACAGGTAAAATATCTCATAGTAGGATCCAGAGAATACCTGACAAAGCAAGAAAGAAATTCAAAAGAAGCCAGAAAAATAAAACATTCTTGTACAAAATCCTGCCCTGGCAAGTTATCATGAAAAGGTCATTGTCATCTATGGTATTTACATCTGATCAGCATTAATGTGCTGCTGCACTTGAGTGTCCCAACAAGGCTCATACCCACAAAGCCCACCTTCATTAAATCTATCTTGATACAAAATTCACCTTGATTTACAATTCCACATTCAGTGCTGTACATGAGTGGAACACTGTCAAAGTTTCGGTCGTGTTTACCTGCTGACTGGGGAACAAACATATTTCAAGATGAAAACAAAATAAAGGTGGTTGCAGAAGTCTTAGTAGTATCAAAAGAATAGAGAAAATAATAGAGCTGTGCATATGCTCATCCTTATGTTAGCATCTAGTCAATGTGTATGATTGGTTTCTTTTACTGCAAAGTAACCGACTGATCATATATTTCCTTAACTCAGGTTTTATTAACCCAGATGAACACACATACACAATGAGGAAGGGACACGACGGAATGAGGAAGGGACACGACAGAAGTGTAAGTCTAAGATCGTTGACTAGAAATGCACTGACACTACATTACTTAGAGAACAATGAGGAAGGGACACGATGGAAGTGTAAGTTTAAGATCGTTGACTAGAACTAGGGGTTTAAGATAAGACGGGCTACATGCAAGAAGAAATTAAGGAGATACTATTTTACAGAAGGAGTGATGATTAGGGAGAAAGTGCTTCATTTAAATCAATCTACTTCACCTCACCAGGAAGTCCATACCACCCATTCCCCACTCCCTCTGTAAAAGAAGGTCTCTTTCAATTCTTCTTAATATACAAGTCCCTTTTACCCTATACTCTTAGTTCTTGTCTGTCCAATGACCTAAGATTTACATACTTCAGTTGTGTCTCGTTTCAGTGGTCTCTAAATAACCCCGTCTTGTCCATCACTCCTTATATGCAAGTTCCTCCTTTCCACAAACCACTTTCACTGCCCTACCTTGGGCTGTCTCTAATTAGCTAAAATTTCTGTCAAATAATCTAATTTAAACTGGACACTCCAGAATGTGATCTAGCTAATGTTAAGAATTTCTGTCTAATATATACCCCATCTTCAGAGAATCCCACATTCTATTAGCTTTTACTGTAGTTGCACACAAGACCAAATATTCAGATATTCAGTCTGTCAAAAACAGCTAGACGTTTTCTGATGCATTAGTAACTAATCCATTGCCATTTTAAATAATGCTTCACTTGGATATTATTCCCACCCAATTGCATCAACTTTACACAGACATATTGCATTCATTACATATTACAATATTACACATTACATTCATTTGCCCAGTCAATCGATATTATTCTGTAAACAGCTGTATCCGTCTGAATATTAACTATGCCCATTATTTGAGTATCATCTGCAAATGTAATGATTTTTTACACGACAGTAATGTTTACATCATTACCAAAATATTCATATAGCGCCCTGCAAGTATTCATTCCTTGCCCACTTCCAGAAAGAATACGCCCCCTTCACTCCAGCCCTCTGCATGCTGCCCATGAAACAAGAGAGCAGTCCTGCAACGCAGGCCTATGGACTTTGCCAGGACTAGTCACGTAATTGAAAGATTTACTCCTGTGGTTCAGGAGCTTTCAGAATCTGGCCTCCACCCTTTATCCATCTTTGTAATTTATTACCTCCCCTGTATTCTGAGAGTGTATAGGATAATCCATCCTGTGAAACTTTGTCAAGAGCGTTCTCAAATCCAGGTATTGTCTGCTGCTTTCCTTCCACCTAGATCAGCGGTTCTCAACCTGTGGGTCGCGACCCCGGCGGGGGTCGAACGACCAAAACACAGGGGTCGCCTAAAGCCATCGGAAAATACATATTTCCGATGGCTTTAGCCGCTGAGAAGTCGCGCTACCATCTGTAGCAGCGCTATTCAGCTGGAACGCACACCGTTATGGATGCGCGTTCCAAACTGAATGCCTGCGCGCATGCGCAGACGTGATTGCATCATCCGTCCGGGGCCTAAGGAGCGGGGGAAGCGGGGGGAACGCTCCACAGTCCATAGCAGCGCATTACGTGTGTCCGGCGCTTGCTGACGTCATCAGTGGGCGGACGCAGCAAGCGCCGGAGGACAGAAGCCTAGGAGGCGGAGAGCCAAGAGAGCCTGCGAGACAGCCTGCTGGTGTAAAAAAGGTTAATAATGTAAAAACAGTACACACACCATACACACAATACTGTGTAAGTGTAAGGTGCTTTGTGTGTAATCATTATACAATGAGAATACATAATGCATATTAGGTATTTACATTCCGAATCATAACTGTAGCAAAATTACAGTTTTGAAGTAGCCACCAAAATTATTTTTTGGTTTGGGGTCACCGCAATATGAGGAACTGTATTGCGGGGTCACGGCATTAGAAAGGTTGAGAACCACTGACCTAGATCAATATTTATGTAATTTTTAAAAAGGAATCCAATGTGCGTGACATGATTTACCTTCCACAAAGGCATGATGACTCTCATTATTATGCTGCACCCTTATTAAACTGTAGGCAATTGTATCCTTAAGTCACCAGGAACTATATTTTGGAGATTGCATTTACAAACTTCAGACTCCTGCTAAACGGCGGAGGAGGGGCCCAGCCCGAGCACCCAGAAGGAAGTGCTCAGCCAAAGCCACAGTTACCAGATGAGTCTGTAATTTTCAGACTCTTCTAATTTTTCTTTGCAGTCCCAGAGCAATGGCCATTCTCTTCCAATTGCCTGGGATTGCCCTTTTATCATTATTCTCATTACCATTCATACCGTGCTAACACCCAAAGACCTCGATCAGGAGCGAGGTCCTCTCGTGCTGTAAAAATGCATAGGTCGAAACAGTCCCTGCCATGAAGAGCTTACAATCTATGGCCCTGATCCTACAATGAGCATCACTCAAAGTCTATGGATACAGGGGTCTGCCTGCACAGAGCTTATTGCAGGATCGTAGCCTGAACAGGAAAGACATGCACGCCATAATAGACAGACAGCATAAGCAAAATGTCAGAGAGGAGGAGTTGTTTGTTTTTATTATGACTTCCAAACCATCCTCCCCACCCTTCCCTATGTTCCTGTGTCCCAAGACAGCCTGCTCCATCCAAAGTCCACCACCCCCCATTCCGCTGTTTTATCCCTAATCTCATCTATCATCTGTAGACATCACCCGTTATTACTTCTGTTTTACTCAAATACTTGTTTACCGTTGTTCCAGTTATCTCAGTCTTCTCCAGCGCATTGTCTCTGGCACCCTCCTTCAACTCCTCCATGGATGTATTGCTAATGTTCTCCTTACCAAATACAGATGCCAAGAGAGCATGTGAGTTCTACCATCATTTCCTCCGGCGTCCTTAAGACCCGATTCTTCCAACCTTACACACACTGAGTAGCCTCATTAATTTTACTGGAGCTATGTGCAGAGCACGTGCTACCTAACATGATTAAGGATGGCAGAATTCAGTCCTTATTTTGTTGCCCCAGGAACGGCCTCACCAAATCTCTCTTACTTTTCATTCTCTTGGTTATATGCAGAATCTCATCCTGTTTATATAAATATAAGGTACTTTAAGGTTTCCAATTTTTCTCTTCATTCCCCCTGCTTCTTTTTATCAAACACTAACAATGCTGTAGGGTTATCCTCTTTCTGATTTTTTTATATATGTATTTACATTTTATGTATGTATCGTGTTAGCGCGCACACAGACACACACCCACACATTTATACTTAAGACCATAACATAAATATATATGTAGGCAGCTATTATCAATTTGCCAGTGGTGTTTCTTGTAAAGCACCCTACCTTGAATTCCATGGGCGTGTACTTTTCATTCTTGGGGGTTGTGTTGCCTTTGTAATGGAGATGGTTGGGAGTGGTTGGGTGGATAACAGTCGAGTCCTGGGACTGCCGCTGGCAGCGCTGACAGTACACATAGATCACAAACGTTAAGAGACTGGAACCAAAGAAGCAGGAGATCCCAGTGGCAATCAGATGGATGAGACTAAACCCTGCAAGCAAAACAACAAGCGATGCGCTTTTCAGGGAACAGCCTTCTTCCTCTCTTGACAAGAGCGCAGGCACAAATCAGAGCCACAACACCTCAGAATCGATGGCGATAAGCTATGGGTGCCAGAGGCTCGTGTTCTGAGGTACAAATCAGCCTCCCCGTCACGGCTCTGTCTTGCTGAGTTTAATGGGTCCATACATTGTTTTCTCAAAACTCTTTCCCTGTCTCCCCACTCTCTCCCTCTATTGATATTGAAACTAAACATTATGTTAAGCTGACAGCAAAAGAAGCGAGGCATACAGACAATACGCATTAATGGATTCCAAAGAACAGGCATGTCAGGGAAATAGGGAGCTAGAAATACTCAGGGTTTCTCTAATGGAAAATAAAAGCCCTCTTTGTTGACTACCCAAAATTATTCCGTGGGGAGGGAGGGGGAAGCAGCATGACACATTCCTCCTTTATGTAATCCCTAAGGATACATCGATGACGCAAAAAAAAAAAAAATCCACAGCAGCAAGTCAGGAGAGCCTGGGTCAACTGACTCGGACGTCAGGGCTGAAGACGTGCAGTGTCAATGTTCCTGTGCTGGCTGCAGCCCAGAATTGGAGACGCACCCCCTCGCTGGGAATGTCTACACTACTTTTTAGCCTTGTAGCTTGAGCTCCACAGGCCTGAATCAGTTCACCCAGGCTCTGAGACTCATGGCCACAGGGCTTTTTTATACAGTCCGTATATCCTAAGTGTGCTCAGTCGTCTTGTTTACTGATTTGGTGATTAGTTTCCCCGCACTATCTACAAGGTGTTTTAACAACACGAAAAGGCGTGCTAGCAGGTGCACTGGTGGGCTATGGGGAAGGGGGGAAATGAAAAGGAAATGAAATGGACAGTGGGGGGAAAAGAAAATACAAAGGAAACTGCCTGAAACATTCTTTGATCAAATTTCTCCATGAGCTACCAACAGAGAATCCCAGGCAGACCCTGGCGAGGCAGCTACAGTATAAAGATGTCAAAGAGCAGAACTCTTGGAGTGTAAAAGCCCCCTACACAGATCTCTTAAAAAAACGGTTCTGGAATGGACACAAGCAAGCACTTTAAGAACTTGAGATTTCAAACACTTCCAACACAGCACGTTATCTGCTGGAAGGGGATGTGTATCTGCTGGAAGGGGATGCGTATCTACAAGCGGGAGAGACCACAGGCAGTGGGAGGTAGCTGGTAGAGGTGAATAGAGGAAGTCAATAAATGCTAGCAGAGAGTCATCCTTACATTCCTCGTTACTGCTTCACCCCACAGAGTCTTTATGCAGCCAGGGTATAACCAAACAGCCAACAGTTCTCTACCTTAAATAAGAGTAACAGCCATGAACAGAGTCCACGGCACAAATCACACTAGCCTGATGTAGTAGTGAAGACTAGAAGAGTCTTGTGCAGCACTCAGTTGTGGCCGTGTTTAGTTTCCCTTTGCAATCAGAGGCTGCTGCCTTCCGGTCGGAATAGTGGAACTCCCTGAGGAGACTCAGTAGCATTAACCCAAATGTACATTTCTACGGACGTTGGTCTGCTACATAATCTTTCAAGCAAGAATAACGTGGGCCACAAAAGCTGAGATGAACCACTGCACTACTAAACATCGATGTGCTCACCCTTGAGTGCAGCCAGTTAGAATCACAGAATATTAGAGTTGGAAGGGACCTCAGGAGGTCATCTAGTCCAACCCCTGCTCAAAGCAGGACTAACCCCAGCTAAATAATCCCAGCGAGCGTTTTGTCAAGCCACAGCTTAAAAACCTCTAAAGATGGAGATTCCACCACCTCCCTAGGTAACCTATTCCAGTGCTTCACCACCCTCCTAGTGGAAAACTTTTTCCTAATGTCCAACCTAGACCTCCCCCACTGCAACTTGAGACAGTTGCTCCAAGTTCTGTCATCTGCCACCACTGAAAACAGCCTAGCTCCATCCTCCCTGGAACCCCCTTTCAGGTAGTTAAAGGCTGCTATCAAATTTCCCCTCATTCTTCTTGTCTGCAGACTAAACAAGCCTAGTTCCCTCAGCCTCTCCTCATTAATCTTGTGCTCCAGCCCCCTATTCATTTTTGTTGCTCTCCACTGGACACACTCCAATTTGTCCACATCCTTCTTGTAGTGGGGGGCCCAAAACTGGACACAAAACTCCAAATGCAGCCTCACCAATGCCGAATAGAGGGGAATAATCACTTCCCGCAATCTGCTGGCAATGCTCTTACTAATGCAGCCCAATATGCCATTAGCCTTCTTGGCAACAAGGGCACACTGCTGACTCATATCCAGCTTCTTATCCACTGTAACGCCCAGAACCTTTCTGCCTAGCTCGTCAGTCCCCAGTCTGTAGCTGTGCATGGGATTCTTCCATCCTAAGTGCAGGGCTCTGCACTTGTCCTTGTTGAACCTTATCAGATTTCTTTTGGCCCAATCCTCCAATTTGTTTAGGTCCTTCTGTATCCTATCCCTCCCTTCCAGGGTATCTACCACTCCCCGTAGCTTAGTGTCATCTGCCAACTTGCTGAGGGTGCAATCTACCCCATCCTCCAGATCATTAATGAAGATGTTGAACAAAACTGGCACCAGGACCGACCCCTGGGGCACTCCACTTGGGACCAGCTGCCAGCTAGACATGGAGCCATTGATCAGTACTTGTTGCACCCTATGCTCTAGCCAGTTCTGATAGGAGAATACTACCATAATCTTTAGGTAGCCCAAGAATTCATCTGCAGAGTCTGATGTCTCAGCTTGACTGTGTATGGAGAGGCAGAAGTGACTGCGTGCCTAATAGCTCTAAATGATGCTCATTCTTGGTCTGCTCATGATATAGCTGTGCCTCTTCTTACCTGTCAGAGGTTCGTGACAGCTCACTTTTTGATTAACATGCTTTTTAAATAGTGAATTTCACCCAACAATTTTACTGTTTTCCTTTAATCTTTTTTAAAAAACCCTATATAAACAGAGTTTAATAGGGAGTTTGATAAAGTTCTATAGACTTAATAGGGTTCTATATTAAGTACAGAATTTAGTAGACCCACAATCTATGGTTTACTTTTTAAACGTATAAAATTCCATAGCAGGGATATAATTTTCTATTATATTTTATAGGATGGTCCAAAAAGTCTACAGAAAGACAGTAATTTCCTATTAAATTTTATAGAACTTTTTGATCACGGTAGTTCCCTCCTGAAAATCCACTTCTGCTTTAACCACTCTCGCATCGCATCTCAACCTTACAATGGCAAAAATGTGGAATGAATGAGATGAGTTCAGTGATGTCACACGACTGTCTGTTGTGTTCTCCTCTTGTCCAGCTTTGTCCATATTGTAACCAATCTGATTACAGTTCCACGAGGAGGCATGTCTCTTCTGTATTTCATTCACTCTATGTAGGAAATCCTTTCTGAAACCTGAAGCTTTTACAAATAGCTTTGGCCCTTGAAAGAAGCCACCTGAGTTTCAAGTGTGTTTTCACAGTATCTTGGGGGCAAGTGTTTATTTTTTTTAAACAGCGAGGGACATCAGTTCCCAAAGATGCCTTCTTGGTTCATCACTTTTTAAATGTAGGTTTTCTCTTCAAGATGCAGCACAAGAAGCTTCTATTGATTAGTTTCCTTACCAGATATTGTAAGACACTGAGTAATATTATTTATTAGCCACGGCATAACATACCTTGTAACAGCAAACGAAATTGCAATGGAAGAAGAAGGCAGTGTAAATTGTCAATAGCAATGCACAATTCTGAAGTGCAAGGTTAATAAGGAGCCCCGGAATAGGAGCAGATACCTTGCATTGTCAGGGCAGGAAGAAGTTACGCATAAAGACAATCTTTACATAATTGATACTGAAGCCATCATTCCACTGACTGCCCTGCAGCCACAAACCAAGAGCTCCATATCAAACTACTGATAGTTTTTCGTCAGGATAGTCTCTTTGTCATCCTCTTGGTAGGGAGAGTTGCTCTGGATGGGCCAGAAGCTGCAGTTTATCTTGAAGACTTGCAGAGACATCTGGCAATTTGGATTTAACAAGAGCTTTGTGTTCACCATCTGTGGAAATCTACCAGAACGCCAATGCGGAGCTCCTCCAGTACCATTGTAAAATGTACAAGAGAATCAGTAATCCGTGCTCCCAATGGTGTTATAGGGAGCAGTGAGGGCAAGTCACAGAAATCCTGATAGTCTTCAGAAGACCTTATCAATCTAGGCTTGACAGGGCCATGGAGAGATGACGTTAATGACTGGATCTTCCAAGTTCTACACATAAAGAACTTGGGAGATAAACAAGAAGATGAATGAAAGGGAATGGTTGGGAGGGTGACTATCCACTCGGCTCTAACACACCCTGTCTCTCAAACCCCATCATTTATACTGCAAATTTATAGTCATTTATACTGCAAAAGGACAGTCTGGGATGTTCCACTTATTGAAATTTTCATAGATGTCTGAAGAATGCTTGCCTCCAAACAGCTGGAGTGTCATAGTGCGAGCATGAGGAATAGGTCTTCATTTATCCTGGACCATTTACAAAGGGGGTACAACCAAGCAGGCATATGCTCCTTCCTAATTAGCGACTCCGATGATCCACCCCAAGCCCAGAAATAAATAAGAGTCTTGGAACTGACAGCTGGATAGAGCAACACACTCCTCAAATCTGAGTCAGACAGTGAGCCTCCACTGGAATTACGGCTACCAATGGGTTAGAATTGGATGGGTTAATGGTTTGGCCGATGCTGCCCAGAAAGAAAAAGCCACGCTACGATAAAAATAAAATATACAGTTAGTTGTACTCTACCTCCACAGTTTGTGCTCTCATCAATGCTTGAGGCCGGCAGGATCACTAAACAAAGAAAAAGTATTGGGGAAAGTTGTCATTTTGCCACCAGTTGCTTTATTTAGGAAATTAATACCCCTTTGTTCCCTGCAGAAGTTGATTGTGCATTCGGCAGCAAGCTGCGGGCCTAAATTCAGAGGCTGGTTGACAACATGGAGCGAAATTTAACAAAACCTCGGTATAAACCCTCAAGGCACGAAGCTGCAGCACAGAAAAGTACTTTTAGAAGGGGAAGGAAGCCCTACTAGGGCAGAAGTCTTGGTCCTGTGGGATGCTTCCCCTGGGGTGTCTGAATTAACCAATCTCCAGTTGCCAAGGTTCACACGAATGCCAGGGTTATTTAATTAACCCACCATGAACTGCACCCTGCAGGGGTTAACAGCCCCAATTCAAATTAAGCAGCTCACTTCATGTATTGCAGCTGTAAATAGACCTGCCTTACAGAGCTGAGCTGCCACAAAGCACTGTACATTACAGATGGGCTTCTTCTCAAAGACATCTGCAGGAGTGTGACAACGCCATTCCCATTATTTCTAATGGGCATCCAAGCCCCCTAGGCAGCTCTGGAAATTGCAGCCTATGTTGACTGACACTCATTCCTCCTGAGAGAAACCTGCCTCCCTGGCCTGACCCATCTTTGCCCTGTGGCATAATACCGCCCCTACCGGGAATTTCATTGTACAAGCAGTCTTGGTACTGTGTGCTGTTTCCGACGCACTGGGATGACTCTGGATTGTGCATCTCACAATAACGGCTGCGATACTGGATCCCATCTTCGTTGCACAGGCTCCATTCTGACCAGTCCGACCATCCACCTAAAACCCAATGAGTCTGAAATCAGGAATAACGCACACACAACGCCTTCGAGGTGGGTGGAGGAGACACCCATTCGATCCAAATGTCCTCAGTGTTTGGGGGTGTCTGAGTCCTGATCCTTGTGCAGGCCCATCTCTCATACACCCCACAACAAGGAGCCTTCAGGGGAATGGATTTAATTCCCTCAACATAAACAACATTACCACTGTGCAACCGAAGCTTCTGACTACAGCAGTGAGTGCAAAGCAGCCCCAAGTCCGACTTCACCAGCCCCAGAAAGAAAACCCAGATTAGGGGGACCCTTGTGTGGCGCAGAGTGGGTGTAAGTTCCTAGATCAGCTCTCCTCCTGGAGTTGCAGAGGAGCTGGTTGGGGTTTTGTTCACAGCCACCCCTAGCTGTCATAATGCCCTCTTGGGGGCCATTAGCAGCCAGCATAAGTTTAGAGGAGCCCTCAGGCTGCACTAATGTTCTACCAGCCCAGCACGCAGCCAACCCACGATCAGGGGAGCACAAAGGTGGCTCCAAACCATTGTTGCACCTACCCTGCATGTAATGTGTGCTCCTCAGCCATTCTGTGGAGCACAACACAGTGAAGGGCTATCCTTAGTCAGCTGGCCAGGCTGCTACTTCTGAGACTCCTTTGGCTTGTCTTACAAATATCTCTGATCAAAGCTGATCTGCTTTTTCAATCATTTTAAACGGATCAGCTGTCAAGAAGATTTTGGGCAGGCTAGCTCTAGAATACCAGGCCACGCTCTGGTGAACAAGTTAAGAGGAAGGTGACGCATTTAATTTTAAGAATAGAGTGTCTTCTTTTCTCCGGTTCAATATACATTTACTGAATGGGCAGATAAACGTTTTACAGCTTGTGTTTCTTGGGATTTTTTTTTTTTTTTTTAACATATTCATTTGCTTCCGGAGTTTGTTTCTGCCCTCTCCCAACACAACTTGAACAGGGGAAAATAATCTGCTACCTTTGCAGGCGTGTGTGTTGCACAGCGCCTCCTCCGTGTGCAGGCCAATGCAGATATCCTCTCCACTGGATGGTGCTGGGTTGGTACAGGTGCGGGTGCGTTGGTAGTGTCCTCCCCCACAGGTTGCTGAACACTGAGACCAAGGGGTCCAGCAAGACCATGAACCCTTTACTAAGAATCACGAGAAATAAAACAGGGACACATGTTGGTTTTTATTTCTCTGAAGAAGCTTGAGGAACCACTTGAGTCTTGACTTCCTAGACAGGCCAGCCCAACCTAACAAGCTCTTTTTGTGCCACTAGCAACAGATATTTCCTGGGGCAATATCTGTGCCTGACTATGGACAACTTAAACCAACAACGAGTTTAAACAGGTTGTACTCCATAGATGCTCAATGAAATATATCTGTTGTTCAGCAAGAGGAAACCCTGTATCTTAGGGTATGTCTACACTGACGGCAGGAAAGTCACCGTCTCCAGATCAAGCCTTCCGAATCAATTGAGCAGTCAGTGAAGACCCGCTCAATTGACCAGGAAGACGACCTAGTAAAACCACCTCCTCAAGTGGCATAGTGCTGCATCGATGGGAACTGTATAGAAGACACTGCGCAGAACCAAAGTACAGCAGTCGACAGGGAGTTATGCAAGCTACTCTGTATAGCTTGAGTAACTCCCGTCAACTGCCACTGAATTTCCAGGTAAGTGTAGACCAGGCCTTAGAGTGCTCTAAACGAAACAACTATTTTTCATGTTTCTTTGTTCCTACACATGAATATAGCCACTTTCATAATCTATTATTTACTTATTTCCTGCCACGGTCCACTTCACCTGCAAGGAGGGTGAACTACATAGGTTTACTTGGAAACAAAGGGCTGCCAGAACCCAAGCACTTTTAATGCATTAATTAGTCTTTGAGTTTGCATAGCACCTTTCTTCTGAAGATTTCAAAGTGCTCTATGAACCACAAGTCTCAGAATACCCTTGTGAGCTGTGTATATCATTCCCATTTTACCAACTGGAAAACTGAAGCATAGAGAAGTTATCTGACCGGAGCTCACCCAGCCAGTTGATGGAAAAGCAGAGAATGAGTCCTGGCTCTCAAACCCATATTCTGGCTACTAGACACACTCCCCATTTTTCTCAGTTTCACATTCCATTCCTTCAAATGTGATCTTAAAACACATGATGATAGAGTGCAACATATACTGGTATATTTATATACATAGAGAAAGAGGGCGACAGAGGTAAACAGATATAGAAACCATGCACTCAAAACAGATTAGCAATAAATCATAGAGTAAAAAGGAGAAGAAAAGGTGCACAGGGTGAACAAAAGGGCACAACCATTAGTGAAAAGCCACTGGGAAGATCCAAAATAGTAACATCCACCTTTGCAGAGCTTGGACTTTTAATTTTTACAGACCACGTGGCTCAAATTTTGCCACACTCATTGCGCTCAAAACATTAGGATTACATCTCTCCTGTCCAAAATGGCAGGTTTAGTTTCACGTTTGAGATTTTAAAGCCGCAAGATGGAAATATAATAAATGCTCATAATGACACTTGGCAGTTGTCGCAATTTCACCCGGCGGGCAAAAAGTGTGTCGAAGGAAATGGCTAAGTATTGTTACTGCTCAGTGGTGAAGTGACTTGCTCAAATTGTTTCTACAGGGTGAAGAGGGGTGCAGTGGGGAGAGCCCATGGACTACGAGTACTATTCTGGATCAGAAGTGCAACAAAATCATGAGGACAAACTCGAAAATCAGATAACCAAGCAAGAATACTTGCTGCTGGCACTGCAGGAAATGGTAATTGATGCCAGGGGGAGATGCCTAGGGTGAAAACATTACGTAAGTGGAAGAAGCAGGAAGCGAGAAGAAACAAGTGTTCACAAAAAAATAAGAATTGCCGTGACAAGCATCTCCACACCGTAGTTAGCCACATTTGTTGCCATTTCACAATAAGTAAGGGCACCACACTGGCCCTGAACTGAATGGAGCCCTATGCCAGCTCAAGTATGTCTAAGGCCTGGTCTACATGTACCTTCGGGATTTGGCGGCAGTCAACGGGAGATATGCAAGTGACGTAAATCACTTGTGTATCTCCCGTCGACTTCATGGCATCTCCTCCGCATGCCGTCCACACTGCGCTGCATCACTTACCGGGGTGGTTTTCCTGCGTCGCTTGCTGGATCGACTGAGCAGGTCTACACAGACCGCTCAGTCGATCCAGAGCAATAGAGCTGATGGCGGCGAATTTGCCGCCATCAGCGTAGACCCAGCCTTAGTTACCCTCTAGCAGCTGGAAAAATGGACGGTAAGCTAGAGCAGTGGTTTTCAACCTGTGGTCCGCAGACTGTCTAAGATTTTCAAAGCGGTCTGCACCGCCATTCGACATTTTTCAGGGGTCTGCAAATGAAAAAAGGTCAAAACCATTGCCCTAGAGCATGTTGGTCTACTGCCCTCCAGGGTGATAGGGGGCAGAAGGCATAGCACTGAAGTGTCCATGTATCAGTGGCTGCTCAAGCCTTATTTAAATAACTTTAAAAAAAAAAAAAAGCAATACAAGTTAAAATCAGAGGTTTAGAACTATTGAGTCTTCACGATTTTTAATATTTAGATGAGATAAAAGAGCACAATTTTAGTGGAGGAAAGAAATTATTTTTACCTGGGCAGGGATGCGGGTTACAATCTTGGTATTCCATTGCTGACCCCACGCACGGCAGGCCGCCATTTTTAGGTTCTGGGTTTGTGCATGTTCTCTTCCGGATCCGAAAGCCCAATTCACAGTCCCTGGAACAGGAGGACCAGGCCCCCCAAAAGGACCAGCCCCCATTGATTATCCGTACAGAGGTCTTACCACTCTTTAGAAGATCATCAACAAGAGCTTCAAGAAGCACAAACAAGACACAAAAGGGTGAGCTGCTGGGCAAGGCTTTGGCTTGCAAACAAACTCATTCCACATTCAGGCGCTAGGGAGGAATTCTGTGGAAACCACATCCCCTTCCAGGGCTGGGAACCCAGCACCAACAGCGTGGCTCTACCGCACCAGAGTGAAACCAAAAGGGGCAGTGCAGTGGAGCGCTCTGGTTTGCCTGCGCAAACCGAATGAAGTGAAAAACGAAGCCCATGGTATCACAGGGGGCAACAAACTGAGTAGGGCCAGACTGGGCCTGAGAGGGACTGACCTGAGCTAGAGGCAGCACAGAGGTGCTCTCCCCCACAGGCAGCCCCAGGAGGATTTGTGCCTTCCCCTTGAACCTCCAGACCATGCAGTCGGAGCATACATGCCAGACCTCAGGATGCCCCTCCCCTCTTCTCCACTAGAGAGAAGGGGTAAGGCCACGCTCCCACCACTGGTCTCTCCTCCTTGGGCCATCTAGTCCACCAGTGGGCACTATACTCCCTTAAGCACCCACTTGAGTGCAGGGGAACATGAACTGGAAATGGTTCCTTGCAGCCCCCCTGCCTGGTGCATTCATGCCAGAGCCAGTAAGTCGGGTCGAGAGACTCTTGCCATCCCTGCAGTTTGGGGTGGTGTCAGAGTGCAGGTCAGTATGTATTCAAGCACATCTACGTCCCCCTTTCACCACCAAAAAGGATGCAAAGCTGAGCCTGGCCCTAGGGTTATGGGTGAGTCGGCAGGACGTACAGTCAGTATCACAAACTGCCGAGCCATCATTGGGACAGAACCGGCTCTCTGTCTTCTTCCTCCCAAACTGCAGCTCGTGAGGGTCAGCCAGCTGGGCGCGGCAGGTGTAGCGGAAGCGCTGCTCTTGGCGGGCTCCATTCTGGGTGAGGTTGACAGGCATCCAGGGGGTCCAGGGCGTGTTTCTGCGCACCTCTGGGCAGCTCTCCGGATTGCACGTCTTGTATTCCTACCAACCAGGAAAATCATCTCTCGTTACTCCCAATCTGTTTATGCGTGATTTTAATGACTAACATGTTGGCAGCACAGCTACAAGGAAAGAATTCCTTTACACCCCAAGAAACCAGCATGAGAACAAGTGGATCTAAGAAGGCATGCAACTGCATCACTCTGATTGCGCCAGATACAATTCACCATGCAGAGGGACAGCATGAGCCAGAGGGATTCACTGGTAGTTAACTGGTGCAGAAGCCTCATATGGGTCTTCTGCCTGTGGTGAATTTCACACACAGGCTTTTGGCCTGTATCCCGTTTTTTGGTTTTTGTTTCTTTGCAGATTGCAACCTCTTTGGAGCAGGGAACAGGCCTTTGTACACATTTGGACAGTGCCTAACACATGTTAGGCAGGGCCACAATGAAAGTAATCAATGAAAAAATTATAACAATAGTAAATCTGTGAACAGCAATGGGACCAATAAGTGTACAGAAGTGCATGGCCCATCACTGAAGAAAAAGCATGCCCACTTTCCAGCAATTTATATTCCATTCATGGTACTATCTGTTTATTTCTAAAGAAGTATTTAGAAAAACCTGTCTTTTTATTTGGTTTTCTGATATACACAGGGAAGACTATGGGCCATATACATCTTCAGTCTATGCCTGAGTTCCTACGGACATTTGTAGAAGTTCAGTATGGGCAGATAGCTGGGTGGTCCTGGATTCTAACTATTCCCCTGAACTTTACAGGATGAATTCCAGTGAATAAACACTGAATTTCTATTTTTTAAAACAAATAAGGAAATTCCTTCTGGCAGAAAGATAAGAATGTTACTGCTTCAAGACTTTAGATGATTCTAAAGTAGATGCCAAATGGCTTGTGAACAAAATTAGAGGTCCCTGATCAAATCTGCTTACACTCAGAAAAACCCTTCATAAAGAAAATTGCAAAACAAACTAATTAAAAATACCTTGCACCAATCAGCTGACAAACTGTGGAGAAATACAATGGAAATGTTAACCACCGCATCACCAGCAGGCTGATTAGATTAATCTTCCATTGTCAAATGGGCGTGAGGCCCATTTCTTAGTTATGTGCAAGGCTCCCATGACCTGCAATAGGATCCCCCATGAGAGTGAGACGTAAGGGAAAAAACTGCTGGAACGTTCTGAGTTTCCCAGACTAATGAAGGCCAAAGGCCTGATCCAAAGACCAAAGAAGTCAACAGAAAGACCACTCCCTTCCCCCACATCAACATCCATGAACTTTGGCTAAGTCCCAATATAGAATAAATCCACCGATTTACCACTCTCCTTACCACCCCACCTAGCAGCAGGACTTGTTCCTAGTATTTTTTACTAGCTCAAAAAATGAAACAACAATAGTGACTGTCAGTGAAACAGTTAATGCCTGTAGGTTGAACGCAACGCCAGTAAATATTACATACCATAGTGCAGCCCAGGCAGGTGTTTCCATTCTCACAGGACCTCTGCCTTGAATGTATCCCTCCACCACAATTCGCACTACATTTATTCCAGGGGCCCCAGGAAGACCAAAATATTGGTAATGGGCATGGACTGTTCTCATTGCAGAATCTGAAAGAGTGGGGGCAAGGCATGTCAAAGAATCCATGTCAGTTACTAGAGGCACCCAAAGGGCAAAGGGATATTGACTATAAATGCCACCCTTAAGGCAGGATCACGGACTACACATACATTCTGGGTGACATTCATGCACCACCAAAGTCAAAATTAAGAGGTGTGGGGGGGACTTGGCTGACAATCCGCACAGGAATGAATTTCACCCTCTGTACTTAACGCAGGGTGGTTAACCATTTAAGGGGAGCTTTGCTAACAAGCTCAGCACCCACCACCAGGGGCACATTTCTGAAAGAGTTCACATCTCATTGGGATAGCAAAATCAATCAGCCACATTTGCAACCTCCAACCCACATATATCACAATGGTAGATGCTGGGTGCTGGGGACCCTTATTTTAGGTGCCTAAATGGGAGTTGAGCTTTTTGACAATTTTCCCTGTTACAGTTGCTGAGCTCTTGACAAACTGGTCCTATGAAATTCTTACCCTTATTGCTGTTTGGAACATAGATAACTAGTCTTTGAAGTGGGGCTGTGCCTGAAAAGCAGATTAATGTTATTTCATGTTTCCTTTTAAAAAGGGAACATCGTTTTTGTTCAACTTTTGAATCGAACTCCGTCTCAAGTTTAATCACTCCAATCTTTAATCTTAAACCACAACTTACTGCCATACAGTCTTTAAAGTTCATTTTGAATGGCTACAAATCAACCCAAACATAAAGATGTCCAGAGTCAAGAAAGTTACATGAATTACCCTTTGCACACTGAGAAATACAGAGAAACCCATCTTAAGTCACTACTCAAGAGACCAGCAAAAATCTGCTGCCAAGTAGAGGTGGCCTTTAATAAAATGTCAATGCTAGAAACCACATGGGAATGCTTTAAAGCATTTGGTTAAAGAGTGGTTGGACTCGGAGAAGTGACTCTCTGAAAATGGTATTGTGCCTTCCAAATGTATTGTCTTGCAATGATTCCAGATCAAATTTGCCCATTTTTCAAGTAAAAAGGTTGTTTTTCTCATGCCCATCCCTTCAAACTCAACCTTAGATCTGAAAGTCAAGCTGGGTTCTTTCTTTTTCTCACATCACTACCGTTAACAGAGAACGAACAGGGGTGAATTGGAGTCGTAATTAAAGTGCAATTGATGTATACACTGACTACTGTGTATGAATGCCACTGCCCTCTAATGGGTGGAATCAGAACTGCTCAACTGAGTATCATAGGCACTATACTGCTAACAGCGATTCTCTTTTAGCACAAGAGGTAGGATCGTCTGTGTTGGAGGCAGTGAGATCTGGGTTCAATCCCTGCTTCTACTGCAAAGTTCTGAGAAATCATGACATGCAGCCTGGTGGAGTGTGAAGTCTTAGATTGTCACCAATTTGTTACAAAATAGAGGATGATCACTGTGGGTGAGCTAATGCATCTTAACTCTGGCATTCCCTCACTTCAGTGTGCTTGATTGGTCCGCCCTAATGCTGCATTAACACTAGCTCTTTGCATTTCATCTACATTAACTTCAGACCCATCCTTCAGCTCCTAAAGTGACTACATTGCCCTGGATGAGAGACCCTCTAGTGTTTGGGCTGTGAATGCCTCTTACCGCTCCTCTCTGCTCTGTCCAACACAGACCCTGCCCCCATACCGCGGAGCTGGGTTGCTGCACGATCTCTGACGGACCTGAAAGCCAATCCCACAGGAGGTGCTGCATTGGGCCCAGGGGGACCATGGAGTCCAAGCGCCATTTCTAACAGAGACAAAGGGACAGGGCAGATGAGAAAACAGAATATTTGGGTTAATTTCTACTCTTCCAGTGTCAGGCTATACTCAAAGGCTTGAGCAGTAAAGTTCCTAAGCGGAAGCCCCACTAAATCACTGGAATCGACTAGTTCTAAAAAGGTCCACTTCATTTCAGCCAGAGAGAAGCCAGGAGAGAAGCCCAGAGTTTAGACTGGGATTCTCAAAGCACTCAGCATTGGTCTAACTCTGCTCCCACTGGAGTTGATGGCAAAGCTCCCATTGATTTCAAACAAAGCAGAGGTAAGCAAATGTTGAACAATTTCAAAGTCCCATCTGAGTGTTCTCTGAGCTTTCTGTGGTCTTGTTGTTGATGATCACCTTTTCCCTTCAACCCCATTCCTCTATACATCTCATCGACCAATCCCCTCCAATTTCTCTTTACTTTCCTTCTCTGGCCAATGTGCTCAGACAATAGCAGACCCGCAAATTTGCATGTTAACATCCAACCCCATTGCATAAAATGGGATTCAGGTTTTGTGGGTCACCAAAACCAGCTTTGTCAATGCCAAGGAGTTGGGAAAACTACCCCTGTCCATCAAGGACACGCTAACACTATAGACTTGCTATAACTAATGTTGCTAACTCATGAGTCTTGTGATATTTGGTGTTTTTTTAAAGCCTCAGCTCCTGGAATCCTGCTATTACATAAGAACCTCAGCTTTCATTTAAAAAATTAGTATCTAACTTTCGTGATTGCAGAGAAAAGTCTGAAAATTTGACTTTAGTGTGACCTTAGCTGTGCAGAAATCAGAAGACAAATAAAAAGAGCACAACATTTATTTTATTTTTTAAATCTCATGATTTTTATTTCTAGCTCATGATTTTTGGGGGCTGTTGTACAATCAAGATTGACACTACTACTAGATCATAAATCTCAATAGGACTAGGGGACAGAAGAATTAGATTCTCATCTCATTAAACTGAGCCACCAGATAGGCAGCTCTCTCTGCATGAACACCTCATCTCGATGCGTTAGTGTTCCTAGCCTAACAATCTTGTTTTGTAAAAAAACCCACCCCTTTCTAAAGTCAACTAAAGAAACAGCTCAGGTGCTCTCTTGTTACAGCCACGCTCAAAAGCTGAGCTGGAAAACAGATGTTAATTTTTAAAGCCTTTACTGAACGAATAACACAGCTGGCAAGCAATGCATTCTAGCCTGGCACCAACCACAGTACAGGATGAAAGTTAAAACCCAAGTTGTCCTGAACACTTTTTGTGTTCATTATCATCTTTCGCCTTCTCTTAGCAGCTTGGCTTCAGAGCAGTGTTGCGTATCCTCTCTTCTCCACATAGGGGGAGGAACAAGAAAGCCTTTTTTATGAAAATCCCTCTCTTCCATGTTCTAACCCACCTATCACCTGCTGGTCCTTAATCCAGGAGGAGAGATTTTATGCAAAATCTTAAAATGGAAGAACATTGTAAGGAAGATTTTTATTGTTGTTGGAGCAGAAAAAGAAAAATAAATAGATCTAAAAACATTCCTCATAAAAATAACACTTCTTGCTATTAGGTGATTTGTATTCCAAGTGCAGAGGATTCTTAATGGCAACAAAGATTCCCATTTTCAGATTTCCATCTCCTGCTTTCTAATAAAACTCGTTTTTAAGCATCCTGCTTTCTCTCTGAGGAAACATCCCAATAGCATATGAAGTCAATTAAAGGAAATTCTAGTGCTTACGTGGACGTAGGATGACCAGATGTCCCTATTTTTCAATGTTTTCCAATGTTTTATGATGGAATACATATTTCAGCCACTTCTTACAGGCTGTTCCCAACTCTTTTCCCACTGGACCAGAGCCTATAATGTGAGTGATGCTGAAATGTGTGACCCCCTGACATCAGTCACTGACAAAAGAGGGCTCTGGCTCAATACGGGGCAGCAGAGAAGTGGCAGGAATGGCTGGCTCTACCGGGTAGGAAGCGCAGCGCACAGCTGGAAGAATAGACAGCAATTAAAATATTATCCTTAGCAAACATAGCTGATTTTTTTGCTGCCAAGAGCAGGGCTGAGCTCGGGGGAGGAGGAGAGTTCTCCTTGGTATGAGGAATGTTTAAAGAGGAGTTGAGGTAGATTAAAGCTATGCCGGGTTTATGTCTGCCCAAATATCAGGGGCTTATGCCAGGCATCCTGAAGTCAATGGCTCCCAGCCACTGCTTGGCTCCTGCTTCTCTTGGGTCATGATGTGACCTTCACCAGAAAGATGAGAGGGGCACCAGGGACATAAACTGGGTGCTTACGTTTAGACATCGAAGTCAAAGAGGCCTGATTTCCAGACCACCTCCCTCAGACCCTGATTCAGGAAAGTCACTCAAGCATTATTATTAGGGCAGCCCTTAACACTACCTTAACTAAGTCCACGATTAAGTCCCATTGACTGCAGTGGGACGTAAGCAAACCTTGTCCTGAACAGGGAGGGACGCTTTCCTAGGTCTGCTCTCATCTCATGCAGCCAGGCAGCAGCAATTCCATGTGACAGATGCTGATGGTTCACTAACACAGAGACCCAGGCACACAAAGGAGACACCTTACCCCCCCGGGTGCTAGGCTGTCTCCCAGTCCCCTCCCTTTGGCCACACTTCCGGAGCCAGAAACACAACAGTGTGTTTAGCTCGTTTTAATCTTCAAAGCACTGTTCAGTCATTACCTCATTAAGCCTCATGCGCCCCCCATTGATGTGCCATTATTCCCACCATACAGCAGGGGAAAGTGAGGCACGGGGACGCTAAGTCTAACATTTCCCCGTGTCTCCACTCACTTGGGGTATCTCTGCTTTTGGGTGCCTCACTCGAGACACCTGAGACCTGCTTTTCAGAGGAGCCGAGACCCTGCAGCTCCTAATGACTTCAACTGGAATTGCACTCACTTATACCAGGGCCAGAGACAAGAAGAGACCAATGGAAATATACGTGAGGAGACCAAATGTTCAGGAACCATCCTGCCCCCCTCACAGAAGGTCCAGCAGCCACACCGATGTACCTTGAGCAATTTGCAATCTCGATCCTGGTCCCTTCACAGCCGCGACCCCCGCAGCGAGGGCGAGGGTTGTCACAGGACCGTGACCTACACATACAAGAGCCCGTGCTGTCTCCGTCCAAATGCTCACATGGTTGCCACGGGGACCAGGGCCCCAATCTTCCATTTGTTGTCAGGTTTTTCACCTAATTTAAAAAAAAAAAAAAAAAAGTCACTACAGAGAGTTTACATTTCTGGAGACAGCACCACAATGGAAACGGCAAACAAAGCTGCCGAGGGGATTAAGATGCAGCTTAGATGGGAGCTGTCTGTGCCTGTGAGCAGGATTCAAAACCTGGGGTTGTTTTCAGACAATGCTGAGCCAATATTTACCCTCAGAATTCCACCCTGCATACCTAACACACATATACAAGCAGCAAAGCTCCCTCAGACTACTACCACATCCCACAAGAGCACCATCTGCCCACCTCACAAAACCACCCCCCTTTGGATATCATCTCACGCCGCCTCCGCCTTTAAAACACAACCGTCTGCTATTACATTATTTTATTTATCGCTATCCTTAGCATTACCGCAGCACCTGGGAGCCCTAGTCCTAGCCCAGGAGTCCACTGTGCTAGGTGTTGTGCAAACCCAGGACAAAGGCACCCTCCCTGTCCCCAAGGAGGTTACAATCTAGGGATTAGACAAGCGACAACAGGTAGATATGGACAGACAGGGAATCCAAGGGAGCAAAAACAATATTGCTCAGCATGATAGACAGCAGAAACTGTCCACTAGCAGCCTAACCACAGTATTCCTGTGTTAACAGTCCAAAATGCTACAGTTTCCTAAAATGCTGCTCCAATGTTTGAGATAATTCCCATAGAATTTATTATTTACTATTTATATTACTGTAGCACCCAACTGCGTTCAGAGCCCCATTGTGCTGGGCACTGTACAATAACATAGCAGGAGAGAGTCCCTGTCCTAAGCAGCTTGCAAACTAATTAGATAACACAGGCAAAGGAGGGGAAATGAAACACAGACACACAGATAAGCAAAATGACTTGCTCAAGGTCACACAGCAAGTTAATGGGCAAGCAAAGAACAGAACACAGGTCTCCTGTGGCCAGTCCAGTACCTTTAATAAAACCAGGCACAATTATTTAATCAAACAATCTTCCAATTGAAATGAATTCTCCAACCATTCCCATTCCCCTACCCCTTCCTTCGCTCTCTCTTTCTTTTGCTACAGAAAGTTGCCTGTCTCACAGAGGCTTCTTTGTGATGCACAGGTGTAAGGTCACAGAATTCTGGTGCAAAGTGATGCAAAGGGCCTTGCAGAAGAGAAATGAATAGAGCACGGTCCCCCCGCCATAGCTTGCTTTCCTCTGCCAGTGGCTACAGTGACTGCTTTTCGCAAACTCCAGCCAGAACCAGCAGTCAGGCTACAGCTGCTCTGTGCTGCACCAGCTCCTCTCTAACTAGTGGAACAAAACAGAAAAACAGCAGAAACTAATTCTGCGCACTATGTGCTTGATGACCTCCAACAGAGGTGCTACATGAAGTGAGGCAGCATGGCAGCTAGCCAGCCATGGGAGGAGGTGTAGAGGCCCTAGAAGTGCCAATATCTACAGCTGTGCCTGAGATCCATTGGGTTCCCAGTGCTACTTCCTGAGGATCTGCAGTTTATGTGTTATCTTGAGGCAACAACTCCCTTGCAGCTTCCACACAGTCAAAACTGAAGGGCCTCCCCAGAAGCGTGGTGGGACATGTCACCTGGGGCTGTTCCAGAATGGTGCTTGTGCAGTATGGCTGGTGTGCAAAGAAACAGCCCCGCCAGGTGTCAGGCATCTCCTGTGACATTTGAATATCCAGATCCAACCCCATGCCCTGCTCTCATTCCTGCAACACTCAGACGCACGGTCAGCTCTGGGAAACGGACACCTGCTGGTTCCCCACCTGCCAGGAGCAGCCGAGAGGGACAAAAGCAGCAGCAGGGCCGCTCAGGCAGGAGTGCGGGGCACACGGAAAGAAGCGGGAAGCAGGAGAGAACGGAGGGAAAGAAAGGGGATATGGACAGACTGGGGACAGGGGAGTGAGGCTAACGGACAGCAGTTGTAGGATGGGCCAAAACCTGGGCCAGGGACTGATCTGAGATTGGGCTGGACTAACGGGGACGGAATACAGCTGGCTGAGTAGGGGATGCTAATAGGAAGTGGGAGCAGAATGAAGAGGACCCCCTCCCCAGCTCTCCCACGCACCTCTGTCTCCAGGCATCCCGCAGCCGGATGAACCCTGCCTCCACCCAGCTGCTTCGTGCCTCCTCTTCCATCCACAGCAAGCCCCTGGAAGCCCTCCAGATTCTCTCCCATAAACCCTAGGGTCTCTCCTGCTCAGCAACTGCACCTCTAGTTGCCCCGGGCTATTGCCCTCTCTTGTGAGGTATGGCCCAGCCGCCCCAAAAGAGATCCTGCCGCTGGGGGAAGACAGAAGGGAACCAGAGCAGCGCCGGCACCAGTGTGCAATGTCCCTCACAGAACTGCGCAAAACCCTGCAGCTATAGTGAAACTGCCAATAAAGGCAACAGGGAAATTGGCCTCTCTGTCTCATTCAGAGAATGAGAACGGAACAGACTGAGGCCCTGGCTAACATCTCGGGCCCAAGTACTGAGCCAGATACAGTGGCAGAGAAAACCAACATTGCCATGCTTAATGTTTATCGCTTTACAGCTTCAAAGCGCTCTAAAGTCATTCTGAATTAGCCGTCACCACCTCTATGACGTAAGCACGTTTTTCCTCAGCTTTACAGATGAGGAAACTGAGGCACAGAGAGGTTATGGGACATATCTGAGACCACACAGTGAGCCAACTGTGGAATCGGAAGTAGAACTCTCTCACTCCTCCTGCCGTGTCAGGCCCTGTGTTATGCTTTAACTGGGCACTTTTGAGAGCTGTCATCATCCCCTTCAAGCCATCAAACAGTCTCAGAAATCCACAGGAATGACAAGGAAGTAATTTAGAGCTGTTTGTCATATTGTAATTAAGGGGTTTCAGGCATCTGTTGCAAACCTTTGTTTTCAACAGATTGCCATTCAGCAGTAAAAATTCACTCTTGGTTGAAGGTTACCAGGCAAGATGTCCCAAAGGAGTACATTATTTATTTTTGGGTTGATTTTGTGATTTTCAACACATACGTAAAATGAACACAGTTTGGGGTTGTTACAAAGTTAGGAAATTAAAAGAGCAACCTTGAAACCTTTGATTCATTGATCACCTCTTTTTATTTTTCACCTTTCAAAAGTAAAAATCCAAATATTGGATCATGCTATTCATTTTTAAGCCAGAACCCCTTGCTGATTTCAGTGGGGAGCTCTGTTTAGAAATCAATGGTATGATATGGCCCATTGCTTCAGTTTTAAAAAATATAAAGCTGATAAATAATTATTGGCTTGCAATTAGTACTGGGAAACAACCCAAAATTTACATACATAAACAAAATGGCTGAAATGTTGAGATTTATAAACAGATCACGTTGCAAGTGTGGGAAGTTTCATTTCTTAAGAAATTACATATGGATTATTATTGTATCCTTAAGTTTGTAGTGGCATTTTGAAAAGAGCAAGCTCAGGAATTTGGATGAAAAAAACATGCATTGATCTTTTTCAGAACAGCTCTCTGTGGTGGCTCCTTTGTGTGACTGCAGTATCAGTCAGATAAACAAGACACATTTAAAAACATTTGTAATCAAATACACCTTTGAAACAATTATGGATGATCAGGTAAGAGAGTCCCTGTTAATCATAAATGCAGAAGGGCCCAACTTAAATGTCTCACTGAGTTCAAGGAATGGAGAATTGGGCCCAAAAGCAAGGGTGCTGAGAATCCAAGCTAAAATTCCAGAGTGACATATTTTTAGGCAGAACAGATATTTTTGATGTATAGTCAAATATTACAGGTGGGGATGGTAACACCACCTAATATTAATGCTGCCCACCACGACACATTATAAGACCTCGTTTTCCATTCCCTATAGCTTTGCCAAACTTTAACCATTTGGGCTGAGGTTTTTTCCATGACAGGTGTCTGCCTCAGGCAGATTTTTTAATTTTAGCCATTTCTTAGAGCAAGACTAGGGAGAAATACATTGCTTTCCGCATGTTAAAATTGTCTGGTGCTGTTTTCTTTCAAAAACTCTAACACCCCTATGTTTTGGATCAGGGGTTTGAAATTTGGCAGAGGGATGGCCCTATGAATCAGGGATGTGCCTTTTGCTGGCCCTGTGGAAATTGCCAAAATTTGGCCAACTTACAAGTCTTTGAAAAAAATCACGGTTTGCACAAGCTCAATATAGACTTCTTTTAGATTTCAGAGGTTGAGTTTCCTGAAGACTGTATCCATGCTTGGAGGACAGAGCATGATTTTCTCTGCAAATGGAGCTCTAAACAGCTCCTTCTGGGCACCTGAACTGAGAGCAGAGAGACAGTCTCTTCTGTGCTCTTAACGGTCCCCCTGCTGGGCCCAAGCAGGGTGGCGGAGGAAGCCAGATCAGAGATGGATCAGAAATGGCTATATTTCAGGGAGGGGTGGGGGGTGAGAGAGAGGAAATTATTTCTGTAATAAAAGTGGTTTTTAAAAGTACTTTGAGATCCTTTGGAATGCAAAGTACTACACTGATGTAAATTAATACATGAATAATAAAAAAATCTAAAACTAAAAGTATTCTAACACACAGGTGTCATGCACATCCCTAGGAGCGCACAATATTCAGAAATCATCTGTATATTCCGCGCAGGTTTTATAACCTTGAAACAACGATCTGGAGTTGCACGTTCCCCAACGTTCGCAATGGCAGCCACGTTCAAACTAGAGGATTAACACCTCACACACCTATCAACAGACACGGGCACTGAACAGGACAAGATAACAGCATGTGCAATCAAAAGGCACCACCCAAGAGGGTTATAAACGCACAAGGCCCTGAATCCAGTGGTGAAAGACTTAAGCTTGCCAAGCTGAGAAAGAATTGAAGTAATGACAAATATTTCCTAGGAAATTTTCTGAGTAGATAGTTAGAGAAGGGAAATAAATAGCCCAGCTCGAGACACAAATAGCATATTGAAGATATAACCCATCCAGCCCCTTCTCAGCCCGCTTTAGTTGGCTGCATTAGCATTCTAATTGGCGTTAGATAATAACAATGGAAGTTAACAAGAAATCTTTTATTTTCCACACTGCAGTGTAATAAGAGCAGCTCTCTTTCCTGCCATCTTACAGAAATGGTTCAAGTAGCAAGAATTAACTTGGCCATGCAGCTTCAAAGACTGCAGCTGCTAACTGGATACCGTGTGCCGACCTAAACTGAATCAGAAAGAGCTAGTTTGTTGTCATGACATCATTTCAGAGACCACGACAAGAACAGAAAAATGTTCCCTTTGAGTGCCTTAAATTTGTTAGAACCCTGCTCGGATGAGTAGAGGGTTACAATTTCATCTCCCTCTCATGCACATACACACCATCCCCTTTCCCTGCTACTTACATGTGTGCACACTCAGATATAACATTCTCTCCACTTTAACACACACCCCTCTACCACTTTCTCTCCTTCATGCTCTCCCCTCTAGCATTCTCCCACCCTTACACGAGGCCTGATTTGCTGTTTATGTTCAGCATCTTTCTGCTTTTCCAACAGAATACTGCCTCACACAGAGAGTTTCTGTGGCCAGCCAAAAGAGCTCTATGCCCAGTCCCTCACATAGCTGGGACATGCTAGAAAGGCTAGAGAGCACTGCACTTCAAATAGTCTCATTTCCCACACGCACAGAGAGCTGTGGGAAGTAGCGCATACATTAAAGCAGCCTTGAGGCAGCTCTGGCTTACCTGAGGACTTAGGAAGCCCCCAGCAGGACCCTAGAACATAGAAAAGAAGGTACTGAGCAATAGGCCAACTATGTTACACACACACACACATACACACACACACAATGTGCAATATGTTTTCTACTCTTTTTTTGTTAATTTCCACTTACTGGGCACTCAGTAATATTCTGAGTCCACAGGCTCATGTTGGAGCTGTCCTCAATGGTGGTGCATCGTTTCTGTTTGTTATCCCAGCCACAGTATGGGTCCCTGGCTCCTAGACATTCCCTGTGTGAGGAAAGAGAACAGATTAGAGCTCTGTAACATTGGCCAGCTCTAAAAAACCTGTATGAAAGCATAGTGCTTCTATATGATAGCTGTTGACTGCACTGAACCTTAGCAGAAGAAACAATTTCTTTTAGGCGGCACTTCACCTCCTTGGAAGGAGAGAACGGCTGAATAACAAGGGTGATAGGACACAAAACAAATACCAGTCATACAAACTGTAGATTAAAAACCCAGTCACTCTCTTTTGAGGCCTCGGGGGGGGAAAATTACTTTACAAATTTTAGTAAAAGAACGCTTGTCATTGAGATATCCTTGTGCCCCTTAGTAATTCTTCACCGGGCCGGATCTCACACAAAGCATCCTCTGTGTGCATGTTTGCTGACACTATGTCCATCCAAAGGGGCTAGACAAGCAGAATTGGCCAATAGGCCAGTAATAAAAGCTTTCTATTAGTCTTGGCCTTTGTCAGAACAATGATTTCATTTATAATCCTCACATCGAGATGTCAGTTTGGAAGAGTCACAGCAAAACATTTCTGAGCTTTTGGCTGATCTAAATACTGGTGTATTCATTTTCCTGCCAAATCCATATCTATAGCTATGTGTGAGCTCCCATCCTATGAGCTGCTAAAAAAAACAAAACCAACTATGGTTACTACCTTCACCAGACAGCAAAGGTCAGTGATCAGACTGGTCCATTTTGGGCTGTACTGGTTACTCCCATCATGGATTCCTTTCAAGGCCTTAATTTTCATTATGAAAATGTGAGAGCACAAGCCACAGAGAGTATATGCAAGTTAGGGAGTGAGGGAGAAAGAAGACGGAGGATGAAAACTAAAAGAATTTGTAATGTTATTTCTTTATTTCAATGATCCATGCTTTGCTATCATGCAAAATGCTGCTTGGCTCTTTCTGAAATCCTCAAGAGATTTCAGAAATGCCAATTAAATGGTAGCATGAGCCCAACAGGAAAAATTCAGTTCAGGCAGCTAAAAAGAAAGATAATGAGATTTATTCCAAGGGTAGCGATCAGTATGATAAGTGAAACATCAGAAAAAAATCAAATGAAATGAGATGTGAAGTATTCCCACACCGAAATCTTTGAAATCCTATTAGACCATAATCAGCTACAAATGAAAAAGGATGTCCCTCAAGCGCAGCTGAAAACACTTGGATGCAGCACTAGTCCGTACTGATTCCAATGCAATTTGCCCAAAAGCAAATGCTTGATTCTTTTGCTCTCTGATACAGGTTTTTATTACTTAACAACTCTCCAATTTGCTCATATGTTGCAGAAGGGTGTCTTTTCCACTAAAGATTTACACTTGGTAAACAGCAAGCGATGCAATTGTCTCTTGGTTGTTTTAAAGGCGAGATTTAGTGAACAACTGATAATGACTCTCCATTATGTTTTCCTTAAACTGCTTAAAAATACCTGAGGAAAAGTCATAGAAAATTGTCAACCAGACCAAGGTAGCAAAGGGCTAGGCTTTAGTGTAGAACAAGACTTGAGATCCTTAGCCCAAGGACAGTGAAGGGTATATATGTGATGCTGTGCTTATTATTCTAGCTAAAGAGTTGCCATCCTACTGTTTTGGCAACCCATTCTGTTCTAATCCACAGAGTGGGGTGGCTTTCATTTCCATAGGAGATACGTGGCTGCCTTTTTCACTTCAATGGAAGCAGCTCTTCTCTGGGATGATACACTGCCGCTGAGCAGACGCAGGGACAGGGAAGATCATGCATGGCGTATGCTCAGATCCCTAGGTAACCCCAGCACTTCAGGAGGGAATTGTGTGGTTTCTAGAGAAAGTAAGAAAAACACAGAAGAACAACAAAAGAATCCTGCATACAGCTGTACAGAGATCTCTGCTTATCCTTCCGGACCTTGAGACAGCACATGTGGTTGCTTCTGACTGTATAAAGCTGTTCCAGTAGGCACTCAGCAAACAGTGGCAGGTCATTGTAATTCGTAACAGGGATGGCTGTTGTGAGCATCACCCTATTACAGATACACATTTTCTCTGAATTTAATTTATAGGGAAACATGTGCTGCATAAATTCAGAAAATAATCTCCATATGTTCTGTGCTGCAGCCCACAGCCACTCTGGAGGCTGCAATATATCCCCGTTAGGCACTGACCACTTTGCTGGCACTATCATAACGCATGTCATGTAGCTAATGGGCTGCTCTTGGCTGAGAGCAGTGAGTTACAGACCCTTAATGGTGCACTCAGTGAATCACAGCATGCCATTCTCCTGCCTGTCTCGCTAACCCCCGCAGCTGATGGGCAATCAGTGACTGAATCACAGGACTAGCACCTACATTGCGATGTTGGGCCGTGGCAAGAGCCTGACACTGTGTGCGTTAACATGAGCTATATCTTGCGCTAGGTGAGCAGTCTCTGGGCTCTGGAACATGGATGGAACAAAGTGCCATTGGCCTCTCTCTGCCATCTACAGACTCTTTGTTTACCAGGACATAGGGAGTATAATTTAGTAAAATCATAAGGAACAAGACATTTCCCCATCTCAAGACTAGCTCCCATCACCAACTGAGATTTAAAAAAAAAAAAATTAAAAGCTCTGTTGTCAATTTCACTTCAGAATTCAGAATCCATCTGATTCAATTCTGGTAAGAAACCTTTTATATCAACTGACAGTGATACAATTTAGGTTAAAGAGAACTGTATTTACTTACACACAATTTGTTTCATTTTTTTCCTTTTATAAATGGAAAGAGCATTACAATACACAGCACAGCAAGAGATGATTTCTGGCTAATGCATTAAGTGCACACTTTCAAAATCACATTTCATTTCATTTTTTGAAAAAATCTATTCCTATTTATTTTATAACTAATATAAACACACATAAACACACATACTACACACACACACACACACACACACACACACATACCCACCATACACCAAACAGGCTGGGAGACATCCAAAAGTTTCAGGTAAACAGGCTTTCAGATAAACAGAAGTGCTATTAACTCACATTGGGCTCCATGGAGTACAAACTGTGGATCTGGATAACTAGGATTTTTGGATAAAGGGAATTTGGATAACTGGAATTATACTATACTCACCTCCCAATGCTACAAAAATTGTGTTGAGAAAACAATGTGTACAATAAAAAAGACAAATTAGAAACCTTTTAGACTGTGGAATCTTTGACGTAGGGACTATTGTTTGCTATATGTGCAGTACACAGAAATATAAGACCTTGACTTAGCTACGGCTTCTGCATGTTACCCTAATATAACTATTAAGAATGAATAATATCTACACAATAGTCACCATTACTGAATCAGCATTTGCCACACTGTGATAACTAAGAAACCACGGCATTTCCCAATGTTTCGAATAGGAAATACACATGGTAACTTTTTACAAATATTATCATTTAGCATTTATATTATGGTAAATATAAGGTAAAATATATATGGTAAATATATGGTAAGAAGCCCCTCTACAAACACATAGTGAAACACAGTCCCTGCCCCAAAGAAACATTAAATGAAATCTTGACGCTATTGAAATCAATGGGACTTTTACCATTAGCTTCAATGGGGCCAGCATTTCATCCCGTATGTAGACTCTTTAATGGTGAACACTATGTAGATTCTTATAGTGGCAGATTAGAAACATCACAAGGAGCAAATGATACAATATCATCCCCTCCCCGCCCCTTGCCCTTGGAACTCCCATTGAAACAATGCTGCCCGGCAATCAATCCACTAGTCCTCACCAGGATCCTCCCAGAGCACAGCCAGGAATAGTGATGACATTAATGCTGACAGAGATGCTATTGACTTACTTGAAATCCCAAAGAGTGGGATGTGTGTGAAGCGTAAGATGCAGCTGATAGCAAAGCCCCTTCCCACCACCACCACGTCCCCACGTGCCAATTAATATTTGTTATGAGTTCACTGAGTCAGGAAAATACTTCTCCATGTATAGCTTCTGGGCTGGATTTATTATGATAGGGTATTCGTTATCAATAGTAATTCACTTTAGTTCATTGGTTTGCAATAAATGTCTTATCTGATGCCTAATGGCATATACTGAAAACCCGCAATTTTGAAACAATTCTGCGTGTATCTCTTGCACAAAGTATTTTGTCTCTCGCTCTCTATTTTCACTCACCAAGGATATCTGCAGGAAAATAGGGTCTTATTCTTAAAGAAAAAACAACCAATTTTTCTGGTTGTTTTTCTGGTTGTCTTTCAAAAGACTAACCAATTTTTGCTGGGCCTAAGCTTTCGTGGGCTGCAACCCACTTCATCAGATGCATGAAGTGGAAACCACAGAGAGGGGGTATATATATATACATCCAAGGGTAAGGAACATAACAATGGGGAGGGCTAGTGCTAACAAAGTCAATTCAGTTAGGGGAGATGAGGCCTATTCACAACCCTTGATTAGAAGGTGAGAATGTATGAACAGTGACAATTACATGCATCTGATGAAGTGCGCTGCAGTGCACAAAAGCTTATGCCTGCAGAAATTTATCAGTCTTTACGGTGCTACAGGACTCTCTTTGTTTTTGCTGTATACAGACTAACACAGCTTCCCCTCTGGAACTTTTCATTCTTAAAGAGCTCACCTGCTGCTCGCTGTTCTGGAGCCATAGGCCTAGCTATTGTCAAATATCACAATAATTCCCACAGCAGTGTTGGAATGACACAGCCAGAGGATTAAGGCTCCAGGTGGGGAAATCACCAAGTAGGATTTGACCCACAGCCCATTAAAATCAATGGAAAAGTTCCCCATGACTTCGATGGGCTTTGGATCAGGCCTTTGGAGCACAGGAATTCTTAGGGGCTTGATCATCCCTTGTGATGTATACTGACAGGGCATCTGCCTTAGGAGGAGGAGGAGGATGCTCACTGCCTCTGTGGCGGTGTCCCTAACTCTGCCCTAGATCCACATGCAGAAGGCCCCAAGAAGCAAAAGGGAATGGGAGAGAGGGAAGGGGATGAGATTGCAAGGGACATGCACCATGGTACCTTCCCCCCCAGCCTCCACAGGGAATACTTGGAAAAGTCTGTACAGCCTTTGACTAAATTTGTGGACCATCTTCATGCTCTGGACCACACCTCCCTAAACAGGAGTGTGGGAGGAGTCCCAAAGTAGCTGGGCAGAGAAACCCAGACAGCACAGAGCCATGAATGACAGAAAGCCTGGCTAAAGCCCCAGGCAAGTAGAAAGCAACAGGTTGGCACAGATCCTCTGCCGGGGGAGGCTCTGGCCTTGAGCAGATCTCAGGAATCCAGAGTTTGGGGGCTGGACCCACTGATTCTTCCACAGAAAGGCCAAATCTTGCCCCACCTGAGATGAATCTGGTGCAGAATGGCCTTTTGGTAGGGCACAAAGGGTGGTGGCCTACAGCAGAGTTCTTATGCTCTGGACCACATTTAAATAAAGAGATTTTCTCCTGGTCTCCTCTCCTTTCCATTCCCAATCACTAGGCCCTGCCTCCTGTGCCCTTTCCACAACTATGACAGAAAACTGCCTAGATCATCGGGCTCAACAGGTAGTGATCCAGAGCTTGATGTCTAGCTGGCAGCCAGTTTCAAGCAGAGTGTGCCGGAGGTCAGTCCTGGGGCCAACTTTGTTCAACATCTTCATTAATGATCTGGGTGATGGGATGGATTGCGTTCTCAGCAAGTTTGCAGATGGCACTAAGCTGGGGGAAGTGGCAGATACACTGAAGGGCAGGAATAGGATACAGATTGACCCAAATAAATTGGAGAATTGAGCCAAAAGGAATCTGATGGGGTTCAACAAGGACAAGTGCAGAGTCCTGCACTGAGTACGGAAGAGCCTCATGCACGGCTACAAACAGGGAACTGGCTGGCTAGGCAGCAGTTCTGCAGAAAAGGACCTGGGGGTTACAGTAGACAAGTAGCTGGATATGAGTCAGCAGCGTGCCCTTGTTGCTAAGAAGGCTAACAATGTATTGGGCTGCATTAATAGGCGCACTGCCAGCAGATTGGGGGAAGTGATTATTTCCCTCTAGCACCAGTGAGGCCACATTTGGAGTCCTGTGTCCAGTTTTGGGCCTGCACTACAGGAAGGATGTGGACAAACTGGAAAGAGTCCGGCAGAGGGCAATGAAAATGATTAGGGGGCTGGAGCACATGACTTATGAGGAGGGGATGAGAGAACTGGGCTTGTTTAGTCTGCAGAAGAGAAGAGTGAAGGCTGCTATCAAAGCCCCCCTCAACAACCTGAAAGGAGGTTTCAGGGAGGATGGAGCTAGGCTGTTCTCAGTGGTGGCAGATGACAGAACAAGGAGCAGAGGTCTCAAGTTGCAGTGGGGGAGGCCTAGGTTGGATATTAGGAATAAGTTTTTCCCTAGGAGGGTGGTGAAGCACTGGCATGGGTTACCTAGGGAGGTGGTGGAAACTCCATCCTTAGAGGTTAAGGCCTGGCTTGACAAAGCCCTGGCTGGGATGATTTAGTTAGGGTTTGCTTTGAGCAGGCGGTTTTACTGCAGACTGCCCCAAAATAGGAGTTAAAATGACACCGAAAAACGTCTGACCTATGAACACAGTGGTCTCTTAAAGGGAATATTTATTCCAATGTGCACGTATTGAAACACTGGGGATACGGTGTGTAAATCAGGAGGTGTGGGGAGAAGTGCAGCCGGAATTGGAAGAGTAGGTTCTGGAGGAGCCAAAAGAAGGGCTGCAACCTGACACACGTGATATAAACGTGTGCCAGGGTCGCCCTCCCACCACCAAAGGAACAGGTGTTGGGGAGGTCATGAACCCCACCAGGTACTCACCCGTACTCAAGTCTCCATGAAGAAGCCGCCAACTAATATCCCCAGCGGCAGCCCGCAGGACTAGAGTAGGGGCTCCTTTCCCTCTTTAGGTATTCCCATGAGCAGTGCAAATACACAGCAGCAGTCCAGTGATCTAGGTGACACGGGCACTTGGGAAGTCTTGTTTACAGACTGAACAATTTCTTCCTTAAAATCTTCATTAAAGTTTAAACATCTCTAGCTCAAAAGTTTCCAGTCCAGCCTCTAATTTGCTGATGTCACAACAGGATTAATCTTTTGGTCAGTTTTTCCTGACAGATAAAAGCTTTAGATTGTGTAATAAATAGACCTTTAAAATTAATAGAACAGACCCAAGAGATCAGGCTTTGACAGACCCAAGGAAAACAAAAATTACTGTAACGTCTTCCCTCTCTTCTGCTTACTACGAAAGAGACAACAAGCAAACGTGCTCTTCTGTACCAAGCATCCCAAAGCAACCACACGGCATCTACACTAACAAATATTTAGCTAAGGCTCTCCAGCAATTCAACAGGAAGCTCTTGCTCTCCTCATGCTCTTCTTTTCTATTTCCATTTTCCTCTTCTTCACTCTCTTTCTCTTTGAGAATAAATGCAACTAATTCTGAAAGGTGGCTGAGAGAGGGTGTAACAGGCTGGCATGACCCTTTAAGGGCCACAGTCGTGGGACCAACTAGTCCTGTTCGCTAATCAGTCCAACTGAGCAGGGAACAGGTGCTCCTTATAAAGAGCTACCGGGGAGGGGTGTCTTAACGGAAAACTGCCAGGAAGGGATAGTCTCTTATAACAGTCCCTGCAGTAGGGAAAAGGCTCCAGGAAGGAAGGTCCTGGGGAGCAGCCCTGTGTACCCTGTCCTGTATAAATGGCAGGGGAAAAGGAATGAAGTGAGGTTGAAAAAAGCCAAGAAACTGAGGCTGCAAAAAGCCAAGGGGCTATGGAGCAGCATAGGTTACGCTTCATGACTATGTCTGGGAGATTGTCTTGGGTTAAGGAAGGCCCACGGAAGCCACCGTAATCAAGGGGCAGATTGCTGAGAAAAAACACCGAAGGGACATAAGATTTTTATTAAACCCAGGGTGGGTGAACATGGCTTATCAAACTTTGTTTGAAGTTAGACTGGAGAATGACACAGAACCTGAAGTCACAGAAGGCGGTGGGTGCCAGAACCTTTTGAGTTACAGTACAGAACTTTATTTTGAGATGTTAGGAGTCCATATTAATAGGTTCTTATCACAGAGCAGCCTGGCTAATGCAAAGAGGACAGCATTTTGTAAGCAATAAGGTGTCTGTTAGCTATGAGCATAAGACTGTGTTTCGCAGCCCAGCATTTCCTGACAAGGTTTGCTTATTGTCCCATTAACATCAACCTGCAGAGGGGATGAACTAAACAAATAATCATATTAGTTTCCAGCCAACCAAATCATAATTCCTGACAGTCTCAATAACCCACGCCCAGAAGACTGGACTTTTGTCTTCCCTAAAACCAGATGGCGTGAAGAGAGCAGAGTCAGAATCAAAGGATGTTCATGGCTTATGAAAATACGATTAAAAAGAAAAACCAGCTCAAACAATCCCTGTAATTTCGATACCTTTAAAAATTTAAACCCACAGAGATGGACTAGTGATCTGTACAAATCCATTATCTTTCCCACTGAACAGACAAGTGGAGTGGAACGGAGTTGATGCAGTCAGACGCTGGTCAAGTTGCAACTTAATTTTTCTGCCTAACAATGTGACACATTCAGAGCCAAATTTTATCATTATTAATTTGGAGTGGGACCTTACCTCTCAAGTAATCAATGGGACTACTTGCCTAGTAAGATACTGCTCAGTCGGAAACCAGCCCCCAGACCCCAGTGGTAGGGTGACAGTAACATTTACATTGGATAGATGAGGTGCAGTATTTCGATGCATGGTGTAAGGCCACAAAGACAGAGAAGTGTGTGTGTGAAATTTATCACCCAAACACCACTACCTTCAGTGATTTCCACTTTGCATGCAATGTGTTTTAACTACATAAATTAAACCCTGATCTGGAAAAATGACTCTGAAATTAAACTACCTCACAGGGCATTTAAAAGCCAAAACACATCTAACTTATTTGAAAGTAATAGTGAACAGATGCATGACTTCTGTAGGCAATTTTGGCTTGTTTCTCTTTCCACATGATAGACCTTGACATGGCTTTATCTTTGTTACTTTCCATTTGTACCCCAACATTTTCAATATCTCCATAATTGATTGTGGTTTTATAGATTATGGCCTCTCACAATCTACACAACAAGCTACTGCATTTCTTGCTCCCTGACATCCCTTTCCATCACTGCTTAGGGACAATGAGTTCCTTATTAGGTAGGGTTTGGTTTTTATTAAAGACATGAAATAAAACAACATTATATTTATTCAGATGCGAAGATTAACGCTATCCTGAGAAAATTCTGATTAAATCTGGATTTACGTTTGTATCAGTAAAACAGGTTATTAAAAAATAAATAAATAAATAAATAAAAAAGCACTGTTCTATAAACACTATAAAAACTCCTGTCACCTTGCCAAGCAAAACTGACCTCTAATAAAAATGGAAAGTCAGTGGGCCTCCGGCTACCAGATATGGGATCAGTCATCCACAAGGAAATGCAGATACTATACAAGTCCTAAAGAGAGGGGTAGCAAGAAGGAGGGAGTGTATTTGTCCAGATGTTGAAGCATAATCCATTTCCTAATCTCTCAAGACTTTAGCAATAACTGAAAACTCCTAGAGCATATTTTGGGAAAGTTCTGTGGCCTATGTTATATGGGAGGGCTGACTGGATCACAGTGGTCACTTCTGGCCTTGAAATATACAAAGACAACATTTCTTATACAAAAGACAGACTGCAGTGTGGGGCAGACACACCAACAGAAAAAAGGTAGAATGGTTAGAGGTCCTTTAGAAAAACAGAATCGGCATATTTGCTGATTGAAGTGTTAGTCCCTACAGCTGCTCTGTATTGTTAAATGCCAGGATGGCTGGTACTTTGCCTCTGTATTTTGGGTTTGCAATTTCAGATTTCATCCTCCTAAGAATGAAGTGAATTCCTGCAATTTACTGGCTTGGGAGCACAGCAGAAGGGGTAGTTGGAGGAGAAAGAAATATGTTTGCTCTCAATAGCAAGGAAAAATGAAGATGTTATAGGCAACCTCTAGAAAATGCTCCTGATTCACACCTAGGCTGAGATGGGCATCATCAAGAAGAAAGACTGCAGGAGCAAATGACTTTGAAAGAGTCTGAAAACAATCCACAGTTTTCACCAAGGCTGCACAAAACAATCCGTATTCGAACAGCTCCTTCATGTGAGCTTGTTTTGTCCAACTTTGGATAATTACTTTCTCCTCAAAAAAATTGCCTTCTGCCGATTCAGCTGGAAAGAGTACGTGTAGAATAACAGAAATTAGAGAGTTCAAAGAAATGTTAGGCCATATAATCTATTCTTTGTGGATCTAGTTCATCCCTTGCCCAGTGCAGGACGGTCCCTACACTGGACTAGTGCAAGACCATCCCTTCAGTATGTTCTCCATCACTTTCTCCTGTCTAGTTGTAAGCGTCTCAGGCCACCAGGCTTCGTTTACTTAGTTTGACAGATTATTCTACACAGTAACTGATCTCACTATCAGGAATTTTTTCTTCATATTCACCCCCTACGTTTTTAGTGCCTGTCCAAAACAGCTGTGTAGTGTCCTTGGAGCTGATGTGTTCCACCTGAGAAGCGCCTAGTTTTCAGTGGTGGACGAAATGGGTGTCTATATTTTTCACACAAGGCTATTGTTTCGGGATTCTTTGGCATGAAAGACACTATATAAACATAAATAACTATCATTAGTGTGTGTTTGACTTTGATGATGAATTATAGATACATATTTTACACACTACGCTGATGCTGTAGAGAAAACCCCAACAACCAGTATATCTCCAAATGAAAAAGCCGAATTCCCCAGCAGCTATTCAGCTGGATATTTAACTATGGTGCCTGCAACACGGGCTGCATATTGAATATTACAGTATCTGTCAGTTCTCACTGCAGGCCTGGCTGTAAGCAGACAGGAAATTTGAGATATGAAGTAGGCAGCCAATGGAGTTAGACTCTAAGCTCTTTGATGCAGGGACTACATCTTCCTGTGTGACCGTGTCGAAAAAACAGAGGGTGCTACAAATAACACAAAATTATAGTTGCCCAGGATGTAAGAATTGAAGGCCGCAATGGATGAACTCCTTGCAACCTGCTTAGAGCATTTTGTTATTAATATTATTTATATTACGGTAGCACCAAAGCCATGCTAACATGGTACATTCCAAGAAACCTGCATGCTTGCTGTCAATCAGCACAGGACAGACTAATTTCACAGAGCCCACCAAGCAGTCTTCAGATGGCAATGACTTCAAGCCACCACTGAACTGGGATGGACTCAAGCCAGTTAGCTAAAGGTGAAAGGGAGAGCCCTCCCCAGGGGCTGTGCAAACAAATCAGATGTAGACTCCTTGTTCTATTGTATAAGTAAGATAGAGGTAGAGAGAAATGTTTATGATAATGGTATAGTACTGTTTAGTGTGGCATAAGTGGACTCCATCTTGTTAGTTTCTTGCAGTGAGCTCTTTCCTGAAAACTTGTACTACTGAACCTAAAAATATCTTGATAAATTCTCTTTGTGTGAGTAAGGAATGTATGTGCATGGCATAAAAAGACACCAACCCAAACTGCTCTAACAACAGAAAGGGGAATGAAGAAACCAACTGCCATCCTAACCCTGAAGGCCGGATGAATACCTATCAACAACCCTAAAGTACAAATTAATGACCCTAAGTACAGAAGGATCCACCCTGGGAACAAAGAAAGTACAGAAATAAGAGAATAGTCATGCTTTCTATTAGCTGGTGATTAACAACTGTACTGAACCCAGAAGCAGCATGACACAGCCAGGCCCATAGACTTACATGAGATTCAGCAAGTATAAAAGAGGGGTAAAAACATGGAAGCTTTTGGTCTCATTCTGCAATTGTCATCTTGGAGCATCAGATTCACGTCTGAGAGAGGCCTACCTCCCTCCTCGTGCCCAGCCTAGTTGGCCACTAGGCTGGCTCCAGCAATGCATAGAAGGACTGGTCATTATATCACACCAGCTTGCAGAACCTCATGAATGTGTGTGAGAATGGGACTACTTTTTGATTTTCTTACATGTACAAGAAATGTGGCATATTGCCTTGTCCCTTCTGAATCAGATCCTGCTAGTCTTTTCTAAGTATAACAAAAGAATCCATCTTCTAAGCTATTCTGCCTCTCCTGAGCCAACCAGGTCACAAGTGCAGCGTGCTTTAAAAAATCTAGTAACTCCAAAGCATCCCAAAACAAATTGACAACAAAGAGATGACAGTGAGAAAACAAAAGCCAGTGAGCCCTGAAATTAGCTCATTTTCCTGGGCTCATTCTTAAGTGACCTTCGTCTTGCTCAGTTATTATAATCCTTCTTTTTTCAGGAGCTGCATAAACCTGGGCTTCGGCTATTGCATAATATGGTCACTGAATTCTACCTCTGCAGTGATAGTTTGCTAGTGCGTGAGAGATCGTATTAAAGTCAGCATAAAAATACAGCTTTATAAATTGAGTTTATAGAATCACAGAAGTCAGAAATTGGACAGATCTATCAAATTGGCCAGTGTATTCTCCAGCCACTGCGGGATTATATCTTACGGATTATTTCTTAGGGTTCTAGTCACTTTACTGTATTTTAAATGTCCCAAGTGAGATTATTCAACAAACACATCTCTGTAAGTAGGAAGAGATCACACCCTGCTCTCAGCAGAGCATACACATACACTGCACAAAAACTTGAATTCTTACTATTTGGTTTGTCATGTTTAACCCAACCACCACCACAAACATCTATCCAGGTTTTCTCCCCAAACTCAACCGATCTTAGCTTTCCATGCAGATACTTATTTCTCTCATCACTGTTCTTTGTGATTCTCTCACACACTGGTATCATGCGCAAAGCACGCTATTTTCTTCCATGTCATAAAGATAATTTTAAATAAGATGGGACCTAATGCCAATTTCCCTAGAAATCTTCCTAGGAAACAAACCCCAACTTGCTTAATTACCACTTACCCAGGCCCTTTGTTTATGGTCTTTTAATCAATTTTAGATCCACATGACATTTTTTTCCCCAGACAGTTGAACTAAGCTTTCATGAGATACAGTATCCAATGTTTTACTAAAATCCAAGCATATTACATCTACCTCATCCTTCAACAATGAAGGTCCAGAGCCTGCATACTACAACGGAGGTGCTTAACTTTAGGTACGTGACTAGATTTATTATAGTCAATAGGACTACTCATCTGCTTATAGCTAAGCATGTGCATAAATGCTTGCAGTATGGGGGTCTAATTTTGTATTACTATAGAAAAAAACAATCAAATACATCTAACAGGTTTTATTCTTTGTAAATCCATGTAACTTACTGATTGTAGTTCTGCCTGTTTTCCTGTAGGGGAACATCTACACTGCAATTGAAAATCCATGGCTGGCCCATGTCAGTTCACACGGGTTTGTGGGACTTGGGTTAACAGGCTGTTTAATCGCAGTGTAGATGTTCAGACTCAGGCTGGAGCCTGGATCTAGGGCCCTGCAAGGTGGGAGCTTCCTGAGCCCAAAAATCTACACTGCAATTATGCAGCCCCTTAGCCCAAGTCAACCGGCATGGTCTAGCTGCGGATGTCTAACTGCAGTACCAACATATCCTGGGAGGAAAGGCTGGCCCAATGAGTCGATGGGAGTTTTGCCATTAACTTAAATTCAGGCAGGATTTCATTCTCACAATTTACCCCATTCTATCACTGGGGATCGTGGGTGGATTTATGGGAGATTGTCCTGATTACCCTTCTTTCCTTCTTTGAAGTTTTCCAAGGCTTTTCAAATTAATTATCAGTGGTATAGTAAGTAGCTAGTTCCCTTAATGCTGCAGTGTCCATGTCAAGCAAACCAGATGGAAAGAGGTGGTTCAGATTTTCCCTTTCCTGCTTTTCAACAATAGATATTTTCACACAGTCCTCCTTACTACTTCTCTTTATCCTCTCAAAACACATGAACAGGAGTTCAATATCGCAGCAATTTTTATAATCATTCAAGAACCAGATTTTCAAAAATGCTCAGCTCCCATTTAGGTATTGAAATAATCAGCTGTATTTTCAAGAGAGTTTGGCAAAAATCTGGCCATGAGTGTCACAATGGGAGCTGCTGTGTCTTCATTACCCTGTTTTAGGATTCCTCTGGGGTTCCCGCCCAGTATTTTTAATAATTCCTTCCACTGCACATTACTCACTTGATTTCTGAATTCCCCAATATTTGCTTTCCTGAAATCTAGCTGGCTTGTAATGACTGCCTCCTTACTACGCTGAATTCAAGTCGTTCACCTTTTGTTTCAGGGGATTTTGCATATCACTTTTTGAAGTTTTTTTGTTTGGTTCGTTTTTTAAACATCCAAAACCACAAATCGTTCACTTAAAATGTCTAGTGGAAGTTGCCTTGGCCCAGATCCTCAAAGCTATTTATGGACCTATCTCCCATGGATTTCAATGCCAGTTAGAAACCTAAATCCTGTGGAGGATCTGGGCCTTGGTGACCGCCTTTGGAACTTTAATTTGACCTGTAGTGAGAAAGAGAGAAAGTGTGAGAGAACGCTACACTGCTTGGATGTTGTTATGCTGCCCTTTCTCCCTGTCCAACATTTCCCTCCAAAGTTGCCCAAGGAGTTGCTCACTCATGTGTATTCAGTTGTCTGATCATTGGCCCATAGCTATTTTGAGTTGAATTGTGTTCCTCATATAGATCCCAAGTCAGCAAATGAGAGTAGCCGTCAGTCATGCTTTAGCATTTTTGCTGGGTTTTCATTAAGCAATGTGGCCAAGGGGTATGTAAAACCAAGCAAGCAATGTAAAACCCACAGTGACATGGTCAAAAGATAAGAGAGAGTCACAACTGCATGCCAAGAGGGCCTGGTTCTCATCCCAGTCATGCTAGTGTAAATGAGGAACATTTTAACAGTAATGCCATTATTCTGCTGTCAAACCGGTATAAGGCCCAAGAGATTCACAACTGAAGAAGTGAACACAATTTTACAGAGAAAGATGCATCTTTAGCAGCAGATGTGGATAATTAACTGGCCTTTTCCCAAGACTCCACAGTGCACCAAAAGTATCACTGATTCTTATGAACTGCAGACAGTTGTGGGGGATGGCGCGGGGAGGCCGGCAGCTAGGGGACAGAAGATGATCCATACAAATTGCATTAAAATAATGTCTGGCAGGAATGGGAGCAGCAATGGTGTTGGAGAGACCTACCAAGCCTGGTCTCCAACCATGCTTCGTTCTTGCTGTTCTAAATGGGTCACTAAAGCACCACACTACAGCTTCGCTGATGTTCCCTGTCCTGAACCCGGTTGGCTGACTTGCAATCAGTAAGCTGCTGCACTGAATGCACACTCGGGATAGATGCTGGGGAAGGGGGAGTTCACATAGGCCACAAAGCTCTTTGTGTTAGTGCTGGCCTCACTTTCCCACCTACCTCACTGTGATTCTGAACATGAAATAATTATCTCACTCTCTCTTTAAATAATTCTTGATTTAGACTAGAGATTGGCCCAAATGATTAACATTGGACCCTGATCACAAATCCCAACCACTCCAAAGTTCAGATCCTGGGTTTTGTTTTTACCTGTTCTAGATACAGTGTGGATACCAGCTGTGAAATTTAGACCAGGAATCCAAGACCAACCCCTGGGCCGAAGTTTTAGGGGTATTCTGAAACAAGAGTTAAAGCCATCTCTACCGACTTTTAATACTGTAAGGAGACTTAAAAGGTTCCTAAACAAGCAAAACCCTGAGCAGTAAACCCAGCCAACCTACTACGCAGCAAAACAGCCTAGAAACACGGCGCGTTTAAAAGGATTTGTAGGTTTGGCATGCATTGGACAGCCTCCTAATACTCTCCAGTGGAAGTGGTGAACCACAGCGTTAACACACAATAGGACAACACACACATGCACAAGGCAATGTCCCTGCAGCCAAGTCCAGCTGTAAATTTGGGCAACTGACATTACAGCTGCCTTCCTGTCACCCTGACGCTGAGCCTGGCTGTATTGAAAAGGCCAATTGTGACAGGTCAGCGGACAGGTACAAAGCACCATTTAGACACCCAGAAATATCTGGGGTCAACTGCCACATCAGGACATTGCAATGCTATCAGTGACCATTTAGCAGGTTCGGTTGATGCTATAGCAATAAACAAACAGTAAAGGAGATGCCAGAAGTGCTATTTTTCCCCCATCCACTTTCTTCCTCTTCCCCTCTTTTTGAGCCTTGGTAATGTGTCCGACTGCACGGAATGCAAAGCTAATCAATGCTAGGATCAATTTTTTCTCCAAAATAGGATCTGATTTCCTTTTTTGGGGGCCCAGACTGATACAGTTCCAAAAACTACTTGGCAAACATGATTCCTAATCAGCCCCTAGGGTGCAAAACAGTCACAAGTTTCCTGATAAAGTGGGAGAGAGCCAAGGGAAACAAACAGCATTGTGATATTCCTGCCTGGGAAGCACGAAATCTTCATCATCTGAAAAGCTTCCCAAGCCTCGTCAAAATGATTAGATTATGAAAACTGCTGAAACCAGAGCTTTTCTGAGAAGCCAGTCAAGAAGTCACAGTACTGGCAAGAAAGTAGGTGAGGGGCAGGAATCATGACTTGCTTCTGAGATTATTTATTGGCATGTATTAAACATAGACACAACAATAAGCAATAAATCACAGCCCATGAGAAGTGTCAGGTGGAAAGCACCAGATGAAATTAAAACATCCCTCTTGAAACAACTCAGCACTAAAATAAATATAAAGGAGGTTGGTAAATAACACATCCAGGATGTTAAAGCGTGAAAAGTTTCAGGAATCTAAAACTGAGAAAATCACCTACAAAGCAGTTTCTCTTAGAAAAAAAACAAACATCTAAATACATACAGCCCAGCTCCCCTTGGCTTTTTAAGGGATGTGCACATTTCAAGTTTCCATTTGTTTTTTGCAATGTATCATCCCTCCATTGCTCCAGATCTCAAGATAGACTTCTGGATTTCCCTCCCTCCCCCAATCGTCTTTTGAACTCAGGACCCACCACTGCTTTACCTGCAAAATCACTTTCATTGGCCAACTCTCTGCACAAATAATCTGGTTTACCACACTGTATGAATGTGTTCGCTGTTTGGCAACCAGCATATTTCCAGTACATTTCTGTTTATCCTATCCCAGGTACTTCTATTTAGCCTGAACTATTAATTTTACAGTGTGTAAAATATGCTATAAAACTGTAATTATTGTTGCCAGCCTGCCAAGAGTTGGGCTGTGCTTTATTTCATTGGAAGAGGTATCAGCAAGGTTTGGCTTGGAGAAAATTTAAAACCCTCCCATGATGTCAGGCAACTTCCACCCACTGGCAATAGACCTTAACATTGTATCGTGAAGTCAAATGGCGACTTTGATTTCGTGTGAGTCTCTGTGCTCCAAACCGTTGTATGCCACTAGGCTGGAGTAACGATGGGTAACCGGAGAAAGACTTGTGCCTCCCTGATCCAGGGTGGAAAGGACTCTGGTGAGGCAAAAAGGACTCAGCCACTAGAGTGCCACTGTCACCTTTCCCCTCAGTCCATGAAGCAGGTTCTCTGAGCATCTGGGCGAAGTGAGGTGCGGGTAGGCTGGGACAGGAATACACATTTCCTCGCCTCTGGCCCTGCAGAAATTCCTGGGGATTGATCGTCTTTTCTGCGGCCCCCCTCTACAAGGTAGTGTTCCCCTTGAAAGGGAATAACCATGGCCAGGGAGTACGTGGTAGCCTGACTCCACGTCAGCTTCATTGGTGCACCGAGCTGGTATGGAAGGAAGCCTAGGGCCTCTGTGCTGAGAGCCTGAGCTTCCCACAGATCCCACAGGATACTTGGGTTTCTGGGTGGGTTCCATAATCTGTTCCATATGCAGGAGCAAACCCTGATCCTCCTGATGGGATCTCTGTGAGGAGATTGTCCTAGACTGAACGTAGGCGGACAGATCACATGGTCTGAGCAGGAGCCAGAGGTCAGTGATGGAACCAGAGTCGGTAGTTAAGCCAAGGGTCCGAGCCAGAGTCAGAAATTGGGCCAAGGCTCAGAGCCAGAGCCAGAGTTGGGCACAGAAGCAGGGAGCTAGAACAGGGCAAGGCTCAAGAGTCAGGTGAGAAGGCAGAACTGATGTAGCAGCCCGCCAGGGATTCACCTAGTTGCTTGGAAAACTTCCTGAGACTCCTTCTGGGTCCAACAGTGAGTCTGAGCCAATTGGAGAGATCAGACATATCCTCCAATTGGAAACTGTGGCTGGGTCTACACTGACGGCGGCAAATTCGCCGCTGTCAGATCGACCGCTCTGGATCGACTGAGCGGTCTGTGTACACCCACTCAGTCGATCCAGCAAGCGACGCAGGAAAACCACCCCGGCAAGTGGCGTAGTGCTGCGTCGAAGGGAATGCTGTTCCCTTCGACACAGCGCAGTGTGGACGGCGCGCGAAGGAGACGCTGCGAAGTCGATGGGAGATACATCACTTGCGTATCTCCCATTGACTGCCGCCGAATCGCAAAGGTAAGTGTAGACCGGGCCTTTGTGGGTGGTGCTTATGGTGAGCTAGGGTCTACCAGACCACACTCCTTGCTGGTACGCCAGTCAGTTGCCAGATGGCGACTATGTGGGAGCATGAGTTTGAGACCCATGATTGCTCGCCAGAGACATTTCCTTCTTCCAAACCCATTCTTATGCGTTTTTCACAGGAGTAGACGATCCAGCTGATTGAAACCATGCTCCATATTCAATGGTATTGCATCTGGAATGAAATTGGCCCCAGATGTGGATATCACAAGACTGTCTCACTGGGAAAACCTTTAGCACTAAACCAGCATCATAACTAAGACTGTGCATGTTTGTCACGGCAGTGACTTCCAGGAAGAAAATAATGATTTTTATGGTAGTTATACGACGATGGTATCTTTGAATGCTCACAGGATTCGCTCTCTCTCTCTCTCCCTGTTCAGTGGAGTGGCATATAGATTCTTGTTTAATGCTTAGCATCCAAATCCCTCCGGCAACTCGGAAAACCTTGGCCAAACAGCCTTTTAGTTTCCAATACAAATGGTTAAAAGCAACATCAATGGGAACTGAGTGTCCAAATACCTTAGGGAGCCTTGAAAACCTTGGCCATTTGACTTTACTAAAGGGTCAGTCTGGGCCCCATGGTGGAAACTACTTTTATATCCTGAAACTGGAAACATGAACATTCTATAAATTGCCAGCAAGTTTAATTCAGGAATATCTTTCATGAAAGAACAGAAAGAGAGGGAAGAATTAGATTTCCATTGAACCATGTCATATGTGTATTCCTTTCAAGCTGTATTCTACACAGTCTTAAGAGGAACGCTCCTTGTGTTCTGGCCCTTTAAACATCTGCAATTAAGATGGGGGGATTGGTTGATGTTTTCCAACACTGGTTCCTTTCTTGTATTAAAGCCTTCTGTATCAAACTCCTAAACCTTAATATATTCATTGCTCCTAAGTCAAACTCTAAGTAATGACTGAAGTGGGTTTTTTCCCTAAAAGGCATAATTATACTTATGAGGCTCAGAAAAAATAGAAAGAGCAGGCATTTTTATATTTAGACAGACACAACTTAGAACAAGCTCGTTGATCATTTTAATCTGGTTAGAAATTAAGCTATCATGAAATTCACCTTGTGGAATCAGGTGTTGTGCTGGGCCAGTGTTTCTCAACCCGTAACTCACAGGCCACTTGGAGCCCAATCAGCACACAGCTGTGGCTGGCCATACAGGTAGTCTGTGTGTGTGTGCGTGCACGCGCACGCACGCACGCACGCACATGTATAAATACTGCATGGATGCAGCCCACATAACACATAGAGAGCTGCATATGTGGCCCACAATGGTAAATGGGTTGAGAACCACTGTGCTAGGTCAAAAAAGAGGTACCTAGTTTCGAGCATGCTAATGAGCTGCCTTCTTTTGGCATGCTCTGAAGACATCTATTTCAGACAAGGATCTCTATATTCAAGAAAAGCAATGCAAAGGCTGCAATGAAGGGGGAGGAGTGTCCTTTGGGGCGCAAACAAGCAACTACCCACCCCTGGACTCACTGCAAACTCTAGGACTGAAGAAGGAAAACAGAGATTACATGAGCGGGTGTCTCAGTCAGCTGCTATCACACTGTTTTGCCTGCTAGGGGCCAGCTATGTAGACATCCAAGCCCTTCTGTTCTCAGCACTGGGTGGATTACAATCCTGAGTGAACACTGAAAAGCTTTTTTATTTTCTTTTAAAATGTGCAAGCCAAACATATCACTTTTCCAGGTGCCAACTATGTTCACATTGTTCTAATGAGATATTGGCTTCTAAAAGGAACAAAAAGTAGCCACCCAACCCAACCCTACACTGCTAAATGGTTGGGAAACAATCATTTATAAGTCACAATGGGCTGAGAGGATCAGGAATTCAGAATACAGCAGCCTTTCAGACAGCGAGAACTACAAGTGAAACACATGGAGATGATAAAATCAACACTGAAATGCCAAGTAAAGCAGTAAATATTGGAAGTTACTCCTCAGTAAACATGTGATTAATTTCTAATGAGGACTAATTAATATTTACCAAAAACAATATCCTTCGTTCCCACTGCTGCTGGCATAAGCACTATCTATCAAGATATACATATACACAAATATCTTCTCTCTCTCTCTCTCATGGTAATGAAAAAAGGCATTCTGAAATGAATCAGATTAGAATGTGTTTCCCTGATGCTTTCCTTAGAAACTGGAGTGGAATATATCAGAGCAGTAAATTTGCTTACCCTTCTGTTCTGTACACTGAACACCTCTCCAGAGGAATTTTTAGCACACCATTATTTAAACCCACAAACAGTGACCTGTCACTGTGCAGGATTTGGAGGCTCTTGATTGGTTCCTGTTGACCGTCGGGAAGAATCTGCATTTCCTCTAAATAACAACTCCTCAGGCTCCTATTAGTGGTAGAAAGTGCCTTCAAAATGGTGCCATACTCTAATGGAACAAGAAGCAAGATGCAAGTAAATCTTAGAGATATTGATTCAATTTTGTCCCTAGCATGAAAACTAAAGATTAATGACATCCTATTTACATGGACACTTTAAGACTCCTCTTCTATCACTTTTTAAACAAACATTTTTGTTATCCGTGGTACAAACTGCGTCAGCTATATGGGTGCAATTCGCTTTTGGGTGTTTGGGTGTCCTGACTGGCTTATAGCTGTGGAGCAGATGGGCCCAGGATTTTGACATCTCAAATGTAACAAATGGTGTGCCTGTACTGGAAATCTCAGAGGTCATAGTAAGGACTGAATGGATTTGAAGTCTAAATTATTCTTCTCCTGCTAAAAGTAGTCCTTACAGTTGGAAGATGAGATACAATGACAATGAGCAGTGTTTGTATGGAAGCTTACACTACTGTTGATTTATCAATTGGTGGACTGATGGATCTATGGGAGAAGTTCATTTTTGGGACTGTCAAACTAGCATTTTTCTATGAACAATATACGTATCTAGAACAAAAATGAGATTAGTCAATGCCTGTTATCTTTGAAGTTTGATCTATTCAAGGAATAAGCTTTCTTGGTCAAACAGCTATTTTATTTGTATCAGTATCATAATTAAATTACTCCTAGCAACAAAATTCTGCTACATGCAGGAAGTTTTTATCTCAGTTAAGTTTGGGGTTAGTTCAGATTTGAGTTCAAGTCAATACCTAATCTCCAGGATCCATATGCTCAAGGCTCCCTCTAACTGCCATTCTCATCCCTTGAAAGGTTTCAGTTTCAACAAATTCCAATCTCCAGAGCCCATTACCAATGTCCAGAAAAGCAGAAGTGTGTAAGAAAATAGATGATAAAGCACAATGACTTCTTCAGAGATAATGGGAGGCAGAAAGCAAATGGAATTAAAATCCAAGTCTTCCACTTCTGTTTCTTCTGGCATAGTAACTAGGACACTTCACTTAAGGAATCAAGATGTAGAAGTGGCAAAACCATGTCATATTTCATTTTAAGTGCGGGTTTTCTCATCACAATCACTTGCATGCAGGCTTAAATCAGGGGGAATGTTACTAGAATATATCAAAGCTAATCACTTTCAAAGTAAGTGGTGGTAAAAGTTACATAAATTATCACACAATCCTGGAAGATGGTAACTTCACAGTGAGAGGATGACTCCATATTGAAATGTTAGTTTAATCTAATACATACAGAGTCAATATATCTTATTATAAAGTCAACACTCTCACAATAAAGAATGAAAACATTACACCCATGTTGCTGGCCATATGCCCTGATTAATCAAAATATATAATTTAACTTTGATCTCAAGTGAGAATATGGGTTAAGGCGACCATTTATAATACTTTGCCTTTCTTCATTGCCTTTATCCAAGGCTCTTGTGCTTTACAGCACGGCCTAATTGTCAAGAGGATGGCAGTGGGAGTCAAGAAATCTGTGTTATAATCTCAGTTCTACCACTGACTCTCTGTTTCCCCTAAGGAAACTGTCTGCCTTGATTTCCCCATATGTATTGTGACGATAATAATGCTTACCCATCTTTTGATATCATAGGATAGCAGGCGTATAGAAGTGCAAAACATTACTATTACAAAGGATTAAGCCTCCCAACAACCCTGTAGGTAAATATCATTACAGATAGGTAAATAGTAGCACGGAGAAGTTAAATGAGCTCGCACAAGATCACACAGCAATTCGTTACCTAGGGCAAGCCCTTTGCCCTTCTCCACCATTGGGCCTTAGTTTGATTAGTTGATACGTGTTAATAAAAAGAAAGACATCTTTTGCTTCTTTATGCATTCTGGATTTATGGCCTATTTTCTCAGGGTCATATCTTAAGGTCTCTATTCTGTTTTTATCCGTTCCTTATTCAGAAAAAACTAACTTCCATGGAGCTATGCCTGAAATACGAACTCAATACAAATAGTAACGATCTCAGGATTAGGCCCCCTGCTGCTATGTCGCTGAATTAGGGGACTAAATCTGCTTAAACTATAATGTACTTACCTGTCCCAATATACATCACGTGGTAAAGAGTATCCTTTCCTTGAACAATGTCAACCACCAGTTTGGAAAATCGCATGCTGTCCTGAGTGACGTAGGGATCCACAGAGACTGGCTGAACCACATCATTCATCAGAAACAAGCGCTGGGCATCTTGCAGGACCCTTTCAGTCAGGTTCTCGTTAGGGCTCTTGTCATTCAGTGTCCCACACTAAACAGGGAAGACAGAACTTCATCAGCTGCATTTGCACTTCACCCAAAACAATTCTTCCTCAGGAAAAATACTCATTGACTTCACTGGGAATTGTACTTGACGGAAGCCTTCAGGATTTGGCCCCTTTTGCAAGCGGCCAGTGTTAAAGTGAACTTCGGTCACGCTTCCGCCCCATAAAGATGTGTCTCCATACTGGTTCACTGGCCAGTGAGGAGGCATTTTATGCCTTTGACACTCCACAGACTGAGCACATCTACAGATAAACTACAGGAGTTAAGAACTAACTGGGGAGAAAAAGAGCTAAAGGATGGGTGAAGAAATTCTGAGGAGATAAGAAATCCCTGAACCTCTTTCTGAGGTTCTCCTATGTCTGTCTGGAGTGTCACCCTAAAGTCCATGTGAACCTGAGATGTACTCCCCCCAAAATTATTCTTTTTGTATGAAAACACCAAGTTCACCAACTGGCCTTCTCCACATGCATTCCCCAGCTGGCTCCCCTGACTTTAAAAAATCCTTGAGGTAGCAGGGGAGTTGACCTGAAACCTCCCTCAAACTTCTACATCTTCAAGGAGATGACTGGTTAGCCTGTGCCCAACCATCTTCAGGCTTCAGCTGGTCTGGCAAGCTAGGCCTCACCTCCTGCATCCGTGGAACTTTTGGTGGAGGCGTTGGCTTCCTTGCCTCCGTTCAACAGCAGCATCAGGTTTACTACCCTGGTTACCTCATTCTGTTGCCTGAGTTGTCTCAGAATTCACTTTATATCTTACTTTAATACTTAGCACTTCATATTTTCAAAGAACTGTGCAAAATCATACTCCCACTGACGTCAACGTGACTTGTTACTGACTTCAGTGGGAATAGCGTTGGACTCTCAGTCCTCACAATAGCACTGTGAGGCAAGCAAGAAGGCTTTCGTTCACCCATATGAAATACAGGGAGTCTGATAAATGGCCTGTGCCGAAGGACATTTGGGAACGGCATTAACTGAGATTAGTGCTCAGTCCCAATCTCAATCCACTGGACTATGTTGCCCCTCTGATTTACTGATCTTGACAGTTCAGAAGTTATACTAGGAAATAAGCAAATTAGGTTTTCCCAATTAGGGTCACGTTTTTGACTGTTTACTACAACAACAAACACGTTCCTCTCAATAGTTGGGCACAACTTTCCTTTTGTGAGTCCCTGCCAGAAATCTGCAATTAACGTTTTGGGCCAGAGCTGGTGTGAACCGGTGGAAATGGAGGGCAGTCAATAGGGCTGGTGCTGATGGACTCCAGCTGAAGATGTAGCTCTTTGGTTAGTATCTTCAGCATCTTTCCAAATACTCATACCCAAGTTATTGGTTTTCTGACTAAACCCTTACAGAAAGCATTTTCTAATAGAAAAGTCCTTTCTACTTCATCAGTGCCTGATCCTTGGTTTCTAAAGAAGTTTGGAAATCTCTCTTTCGCTATCTCCTTCTCATTCTTTCTATAGCTCTATATATGTCATGCTTCCAATAGTCTGATTTTTACCCATTATTGCCTTTTCTTTCCCAGGTTATCACTGAAGGAGGAATCCTGATGCTTGGAATGTCATTGTTAATTTTATTTCCTATTCTCGTCAAGCAGAATGTCATTGTTAGTTTTATTTCCTACTCTCGTCCCTTTTGCTCTATTGGCAGCCTGCATGCTGACACAGCATCCTCCTGTTTGTGTTTTATTTTGTTTTGTTCTAATTTCCTGATTATCTGTGCTGTCTTGATCCTCTGTATCCTTCAGTATTTCTCCTTCCTCTCTGGGAGGACTTTTTTTCTGGCATCCTTCCCTCAGCTTCCTTAGCGAACACTGAGTCAAGGAATTAATTTAATTTTTTTGCAATATCTGCCTCTTCTGTCACTAAATTACCCTTGTCTTCTCATAAAGGCCCTTCACTGACCTCTTGTTCCTTATGTACTTGAAATATATCCTAATCTCTTTTTGCAATCTTCCTTTCATCTGCCATGTACCTTCTTTTCCTTTTCTTATTTTTTTATCTTTTAACACTCTCATATTGGTCCTGTAATCTCTTCACTCCCCCACCGTATCTGATATTTTACACAGCACATAAATCTCTTTCCCAGACTCATTTTTGCATTCTGCTGTTCACCAGGGCACAGTCCATCGAAGCGCTAAACACCCTTGCTGCTCAGGGAAACCAAATACCCTTCAAACCCAATAGAATTGAGGGCATTCAGCATAACCAGGCCTCCAGTTAGATTCTGTTTTGAGGGCACCTAGATTGGGGTGACCAAAATGTAGCCAATCAAGATGAGCAATGCACGTTGGAACCTGTAGTCTGCATTACAATGAGGAACTAGTCACCCAATTTGGCACAAGGCCCCACTGTGCCACAGAGAGATGCACCCTGAGGATATGAGGGAAGATTCCTGACACACTGACACTCCCCCTAGGATTTCAACCAGTAGCGTGGGATCAAGTTCATGTTCACTCTCCCTGAAGATCTGTGCTATGTTGACTGTGAATCTGGAGAGTTGCAATTTGTTCCTTTTTTTTGCCAGTTAGCTGTAACTCAGGATCCTGGCAAGTTCACAATTCACAGATGCCTAGATTTTAAGGCCCAAAGGAACTATTATGCTAATCTAGTCTTCTGAATAACTCAGGCCATAGAATGTCACCCAGTAATTCCTACATAAATCCCATAAATTCTGGGCAAGCTACAGCATATATACTAGAAAGACAGCCCCACCACCCTACCTTGATTGAAAGATTTAAGAGATAATTTAAGATTTCAAGTGACAGACAGTCCACCACATCCCCGGGTAAATTGTTTCAATGGTCAATTACCCTCACTGAAAAAAAAATGCCTTAGTTCTAGTCTGAATTTGTCTAGCTTCATCTTGCAGCACTAAATCTGCAAATCATGCTTGGGAAGTCTATATATGCCTCATTTTAAAGTTCTCATTCTAGACACTCACATATCATAGCGATGAGCATACAGAAATACTAAAATAGAAGCACAGGGATTCCCCTTCTTCAGTCCTTCTATCTCAATATGGTCTCCAACAGAGGCCAATATTAGCTCCTTCAATGGATGGTGCAAGAAACCCTGCAGTGGGAAGCTATGAGATAATCTGTCCCCCAAGAAATTTTCATCCTCTCTCTTTTAATTAGAGGCTATTTTCTGCCTTTCAGCATGAGGATTCGTATCCCTTCCACAACTCTTGTTCATTTTCTAAATTTTTACTATTATAATTCTGGCTGTTCTTGTTATTCATAGAAATGTTCTATCTTCTCTTGAACTCTGCTAAGCTCTTAGCCTCAGTAATGTCATAGTCATCGAGTTTGAGGCCAGATCATCCGGGCAGACCTCCTGTAAATCAAAGGCCACTAAATACCATGCAGAGCCCCCATACCATGGCCAACCACCAGGATTAGACCAAAGCTATTACAGCTCGCAGGAGGCTCCATGGGCAGAGAATAGGAGGGACGAAGGAGCACCAATGCCAAAGACCCTCTGCAATGTCTGGGAATTGATTTGGTGAGATATACTCAATTCATGTGGCAAGGAGTTCCACAGGCTAAGAATATGCTGCATGAAAAAACATTTACTTTTCCTGGATGAAAAGCTAAACCTATATGTATTTTTTCCTACATGTTCTACTTCATTTGAATACATACAGTGATTCCTGGATTCTTACAAAAACTGACTATGCTTTTCCCCTCTACCTACTTCAGTCTTTATCTTGAAGTATTTTGATAGATCTAGAGCAGTAAAAAGAACCCATCCCAAACCTTAACATTTTCCATTACCCCTCCCAGTGTGGAAAAATATAGATCAGTGACTTGTAAAGCACCATGCTACCACCTGGAGTCCTGAATTCCATAAAAATTAACCCAGTACAACAGTTCCATCAAAGAGAAATAAAAAAGGGTCTGGAGTCAATTAAACTGCTTCAATAATACCTGAAAATTAGGGATGGGGTTTATTGTTGGCAGCCATGCTGATCTTGGATTCTCTTGGTATCGGAAAGGGCCATTAAACGCCTGAGTAATGGCACTGAGGTTGAAGGCACATACTGCTGAAGCAGCTATACTGTTTCTAGAAAGGGGGAAAAATCAATTTAATCATTAGAACATCGACAATTTCATCATAACAGGTATCAGACTCCACTTGAATAAAATGCATGTAAATTACTAGGTAAAAGTACAGTGGTACAGATCTCAGAAGGAGGAAAAAGTCCAGCTAGATTAGATGACAATCTTGGGAATGAATTTTAAACTCAGTTGTAAAATGTACATGATTTAAGAGCCACAGAAGCAATCCTGACACAAAGGGTGGATATTGTTTAATTTGCATGGATTGTTTGTGTCTGATGTTGTTTTGCTTTTTTTACATCCTATCCATCTTGACCAATAACGAACAGACTCATTTTTAATTTCTTGGTATTTATCAGGTGAAGTTGAAATTCAGTTTCTGCTGATGCCTGAAATCTATAGCTGCAAAAATATTCTAAATAGACCGAGAGAGAGAGAGTTAGCACCAACTGCTAGTTATTGCAGCAGTTCAACATGCAAGAAGGTCTTGCTAGGCTATAGAAACCGCCGTTTTCAATGACCACAGTTTACTTCTTTGTGTCCCCAGCTGGGAATATCTGTCTCAATGCAGTCTGTTTTGAATGCATGCCCCAGGCAGAGGAGTCAGTCTTTAGAACAAATGCTCTTGGAGAAAGGACTATCTGCAAGGAAACTTGTTTCAGCAACTTTAGTCTACTCAGTCAACATATCCCGCAGTCAGTGGGCCACTGCTGTTCTATTTCTGTCACCGAGGTCATATTTCAGTAGGGTGCTGAGCACACTCCATTTCTGACTTCATCAGGCAACGGGGTCACCCAAAACCGCTCCGGAGGGGCTCCATTTCTAGTAGGATCTAGCCCAAAGCACAGATATTTGCTTAAGTGACAGGGCCTGTGTAAACACAATCTGGAATTCAAGCCATTCTTTTTAAAGGAAGAAAAAAAGAGAGAGAAAATTAGGGAGAAAGACATCAAATTAAAAATAAAAATAGATCATTAAAGAGACAACACGACAGATTGACTTGTCATGATGCCTTTTAGATAAGCCAGGGTTTGCTTTACATATTGTGCTGCTAATTAAAGCAATCTGAATTCTCTGAAAAGAACAAATTTTTACCAAACCAATAATTACTACTATTACACACACAAAAAGCCTAGCTGCATGATTCCAAGCAGGGAACCAGAGGGACAGATTCTTTCACAACAGATTCCTTTGGAGCAACACATCATAAAGAGGAACTTTTTTTCCTATTCCCTTTTCCTCCCCCAACTACCTCCCCTCCGTGCACCTTCCATTCCACTGTGCAGTGGACCAGTTCACTTTGAACATGTCAAACCAACACAAGCTGAACCTTTCTCCACTTTTGTCTGTATGCCGCTGATGCAGTGCATGTTCACAGACGGCAGTTCTTTAGACAAAGCTAATGATGGGTGACAAGTAAATGCCTCGAGGCACACACACACAAAAAGGCTAGTCTAAATAAAGCTTTTCAAAATAGAATGGATTCTTATAGAGCCCTTCTAAACATTTCAGAGTCAAACTCCTTCCCTCTGCTGAAAAAGAGTGAGGAGAGATGAATATCAGATACTCTCCATGAAATTATTCCACCTCCAGGTTAGCGTTATTTCACCCCTGACTATCAAAAGTTTAATCCTAATCTTAAACCACTGACATTAATTTCGTGGGTAGAGTTCTGTGTTTCTGGGTAATGCATGGGCCAAGTGTAGCTATCCCATTCCTTCACATCCAATCCTAATGATGATGATCAACCAGGCTGTTTGGAAAATGGCTTAAGTTCAAAGGGCTTTTAAATGTGATCTCAATGACCTTACAGAAAAACTTTAATAACAACTGTTTAAATATTTCAGAAGCTGCTTTCCTAAATAACCGTCGTTTCTCTGACTTAGCTCAATATCGCACAACAATGAGCAATAAATCTGTTTGTAACGGATTTTTCACAATGAAGCATGATGTAAGCCGATTATCCTTGTTGGGAAATGTCTCCGATTCCATTAAACGCAAGTTTTCGGAAAGCGATTATGTGTCTAAATAAAAATTATGCATCTTCAGTGTATCAGAAGACACTGGATAGATACAAGACCAGAGCATAAATCAGCCTTATCTGGTATGCAGAACACATATGGCGTGATATAAATCCTGATGGAAGTTAAACGAATAATTATCTTTATTTCTCTAGTCAGATGACAAACTGGAACATTATCTCTTTGAATTCTTGAAAGAACATTCTGTTGTAGCCACAAAAAACATTATTCGATATAACTTCAGCTATTGTCAATAACAACGCATCTATTCAATTACACAAGTGTTATATAATACATTGTTCTCAGAAGGTGGAGGAGAGAAGGATGAACCAAGTATGGGGATGGGCCCTTTAAAACCATAGAGTAACAAGAGTTTTTAACTGTAGCCCACAGAGGTATCGGGTGACACTCATTATGTTCTGCGTTGCTTAATAATGAGAGAAGTGATGCTATACGCACAGCAGGAGATTATTCTATTCAGCTCATGCCATCCAATACCAGTCTCCCAATAGACTCCAAGCATACCAGTTGTTCATTATAATAATGCATTGATTTTTTTAAATGATCATTTCAAACTCTTTGGTGCCAGGTGGATGGATGCATAAAAACCCCCAATATCTTCACTACAGACTGGTGAGCCACTTTTGGGAACATAAGCACTGCCTCATATCTTCATCCAAAGCTCTAGCCACGCTTCCTCATAGGTTCAGAACGTTTGGCTAACTCCCTGTAAGCATCATTTCTAGAGAGAGTTTCATGCAAAGTTCAGATCTGGGTTAGATTTTCTCCAAAGCCCACAAAGTGTTTGGATCTGGGTTTGTGGTTCAGGCCCATTGACCAATTATATTTTCCTTTTTACGCTCTGCACTGGCTAGTTCCTGGCTGATTTTGGCAGTGAAAGCGCAGAAATAGCACAAGATAAATAAGTAAGTACAGCCACCCTCTCTCCCTCTTGGTGTTTATAGAGTATAGGTGAGATCCTGACCACACTGACTTCAATGGCAAAACCACCACTGCCTTCAGTGGATCCAGGATTTCACCTCTAGGGCTGCAATACCTAAGCACCATGCATGGATAACAAAAAGCACAAAGTAGTGAGAGTTGTTCTGAGAGCAGTTGGTTCTCTGTCCCAATCTCAATGTTCGTGTAGCCCATGCTAAAACAGCATGACTCTTTACAGTCTCCAGCTAGTTCATGTAGAAAGGTTTATGAGTTTGCTGCAGCCTTTGAGCTAAGGAATCAGGTTCTTTAACTCAAAAGCAGAGGTTCATGTGGTTAGATCCAGGGCTCTTAATCTCTATTTCTGCCCACTGCCAGGAGCATCACTATACATAAGCATACAGTACATATTTGAGCGCAATGCCAAGTCTCTGCCCTGCATGGGCTATTATTTTTGGGCCAGACCTTTACTCAAATTGAGTAGTTCCCTATTCCATGTGTAGCTCTGCAGAAGTCAGCTATTCCACATGAGGAAAGGGGTTAGATTCAGGTACTCTGAGGCCTGGTCTACACTTACCTTCGGGATTCGGCGGCAGTTGACGGGAGATACGCAAGTGACGTAAATCACTTGTGTATCTCCCGTCGACTTTGCAGCGTCTCCTCTGCGCGCCATCCACACTGCGCTGCGTCGAAGGGAACAGCGCCACTTACCGGTGTGGTTTCCCTGCGTCGACCGCTGGATCGACTGAGCGGGTCTATACAGGCTGGTAGCAGAGAGAAATTATTCTCATCTGAGCCAGGGGGGTTGGAGAAGCCTTGCTTGCACTTATCTAACTTTTAAAAAGTAGTTCAAAACCTAAAAAATGTCACAATATATTTTTTTTAAACTTAGCTCTTCTCCTCTGACTCTGTCTTCAAGCCCAAAATCACCCCAATGCAAATTCCTTGATATCATCCCAGCAAACATCAGAAAGGTGATGTGATAATCTCCAGTTATGTCTTTTCATCTCTCTATTTTAGATTTCATGCTTCTCCCACTCAAAAGTTCTAAAGGGTATTTGGCCTTCAAAGGATCTTTCAGAAGTGACTGACTGGAACAGATAGTAAGACAGGAAAATATGTCATTTTCATTGTACTGGGGAGGGAATGTGGGGCCTAAACGTGACTGAAAGTATCACAACTCACACATTAGTGGTGAAGACTCCATAGATCAGGTCTTGCTCAGGAAGATAGAAGATGCTTTGCAGTTCATTGTAATAGAAGGGAATTTCTCCAGAGCGGGAGCAGTTCAGCCTGGCTTTCATAAAAGTCGTCCATGTGTCCTCCAGCAAAAATCTCCCCCCAATGTCGTTTTTGCAAACCCTGGCCACGCGAGAATAGACAGTTTTCCCACAATCATGTTCCACCGCATTCTCACGGAAAAAGAAGTAGGTGAACAAACCGATGTCATAGGCAGCAATAAAGTTGGGCTCTGGAAAACAGATGCGCAATGAGATTTACACAGCTCTGAAGCAGCCCTGTGCATTGCACTGTTGGGTCCTGCTAGGTGGGAGGGGAGAATGAGTTGGCAGAGGACACCCAAGCAGTGAGTCTGAGACTACTGACATATGTTTGTGTAGCTCCCATTCAATTCCTCAGCTCCAATCCTGGTAATGCAAATACTGGGCCCAATCTTTTCACCTCTGCTATCAGTGGCATAGGTGCCATTGATTTTAGTGCAAGCAGAGTTAGACACACTGTTTATACATATATATATCATGTATACCTGTAATCACCCTAGAATATAAGCCATCCCACCCCCTTTTCACTGCTGAGTTCCACCTTATGGTGTGTTAGATATGCTGTTTGCATCAGATCCTAATTCTCTACATTTTGTACTGAAACATTCAATTTATTCTCCAAAAGCAATGACATCTGGCTTCTGTCATGAACCTTTTTCCAGTTCAAACTGGAAGTATCAAACTCCTAGTATCAAAACAAGCATTTTACTTCTCTGCCCACAAGAATTTAAAAGAACCTGGAAGAGGTTTGAAACATGCATTTTAATCAGACAGTAAACAAAGCTTTGAAGTGTATATTCTTTCATACCAACAGTCTCTGCAGCAAAGGAAAAGGTTTGGCCAATGAACAATATTTACTGGAAGGGAAAAAAACCTGTTGATTTTACAGGCTGTTTTTATGATGTTTATGTTGGAGTAATGCTCAAAGGAGGAAGAAAAATGTACAGAAACTTTTTTTAATGCCACAGCCCAGGAGTGAGGAGGAGAAATGAGCACAGGGGAGGTAATGGGAAATCAGGAGAGCTCTAGTGAAGTTGCACACCAGGTTTAAGCTGCAAGGCAGTATAATAAAGTAAAAAAGGGCCTTGCAGAATAGCTCCAATCAGATTTTCATAGATATATAGATTATAAAGACCGCTGTGATCACCTAATCTGATCTTTGACATAACACAGGCCATGGAATTTCACCTTGTAGTTCCTGCATGAAGTCCAGTAACTTTTGGTTGAACTAGAACATATCTTTCAGAAAGACACCGAATCCCGATTGACCGATTTCATGAGATTTCAAATCCTCCACCTTCCTGTATAACTCATTCCAATAGTTAATTATCCTCACAGTTAAAAAGACACTTTATTTTCAGCTTGAAATAGTCTAGTTTGAGCTTCCAGCCGCTGATCTTATTATAGCTTTATCTGCTAGGTTAAAGAGCCCTTTTCTATCAGGTATTTTCTCCCCCTGCAGGTTCTTATGCAGCACAATCAAGTCACCTTTTAACCTTTTTTTGAGTAAGGTAAATAAATTGTGCTCCTTAAGTCTCTCGCAGTAAGGGAGATTTTCCAGACCTCAAATCATTCGGCTCTTCACTGAAAATTCTCCAATTTTTCAACCAGACTTTTTGAAGCGTGGACACCAGAACAGGACACAGGGTTCTGGTAATGGTCCCACCAGTGCTGCATATAGAGGTACTACTACCTCCCTACCCCTGCTCAATATCTCCATTTATACATCCAAGTTTTGCATTAAATCCTTTGGCTACAGTGTTGCACTGGCAGCTCAGCTTTGCTGCGCTCTTCTTTAAATTCTCTTTTCAGATTTTCTTTCCTTCTCTTGAATTTTTCTCAGGTTGTCTTTCCTTTTCATTTGTTTGCACAGGAAAATAGACATATAGGAGAAATGTTGGGACTTGCCTCCTAATGGAAAGACAATGCCACAGTCCAGCACTTTCTCCCTCTGGACACTGCTTCACACTATATCCCACAGCTCTGCAGCAGCCTAGATAAGTCTCACCAGCATCTGTAGAGTGGACGTGAGCACTGCCATAGGGTTTGATCCAAAGCCCACAGAAGTCAATAGAAAGACTCCCACTGATTGAATGTGCTTTGGATAGACCCCACTAAGCAAGGGACATAGCAGATTCTCCATCACTTACATCTTTCAGTCAAGACTAGGTCTCTTTTTAATAGATACGTTCTTGCTCAACCAGGGCTCAATGCAGGAATTACTGGATGAATTTTTATGGCCTGTGTTACACAGGAGGTCAGCCTAGGTAATAATAAAGGTCCCTTCTCACCTTAGCATCTATGAATGTATAAGAGGGTGGGGTTTTATGTTGACTTAGTTTCTCCTCATTTTGGTCCTGAACTTGTACTGATGCAATGCATCTTCAACCTCTATCAAAGTCAATGGGTTTGATGGTGCTCAGCATCTTGGAAAATTTGGCCAATAACGTGACACCATATGTAAGCCACAGCTGAGCTCCAATTCTGTGAGTAGTACCCAGAAGTAAAATGTCTTTTTCATGTTCAAAGAGAACACTTTGGCATCTCAAGGCCTAGCAACCTAGATCTGTAAAAAGTACTCTAAATAAACCACACTCTCTGAGTTGTATTAAATTCTCTGAAATCCCATCTCGATTCTGGTACAAAATGAGGGTGAGGGAACTAATTTACTAGTCTGCCCCGTTGCTTTCAATAAACGTATTGCTTAGATTTGACCAGCCAGACTTTACCATTAAGCCATTTGGAGTTGTACTGTGCAGTCCGAAGTGGAGGAACATTTCCAAGGCTGCGGTAAATAGCAGGATCCCGTCCCGAGAAATCAATTACAGTTGCAGCATAGAGTTCTCCCCGTGATGTAATCACGGCTGTCGAGTTGTGTCGAGGGTCATACGGGCATCTAGCCACTCCATTTATTTTGTCAATGGTTTTGCTAAGATTTCCTACCTGTATTTAAAAGGAGACAGAAAGTGGGAGTAAAGACTTTTATAAATGGCTTTTCTAAGCATGCACACAGAATTCAATCTTTCCTTGCGCACCTAGTAACAACCCCCATATTCAAAACACAACAACAGGCAATGGTAAGATGATGATATTGTGGATCACTGTAAATCAATGGTCAAATTCACCACATGCCGAGGGCGAACACAAAGTCAGTCTGGTGCATTAGCTTCAAACCAGCTGGCCCTCTGCAAAGAGGTGATTTGCACCCCTTGGATGACAGCTCACCAGTGTCAATGGAGTTGTAACCCACATACATCAGCTGCCTGTTTACAATCTCAGTCGCTGGATGTCAGTCGCTCCTTTTGTTTCCAATCTTACATGTTGGCATTTTTAAAATCCCTGTGGACCTGCTCCTTCTCCTTTTATTAGTAAGGAGAGCTTTGTCATTTGCTTTGGTGGAACGCCGGACGAGTTGGAATTCCAGCAAACAGGGCAGAGTCTCATGGAAAACAGCCTTTGTAGTGCTAATGAGACAGCTGCAGAGGCCAGTCCTGATTCTGACAGAGAATCTGTCCTGTTAGGGAGCTGTAGAATGGCCCATGACTTAGTCTGTGTCCCATAGGCCCTGAATCCACCCAGCTCGATTGCCATCTGGGATAATGTGTGTCTTGAGAAGGGTGTCAGAGGACGGAGCATGCCCCATGCACATCTCCAACGTCCTAATACAGAGACAATTTCCAGTTCAGACTGACTGAGCATTCATTTAGCTAGGGAAGAACCCTAAAGAGACAGCAGATGTATGTTGCCCGACTTCCCTAGCTGTCAGCAGCAGGCTTATTAGCAAGGGAAAAGCAAGAAAGGGCCATGAAAGGTGTGAAGTTTTAACAGGCTTCTAATTCCTCTCACCCCCAAGCCGCCATGATATTAATGGAGAAGAATTCCATCCTTCACAACTCTCCAGCATTTGGGGCTCTTCTGCCCTGCTCCCTACAAAGGGCTGGAGTAAGGAGAAGAAAAAAAACTTCTCCCAAAATGAACGGATAGTCTGAATCCAGGCTTCCTCCACCATCCACAGACAACCTCCCACCTCAGAGCACTGCTCTACAGAGAGTGCAGGACTCACAAGGCCACAAGTATTGTCTTGTAGCTGAACCCAATCCTTATATATACCATCAGCCTCATTTCCAAGCAAGGCGGGGGAAATAACAGCAAAAAAAAAAGATGCAATTTCAGCTGAATTTTGAATATTTATTCTGCAATAGGAAATACTTCCATGCTTTGACTCAGCTTCCCTGGAACACACCCTCACCTCTTTCCACCATCATTCCCCCCCTCCGCCTCCCCTGCAAAAAGACAACGACAGACCTGTCTACTGGAACACACTGGGGAAAAGGCATTGGTACCACAGGTAAAAACCTTCTTGCCATACACAATCAGCACTCGCACATAGTTCTGGCATTCCTCCTGCAAGAAGGGAAAATACAAACAGGCCATGTGAAAGGGGGACAGTCAAGTTAGGAGTTTCATTAAAAAACTCTAATATTTTCTTTACTCGTGCTACAGTCCAAATACACCTTAGAGTATTAATTTATCTTTGAATAGCATCCAAGAGCCCCGATCAGGGCCCCATTGTACAAAGTGCTGTACAAATACACAGCTCTGTACAGCCCACAGTCTGAATGAATAAATCAGACATACAACAAATGACCAACGTGCAAAGCAAGATGTCCAAGGAAATGTTAGAAACCCAGCTTATTCGTAACTCCTCTCATCCCCCCACCCCTAATCCTTTGAAAGGACTGTAATAATCTAATTTCCTTTTTACCAGTCATGCTAATGGCTCACTTTTGGCACTTCAGCTAGCTTGCAGAATGAGGGAGTGTTTACAATAAGACATTTTGTACCCATTTTCATAGCAAGGGTGCAACTGTACCAGTATAACTAATGGCATAAGCTATAGAGCAGACCAGGTGCCTTGCCAGCACTGGAGTTCACACTGTTGCTAGCAGCAATGTAATTGCACTGTTGCTGTTAGAACAAGTAAAAAGTTCTCTACTGCAGACAAGCAATGAGGCCCACTTGTCTGTAAGCAGCTCCACTGCTTGCTTTTCAATCACTGGGACAAACCTCAGTCCCAACAAAAGTTCTCAGGAGTTCCACAGGAGGCTGGGTAAAACAAATCACCCACTCCAACCCAGACCACTGAGTATCAGTAAAGCCCCACTTTACATCTGCAACTGGGGACTCCGGCAGGTAGCAACAGCTGACAGATCTGCATAGCAGTAAATCCATAGTCTCTGGCCCCAGAACCCCTTAACAACTCGACGGAGTATGAAAGTCTGACATCAGAATCATGGCTTAGGGTCTCTCTCCATCCTGCACTTCAGAGGGAAAAGGATACAAGCAATTGTTCATACACTGCCATTCTTAGGGTACATTGTAAAGAAATCAAATACAATTCTATTGTGAACAGAAAAGGGAACTAGTTAAAAATAACCACCTCATCTTGGTTATGTTGGATGCTTTGCTCTCTCCTTCCCACCCCCCCACCAACCCACTCCCTGTAGATAATAATTTGCCACTAAACTGAGCCTACAACTGCAGACACAGCTCGTTCTTTTGTGAGTAGGAATCGTGCCGCAAGCTCCCCTATCTCCAAGTCCTGCATGCGGCTGATCACTTCCCTGAAGACTTCATTTGCAAGATTCAGCCATGTGAAAACACTCCATATCATCTGGGAGGGAAAAGACTCGCTCAGTTGGATTAAGTCCTATCTCCTTTCATTTGCTACATGGAAATCAACTTTTCAAAGGGGCGTATTTAAGGAAAGGCTACCAGTGTAAGATAAGAACAAGGTACCGATGTGTAGAATATTTGGGGATTTTTTTTTTTTTTTTTGAAAGATGCTACCAGGCAATGGGATCTGCACTTTCAGAGATAGTCTGGGAGCACAAGGATTCCATGTGAAGGCTGCTTTGTCGTGGAATAGGTACTGCCAATCTTAATTTCAAGTTTATTATTTCTTGTTCAGCTACAACAAGGATCAGATTTGAAACCCCAAGTGCCCTGGACCCAGAGCTTCAAATCCTAGCTGGGTCGATTCAGCACTTCATTTGCAGAAGCAGACAAATTGTTCTTTTGTCTATCAAATAGGACTTTAACTAACAAGGTCCTATCTGCTCTGTGTTGAAATTAAAATTCTCATCCTTCTTTAATAAGACTAACGGCTTGTCTTACCATCTTTCCTCTCACTCTACCGTTGGGCTGTATGATTTGTGCCAACTGATTGTCTCCTTCCACCCTAGAGGTGGCTGCATTTCACTGGAGGGTAAAGTAATTCCTGCATATGTAAATCATAGTTCTCCAATCCCAACTCAGGCAAAAACTCAGTGGGGGTTTTGCCTGCATTAGAACGGCAGATTTGGGTTCCACAGCTGTACAGGACCAAGAATACTTTGGTCAGTGGCTGCTATATAAATAACTAGACAGACGGGCCCAATCCTCTTTCCCCACAACATTTTCTATTTAGGATGTGGGGAAGGTTCAGCATCTAACCCAGGATGCAGATTTGTATCCAAATTCTAGTCTCAAAGAGGCCAATCCAACCCCACCCCATGCCTAACTTCCCCAGCCGTGAGGGGTTTATAATCAGCATCTGCTCTGAATTGGCCACTGTTGTTTAATTTGAGCCTTGCATAGGTTCCTCTTTTTATTACTGTAGAAATCTAAACAAAATTAACCACATTTACAGAATTTGCCTCTTTCCCACAGAACTATATTCTGGACCTACCTTTTCATTTTAAGAGTTCTCACTGTAAACGGATGTTACAAGGTCTCCCTGAGTCCGCCAGCAACAACCAGCAGCAAAGTCTATGACATGCATCCGACCGCAGGGCAATTAGAATGCCCAAAGTATCCCGACCTGGCTGGTAAACTACCTGTATTTTTGCCCGGGTAAGCATGGTTTTTAATTTTGTGCTCATTCTGGCAAAAACGCAGGCCATGAATCAAAACAGGTGAATGGTTAAGGAATCCATACCAAGGCGCTCTGATCACTATGGTCTAAGCTTGTAGTTTTAACATTCTGGCCTGTGACTCAGCCTATTTGCTCCTGATCGTGTCCGCGAAGAACATGTGAGTATGGGCTGTGGGTTAAAACGGAAGCATTTGACAGCTGGTATTTTTCACAAAACTGAATCTGCTCAATTTTGATTGGTTGCAACCGGTGGAAGCGAGAACAAATAGGGGGCATTTTCTACACTGCTTAGGAGGAGGACGGGAACACTGCTAGGAAGAGCAATAGCATGGGGCAAATGTAATGGTCTTATGCCTACTAAATAATTGCCTAGAATCTGTATAGCTTCTTTAACTGAACTAAGCCTCTTAATGACAATAACGATGCTGCACACTTCTGGAAGAAGAGCACTGATAACATAGTACTTTCTTTCCACTGAGCTTAAAGAATTTTCCTTGATTTTATTTAAAGCCTCCTAACATCCCTCTGAAGCACCTTTTTACAGGAAGGTGAACTGTGGCAAAAAGATGTTAAAGGGACTTGCCTAAGCTCATGCACATAGTCAGTGGCAGCTCTGAGAACAGGGCCCAAGAATCTTGACTGGCAGTCCCCTCTTCTAGCTACCAAACAGCACTCCTTCCTACACATCCCTAAAAATAGTACTGTATTAATCTGACATTTTTCAATGCTGCCCCCACACTTGCAGTTGCCTCAGCCTGTGCTATGTGAAAGCCTCAGGCAAGAATGATGCGGAAATGTTTAGATTCACTGGCTTGCATGGAGATTTCTCTCAAAACTTCCTTATATACTTAACATGACCCCCTCCCCTCCATTTCGCCAACCCTTAAAATATCTTTGTAAAAGAACAGCCTTCTACCCACATTCTTTAAATTTACCACCTTGTCCACAAGACCTGAAGTCTCCCTGAAAAGGAATATGTGGTTGTATTTGATACCTGCTCCCTATAACTTAAATTTGTAACTGTGGGCAACTGGTTAGTGAAATTAACTCTCTAATGCTGCGAAATAACCAGCTCCAACTCATAGCCTCTGACTTGCCACTATCTTAGACATAACTGTTTGATGCAAATAAGAACTATTTGTTGAATTTTGCTAGCTAAATGTGGATCAACTACTATTCTAAACAGCCATTGCTGAATCCAAATAGGTTTTGCACCTAGTCACAAAGTTTGGCAAGCCAGAATCCAAGCTATGTAATAGTCACATAGTCACAATTTGAAGTCTGTGACTCTGAAGCATCTGATACTGGCTACACTCAGAGACAAGATACTAAATAAGACAGACCAGGGAATTACAGACCAATTAGCTTAATTTCCGTACCCAGAAAGATAAAGGAGCAAATAATTAAGCAATCCATTTGCAACCACTAGAAAAGAATAAGGTGAAAAAGAGCCAACAGAGATTTGTCAAGAACAAATCATGTCAAACAATTCTAACAGCTTTCCTTGACAGAGTAACAAGCCTTGTGGATGGGGGAAAGCAGAAGATGTGGTATATCTTGACTTTAGTAAGGCTTTTGATGCTGACTCGCATGACCTTCACATAAACAAACTAGGGCAATACAACCTAGATGGAGCTACTATAAGGTGGGTGCCTAACTGGGTGGAAAACTGTTCCCAATGAGTAGTTATCAGTGGTTCACAGTCAAACTGGAAGGGCATGTTGAGTGGGGTCCCGCAGGGATCAGTTCTGGTCCAGTTCACTTCAACATCTTCATCGATTATTTAGATAATCGCATACAGAATACACTTCTAAAGTTTGCGGATGACACCAAGCTGGGAAGGACTGCAAGTGCTTTGGAGGATAGGATTAAAATTCAGAACGATCTGGACAAACTGGAGAAATGGTCTGACAAATAGGATGAAATGTAATAAGTACAAATGCAAAGTACTCCACTTAGGAAAGAACCATCAATTACACACACAAAAAATGAGAAATGACTCCCGAGGAAAGAGTACTGCTACGGGTCACAGTGTATCACAAGCTAAATATGAGTCAATACTGTTGCAAAGAATCAATCATCATTCTGGGATGTGTGGTAAGCAAAACGTGAAAAGTAATTCTTCAGCTCTTCTCTGCACTGATTAGGCCTCAGCTGGAGTAACGTGTCCCATTCTGAGCACCATATTTCAGGAAAGATGTGGAAAACTTGGAGAAAGTCCACAGAAGAGCAACAAAAATGATTAAAGGTCTAGAAAACAATCTCTGAGGGAAGATTGAAACAACTGGGTTTGTTTAGGCTGGAGAAGAGAAGACTGAGGGGAGACATGATGACAGTTTTCAAGTACATAAAAGGTTGTTACAAGGAAGAGGGAGAAAAATTGTTTTTCTTAACCTCTGAGGATAGGATAAGAAGCAATGGATTTAAACTGCAGCAAGGGCGGCTTAGGTTGGACATTAGGAAAAACTTCCTAACTGCCACGGTAGTTGAGCCCTGGAATAAATTGCCAACGAAGATTGTGGAATCTCCATCACTGGAAATTTTTAAGAGCAGATTATACAAAAAACTTGCCAGGGATGGTCTAGATAATACTTAGGCCTGCCATATGTGCAGGGGACTGGACTAGATAACATCTCAAGGTCCCTTCCAGTCTTACGATTCTATGATTGGTCTGATCCAGCAGAGAGATTTCTATATTCCTAAAAAGCAGGAGTGTCAAGCTGCTGGGCTAGTACTCAATCCACTAGGTCACACTGCTTCTGTATTGGTGAAAGAACTTCACTAAAGCCCTCACTTGCAGTTCCATAAAGTCATAGATTCTAAGTTTAGAAGGGACCACTGTGACCATCTCGTCTAACCACCTGTAGAACACAGACCACAGGACTTCCCCAGAATAACTCCGAGATCAAACCTTTTAGAAAAACATCCCATCTTAATTTTAAAATAGTCAGTGATAGAGAATCCACCAGGACCACTGGTAAATTGTTCCAAAGGCTAATTAATGGTTAGGGTCTGTTTCCATTATTTTGATCTGTGCCACCCAGTTTAAACCTTTGCTATTTTGTTTTATTCGTTCCAACATTTGGCTTTAAAGACTCCAAGAATGACGTAATATCGACCACCAAGATATTAACAGCAGGCTTTATTCTGGCATTTACACCTTCAGGCTTCTCTGAAGTGTCACCAAGAGCGTTTCAAACCCAATAACAGACAATGGCACCTTTCTCCCCTCGCCCCATTACTGCCCTTCTTTGTCTGGGAAGATTAGCACTGGCAAATAAAGGAGTCTGAGGTCACGGCTGGGCTTAAATTAAGATAAATACCCAAAAGCAGTTTTCAGCATACTAAGAACAAACCTGCTGTAGATGCTTCCCAGGACATCTCTGAACACTGGGGGTTTGAAACTTTATAAACCATTAATCTCACTGCACAGATGTATTGTTCCTTCTGATGCCCCCATTTAATTTAACTGGGACCTCACTTTGAATACATCACTGGGAGCTGTGTTTTCTGGTTGGTTTTTATTTGGTTTTTAGTCATTTGGCTCAAGATGATGTTCAACAGGTGAGCGAAACATCTTAGTGGATCATGAAACTAGCATCATGTAAAAATACAAACACATGATATAATGGGGAAGGATCTGTTCTGGATGATCTGATGCCCTTGACAAAGAAACACAAACTATTCAGATTGCAAGGAGACAAAGGCATGGGGTCCATGAGAAATAGGATAATACTGAACAATGGTATAGGTAAGATGAGGACTATGATCAAACCTGTAATGATAAGATCTTGACTGTGGATAAATGGAAGTGTATTTTCACACAATGTACAATTAACCTGTGGAACTCATTGCTACAAGATATCATCCAGGCCAAGAGCTTAGTAGCATTAAACAAAAAATGGAATGGGAGTTTATATGGAGAAAAAGATCATCTAGAGTTGCAATAGCAAGGCCATGTGTTTTGGAAGGGATAAAAACTTTCATGCTTCTGGGTTTCAAACAGCCTCTAATCAAAGGGGATGAAGAGGCTAGGAAAAACCTTCCCTATGGGCAGGTTATTCCATAGCTACTACTGAAAGATTTCTTGCATCATTCCTTTGAAGCAGCTGTTGCTAGTGCTGTTACAGTCTAGATACTGGACTGGAAGGACCATTCATCTGAGGCCTGGTCGACATTAGAAAATTAGATCCACACCCCGAGTAGCATAATTAAGCTCACGTAAGTCCCTAATTGACAGAAATTTTTTTCCATAGAACTAGCAACCACCTCTTTAGGAGACAGCATTTACACTGAAGTGCTGCAGTTCTTCCACTGTAGCACTTTAAGTGTAGAGAAACCCTGAGTCAATATGGCAATTCCTACATTCTGATCCTCACAAGAGAGGCATTGGAAGACACATTGCCTGAGTCATTTAAAAGCAGTTCAGACCAAATATTGAAGAATACACAGTGGGGAGAGACTCTAGGCAGGCCCTGGCTGGTTCTTCTGTCTCTAATTCGAAGATCCAGTATTTTCCACTGTAACTTATACATTCTGCCAAAGACTTAGCTATTTCAATGGCACTGACTGAATGGAGGAGAAACATTTCTTGACAGGGATGGGAATTTGGGAATTTCCATTGCATCAGGGTGTGTTTCAGTTCCCAGTTACATCTCTAGAAATGTAAAGACATTGTTCGTGGGCCTCTCACTGCAGGGACTGCGAATGTGAGTGCATTCAGATACATGGGCTTGACTGTTCCTCTGAGAGTCTGGATTTGTTGGGAACAGAAGACTGCTCGAGTGGAGCCCTGACCAGATGAAATTCTGGCTGGTAATGGTGTGGGGAAGCGTATGAGAAGCGCTAGTTTTTACTCATGTGTAACAGGTATTGCCAGCACAACGCAGACAGCCCTCCCCAGGCATGCCCCGTAGGAGTTCTATGGCACTGCCAGCAAGACCCAAGCAGATTATCTCTGCCCTCTGTGTGAGAGTGGTGGAGTGAGACATCAAATGAAAGCTTATATCCTACTGGTCATCATAAGCACTGCATGACGTACATACGAATAATATGTTAGAAGTTACATGCACGTACTAAAAGTAGGTTTGAACTATGTAACCAGGCAGAGTTGATAAACATGTTTTTCCCAGACAAAGGAATGTTGGTTTACCTGTCTGCCTAGGTCTCGGAATTAAGCAGGATAAGCCAAACCCAACGGGAGGCATATTTGCACCTGAGACAAACAAGAAGACCCAATAAACTGCAGAATAGGAAAACAGCATGAGGTCAGCCTGGCACAGCACAAGCAGTGTGGGAGATGGGTCTGATCTGGAAGCACACTTCAAAAAGATCCATTTCAAAGGTTTACTAGACTATAAAAAGGAAAAAGGACCATTTTGTTGACCATCACTGAGGGAGCAAAACGGATGGCAATTTTTGCTTTCATAATAATTGGATCCTGGCCCTGAGTGCGGGGCTGGTGACACTGATAAGTTGCTTTAGGCGAGCAACTTTCTTTAGACAGGGATTGTAGCCTGCTAAAGTTATGTTTAGTCTCTTAAGAGGATGTTATACTTTTGTTTTAATTGTACCCAATTCCGTTTCCACCATCTCTCTTCATTATCGCTTAAATCTCTGTTTCACAATAAACTTATTCTTGGTTTTATTATAAATTCATCTCAGTGCTGTATATTAAGTGAAGCATGAATCCTCAGCGGCACCAAATAGGCTGGTGTGTACACTTTCTCTCTGGAGACAGCAAACTTGGTTCTTTCTGTGAGTGTCTAGTGCTAGGAGCTGGATGCTACAGAAGGCGCTTCAAGAGGGCTCAAGGATTAGGTTGCCCCTAAAGATAAACTGCCAGGCAAAATCAAGGCTAGCAGAGCTTCCAAGGAGATTGTCTGGGTGGCTGTCAGACTGCAGTGACAGACAGCTGTCTCCCACTTTAGCACCAGTATGTCTTTCTCTGACCCAGGCGGGGGGCAGAGGGGGAAACAAGGTGATTTATAATCCTGAGCGCGCGAGAAAGTGTCACAGCTTCTTCTGGCCTCTTTTCCTTCTGGGCTAGCAGCACTGAAGCTCACACTCTCTCCCCCTTCCATTTGCATCACCCACCTAAGAAACACCTTAGTACAACCCCAGACCTATTGGCCAAGGTTGATTTATTGGGTCCTCTTAACTGGCCAGAAGAGATCCCAATTAAGTGACCCAAGACTCTTCTCCTCTACTCATACTCCCTCATTCTACAGCACTCCCAGCCTAAAGATGCACCAATAACAAGGTACTGAGCCTGTCTCTCTCCCATGGCAGCATAGTAAAAAGCATTAACCAGCAGAACTCCACGCTGTTCCCTTTAAAGCCATTTCATTTTAAACTACAGCAAACAGATTTAATTTATTTGCTGCAATCCATCCCTTTTTTTAAAAAATCACCATCTTCGAAGCTTCCAAGCATGGCTATTAATATGCTTTCAGATATTTATATTTATTTCCTTAGACAAACAATTCCATTAATCAGCTTTGCCTGTGTCCCAGCCAAGCTCTCTTTCCTCAGCATACCGCTGACACCAAGCTGGATTTGCTAATGATTTTCCAGCCAGTTTCATTTTAATGGACCTCATATCAAACTTGGGCATCAATCCTTCACTGCCAATTTAACGGTAGCAGAAGGAACACTGGATCAGGACAAATTATATAAAGGGTAAATCCAGACTCATCTCCCTGTTTAGCTATATCCATCTAACAAAGTATTTATATGCCCCCTGTCATATCTGGTTCATGTCCTTCCTAATGGGTGTGAAGGACCCCGGATGAAATAGCACTAAGGGGACACGCCCTCTGTAGAGCATGGAAATCAGCTTGAAAAAAACATTCTCAGAACCACTCCACAGCTGGGGAGAGAAGAATCCAGCCCCTAGCATGCAGGGTTCAGCACATGGGAAAGACTGCCCCACACATGCACGAGAGGAATCAGAGCATATTGCTATGAACCATACAAAGAATGCCAAGGAATAATAAGGTGGGATTTCTTCTAGTTGAACCTTCAGTCAGGTGTTCCCCTCAGTAAGATTTATTGCTCCCCAATCACTATTAGCTCCTTGTCTCTCTTTTTCTTACCCCGGTGTTAATGACAGCCATACAGCCGGAGACTCTGACAACCGTACATTTCAGGCAGCCTCCACTGAAGTTTTCCCACACAATCCCCTCAGTCCCTACTGGGAAGGCATGCCAATTCGGAGGGCTAAAAATAATTCAGCACTTACCCAAAAGCAAGGTGCTCAGAGAGCTGCCAATGTCCAGGTGCTATGTAAAATGACCAGCTGTGGAGTCTGATTGATATGCAACCAGAGAAGAACCTCAGCTAATGACAGGCCAACAAATACTGAATGCTGAACTCCTCGCTAGTGACAATGAATGTGTCTTTGACCCACTGGTGTCAATTCTCCCTGTTACTCATTCTAGCCACACCCTCAATGTCACATCACTTGAAAGCCAGAGAAAGAAGCAGCACAACGTTACATGATTCTCTGCCAGCCAATAAGGTGGCGCTTTAAGATGTGGTTTTAACCTATAATCCCTAAGTGGCTTGGACCTGGTTACCTGAGCAAGCATCTCATGCAATAGAATAGGTGGTCAGTGTAGGGTTACTACAGTTATTAGTAGCATAGCAATGTATGAGCAGATCATGTATTTTGTTACAATTTAATTTGTGACTTGTATTCTTTGTATTATAGAGTTTCACTAGGCTGAAGTTCCAGGCAGTCTACAGTAAGATTTTCTAAGCTACACGAGGGATCTGATTTAGGCTCTCAAGTGCCATTAAAATGAATGGGATTTGGGCATTGTCATACCTTAGGTGGCTCTGAAAACCCCTCCCCGAAAAGCAATAAATAAATACATATTTGGATGGGGGAACTAAAACAGACTGGTCAAGTAACTTAGCCCAGGCTAAGGGGTAATTCCTGACAGGAACTCTTGGCTCTGTCTATCTCCTTGGCCCTCATTATTATGGTATCCAAGCACCTCACAATCATTAATGTATTTCTCTTCACAACTCCCCTGGGAGGTAGGGCAGTGCTGTTACCCCCATTGTATAGATGAGGTACAAAGAAACTAAGTCATTTGCCCAAGGTCACCTAGGAAAATTGTGATAGAGCAAGGAATTGAACCCAGCTCTCCCAAGTCTCAAATGCACACCATAATGTGCACCGAAAACCACTGGACCATCCTTCCTCTCTTCTGCCAAGCTCCATGTCGGGCTGTGAGACCACTAGGCAACACCTGTCTGCATTTAGGGTTTCTAGTAGTTCAGTGCCAATCTGACTAACTATTGTCCACCGTAAGGTGGATTCAAGACATATCCGCAAACAAGGCCAACTACATGCATGAAGGTCCCCTAAGCTATAACTCAAAATGAATTGAAACTCAACTTTTCAGAATATTATCCTCTTGTGAAGTGTTTGTCAAACCTTTTGCAATGTGATCTGCAGAAACAGAGCAGTCAGCAAAAGAACAGACGCTCAGACCCGTGCTTATCCAGTAAAAAGATAAAAGTGAATTAACATACAATGTGTTCAGCTGAGTGCATGGAAATTTCACACACTGGGTTGATCAGTGGCTTGACAAAATAATTCTTGGTTATAAATTCAAGTACTTCATGAACAATGGAATGCCATTTTCCTGTTGCAAATTCCACACTGAGTGGTAACAGTGAAATGCTCACTTTAACCTATATATTTTAAAATGTAAGTACTGAAGATTTTGGATTCAACTTGTAAAAGTTCCCAGTGTCCTGATTTTTAAATTCTCTCCAGTCTTAGTTGTTTTTCCCCCCTGAGTTCATCCTTTACTGGCTAGCTAGATTACTTGTTTATCTCCACATTGTATCTAGAGTGATCATTATGTTTACCTGTATAATGTACATGCTCTATAATACTCTAGTCGATGCCCTATGTCATGTGCATTACTTAGCTGCAAGTTTACCAGAGATTTAGTATTAGAAATTGGCCCACACTGCAAAATTCAGACTAACTGATTTTGGATGCTTAAAAATTAATCTGATACATGGAAGATAACAAGCTAATCTTTCGGTTAAGGCATCACACTGAGACTCAGGAAAACTCAGTTCAATGCCTGGCTCTTCCACAAACTTCATAGGTAAGCTGCTCTGTTGTTCTCCGCCTCAGCTCCCTATCTGTAAAGCAAAGATAATGATACTTCCTTTGTTTGCCTCTCTGGTTTAGATTCCTTTTTTTGTGGCAGGAACGTTTTCTTATTATATGTATGTACATCAGCTCGCACAGTGAGACCCCAATCTCAGTTGGGGCTTATTGGTGCTATTGTAATACAGTAAACATAATTTCAAACACCCCAAAGTTCCCAAATTTCAGTTCCAAGGTTTTGTTTTGGCTTCTTATGAAGGCAGGGGCTATTTGCCAATTGTGGATGCAGCCCTAAACTTGAATCAAAACTATCTACAAATGCAGGTGTGTTGGAATCCAAGCTCTTTATATGAATCGTTTTGGTTTGACTTGCATTCGGGAGTCTGAATCTATCTTATAAAGAATGTTGTGAGGTCCCTGATGTAGAAAATTGTTTTGTGTCATCAGATTAAACACTGAACTTTGAGTGAATTATTACCAGGATGTGTGCTCGTCTGCAATTAAAGCCGAATGCAAACCCACGTGGCTGAAATCCAGAATCTTACTGCTTCACACCAAGAGGAAGTTGACCTGATCAGTCTCTGCTGCACAATAAATGTTAGTCCTGGTCTGCCACCATCCTGCTCTCTGATTTGCCACAAATTACATCCCCTCTAGCAGTGAATTACCTTCAAATTTCATGCAGAGCAGGTCTAATAACTGGAACAGAGGGCCTTCGAAAAGGCTTGTTCTATGTAGCTTACGCATTTGTTGTGTAGGCTCTAAAACACTGCAGATTTACAAACTTGAGCTGGTGTCAGATGTTCCCTGCATGTATTTCCAAGGGTGTGAAGCAAATAATTTAACTGCAGCCTCTTTGTGTCAAAGTAAAACTTACCTCAGTTTTTCCTTTACTCTGACAGGACCTCCTGGTGTCTTCATCTGAGCCCCATTCTGTTGCCTGGGAAACCAAAATGTACAAGTCACATGATAGTAGCATGAACTATTGCTTCTTGGCTAACCCACATCTGGAGAGTCAAAGAAACAAGAGCAAGCATCTCAAGTCCATTTATGCAGTGCAATTTACAGCAGGCATTGGGACAGTAAACATAATGTCATATATATCATTCTTGTTGAGCTCAAAGTGCAAACAAATGATAAATAGATGAACCGTCCAGAGGTTGAGGCAACTAACACAGTAACAGAGAACAGATTTTAATGTGCATGTAAATACATCATCTGATTATAATTCAAGTGGAAGATTCCAATACAAAAACCTATTCTCCAGGACTTTGCCCTTTTTGAAGGTATAATGCAGGGTAAATGTACCAGTTTTAAGCACTAATGGGAACAAAACAAAACAAAAATTCCTTACAGCAAAGTCATAGGTATTCGACAATAATTTTGCACAAATCTTTAGTTTTCTTAAAAGCACCCCAGAGTTAATCACCCTATTACTGAAATTTAATGTTAGTCACACCGCAAAATCAGTTGGATAAGATGAGAAACGGAGTTTCTCAGGGATATCTTGGCCAGGGAGTATGGGGGAAGAGACCTCAAGGGGGCTGTACAGCTAATGAAATGGGGAGTGCTTGCTCCAGATCCTTAGCTGGTGTAAAATTGCTATGCTACATTGCCCACAGTGGAGCTATGCCAATTTATACCTGCTGAGGATCTGACCCTCAGTGACTTCTTTGAAAGAAGAATCAGACTCCAGCAATACTGTATCAGACAAATAGCAACTTCCAGTTTCAAAAAACACCAGCAACTGACTCAGGTGTTTACCATCTTCTCAATCCTCCCCCTCTCCCCGCCCGCCCCTGCCCTTTAAGCATCTTTTTTAAAATACCAAATTCAAGCACATATTCTTAATTTTAATAACTGGTGGTGAAAATACACACAGATATGCATGTCGTACATTGTTCTGAGTGCTACAGAAATACTCCTGCTAACAAGAGATAGGACAGGATTGCAAGATTCAGATATGGATCTAAACTCCTAAAGGAGCCAGGGTTTTCTCCAGCCCATTAAAGACTGGAAATAGCAGCAAAGTTTCCCCCCAACTTTCTGACCACTGCCAATATTTTAATACCGGGTGTTGCCAAAAAGGGTCCACTAGATACACGATGAACCCAGGTTTCCAGGGGAGGCAGACGGGTGCCTGCAGAAAAGAGGGGATCTATTAGTTTCCCCAATTCAACAAAATAAACTTTCTCCTAATCACAACCAAGGACAGAGGCAGCACCACCCAGTAAGCATATGTATATTAAGCAGCACTTTTCAGGAAAGTGTTTGTGACTATTCATAGGTTGTTCCTGACAACTTTGCTTTGTTTATTATCATCAGAGCACTCCGTGCAATTTGGAAAGTTTGAAGTGTGTGTGTGTGCTTGGGGATAAGTCTCCACTGGAAGGGACAGTTTAGCAGTAGAGGAATGACACCACCAGAGGCAGGGCGATGACTTTAGCAGTCCATATGTGGAATTTTAACTGGCAACTCGCATCAGAGAGGTGCAGACAACAGCTATGGGGTTGGATTCTAAGTTCTGGTTCAGTCCCATCCCCACAGACAGCTAGCTACAATATTCTCTTCCCTCAGATCAATTTTTGACAAGCTCAAAAAACCCACACCACACAAAAGTCCAGAATGAATAGCTTATTTGATGGCTTTCTTCCCATTTCAGAAACACCAAGAAGGAGCACTCTCCTTTACAGCCCGTTTAGCATGACAAAGGATGAAATTAAAACAAAAATCATTGGTTTCTTTAGCAATTGATGCTGCTCCTCGGTAAATACTCTGGGCCCTCTAGGACAGCAGCAATGTAACTGAGAGCAGAATCTGGCCCTCTACAGAAGGGCATGTACTTTCCACACACCAAGCCAGCTGAGGTAAGAATTACTGCACAAACATAGTTCAAGCCAGAGCACAGATACCACCCTAAGACACATTTTTGGGGCTGGATTTTTTTCTTTGTTTGAATAACATTGTCCTAAGGTTCTCCCAGTCCTGATGAGACTGCTGATAACTGGAGCCCTGGATGATACAACATAGAACAGCAGATGACTACAAAATGACGTGGTGAGACACCAACTCTCATGGACAATAGAACCTGGATGGTTAGGTGATTGAAGCTGGTAGGAGGATGCAGAACAGGAAAACTGGAGAATATGAATGTTCTTCCAGCTGCTTCACCATCAGCAGTTGATGAAGCAAGCAGTATTTAGCAGTTTGAGGATAGACTGACTGGGGGCACTAGTTCTTTACTTCTTATATTCTTTCCCCTTGAGCGTTCCATCTCCTCAGACGTATCTGGAAGGCTTCCAGCCTCCTCACTGCTTCCCTCTTCCTATTTCCAACCAAAATTTGTGGGGTTTCTTATTGTCAATGGTTCTGGACACTTTGGGGACCTCATCTGCAACCATGTGATCCATATGCAGAATGAAGAAAGCCCAGGTTTGTACCAAAAGAGTTTGAACGACCAAGGGTACACCAGATTTGCCTTTGGCCCAGTAACACTGATTTGCAATTTATAATTAATTTGAGACTGCGTTTGAATGTAGTAGATTAAGCTCACAATAATCCCTGTATTATACTTAGACTACAAAGATACAGTTTTTGCCCAGAACTAAGGTGTCATTTCAAAAATTGAAAACAAAGACTATAACAAATAAGTTACACTGCATATATTTGGTAAATGAAACCCATTTTTAATTTCTAAAGTATCTCATTACAAATCCATCCATCTGTTAGCATCCTCACTTCCATTAAATATGTGTTCCACACAAGCTGCTGACAGCCTTTCGTGCCTGCAGATCAGCCCAAAATAATGTTGTCCTCTCCTGTTTCCATTAAGCTCTTTTGTTTTTAAATCTTATTTATATGTAGAGGTGGTCGAAATGCACATATTGCCAACACGTGGCCTGATTCTCCAAGGTACCTAACATCGCCTGTAAGATCCTGAGCCCCATCAACCCCTACAAATGTCAGCGGGAATGGAAGGCGCTCAGAACGTCGCCAGATCAGGTCTGCAGCGCCTGCTAATGGCACAACCTCAAGGAGGCTTCTTCCATCTGCCCCGGGGGAGGGGAGGAAAGAGGTGATTTTGGTTTCATGCTTGTTCAGTGTAGGGCACCCTGAGCAGTCTGCTAGCTCAATCAACCTGCACTGAGTTATGCAAGGGGAAGAAGAGAGGCAGGAGTTACCGTGCACTGGAAACCTGAGTTGGCAAAGTTATTTTTCTCTCTGTGTATTTAATTATATCTTCCTTTCCCAAACCCTAAAGCGGGCTTGTATCTTCAGTTAAAATAAAGAGACACTACAAGGAAGCTTCCAACATTCCTTCTTCCAGCACAAATCTCAGCATTTCTTAGCATTTACATTGGCAAATCTTTCTTTACTGACTCATTTTGGACCTGAATCTGTGAGGTGCGGAGAGCTCTCAAATCCCACGGATGGCAGTGAGAAAAGAGGATGCTCAGCACCCCATAGGAGGCACAAGGAAGCAAAGCACTTAAGCATGCACTTCGCTTTAAGCATGTGTTTAAGTCCATCTCTCTTCAGCAAAGCATTTAAACATGTGCTTAAGTCTGTTGACTTCAATGGAACTAAAGCACGTGTTTGAGTGCCTTGCTGGTCAGTGATGGGCTTTAGCAAGTGCTTAAAGTTAATCATGCTTAAGCTCTTTGTTGAATTGGGATCAGGATCAAGTCCTCTAGGCAAAATGCTGCCTACAGAAGTCAGAACATTTCTTCTACAAATTGCCACCCTAAACCTCTTCATCCATTTAACATCAGTCAGGAAAATGTCATTTCCATAAAGTGCAGCATACAGACTATTGTTGACGTGGACAAACTACTTCATAAGGCCATTTCTATGCTCATAAATATTTGGTAATCTCCACAGAAGACAAGTCAATACACCATTGATGACAATGCTGACCTACCCCTTATGGAAAAATTCTGTAGTGTTTAAAAGGAAATGATCTTTGCTATAGGAGTCTTACAGAATTGAAAAGAAACCACTTCTATTAGATGATTCTATAGGTTGGATCAAGAAAATCCTTTGGAATGGATCTCATTTCACTTATGGTTCTATATAAAGTACTATAAAAACTTATGGTTTCATCCTCATTAAATTCTATAGGACTTATCCATAAAGGCCTGCTGAAAAGTCTAAAAGTGCAATGTTAAAAGTCCTTTTTAAAGCCTTAGCTTTTGTCTCTGAAGTGCCAGGGACATTTGCATTACTCTATAAACAATAATTTATCAAAATCTAATTTCTTAATAATACGGAAGAGAAGCTCAGTGACCTAAAGGCCACTTCTGAAGTTCCACAGCAGTTACATTTATTAAAACTGTGGTACACAAGGCTGATAATCAGACAGATAGAGCTGAAAGGGAATATAATGCTGTGTCCCAGTAAATAGACTAGCTACATATTGCAGAGGGCAAATTACAGACCATTGCTACAGACTGTGACACCTATGAGGAATGGTCATGGAATGCCGCAAATTAGTTTTTGATGGTAGCAGAAGTGGGGAGTGGAGAATTGCATGGCAGTTAATCAAACTGCTAATTAATTTCCCTTCAATGATCTCTAAATCCTTAGGATGTGATACAATGCAAATTGTACATTTCGTTTTCAACCCAAACCAAGCACACATATCAGCAAAGGTCAGCATGACAACATGGCTCTCCTCCAGATGGCTGGGCTAACCATACGTGCTACAAGTCCCCTTGCGAAGCTGAATATTACAACATAACATTTAGGAAGCAGGAGGGATATATAGTGGGAAAAAAAATCAACAGGCCCAATTCACCATTACCCTGAATTAGTGAGTCCGTGCACTTTTCACTAATCCAAATCAGTGCACAACGCTCAGGGCAACAGTGAATCAAACCCTCTGATGATAACTAAAAACAACCTATTAAAATGGTGCCCCTGATTCCGCTCTGACACTAGTCTTAGACTTAGTGCAACTTCTGATTTACACCAGTGAAAGATCAAAATCAGACCCTATGTTTAAGTGACAGTAAGGGGCCGTATACACCAGCCACAGGAAGAATGTTCTCATTTAAGGCTTGCACTGGAACTGTAGGTATATTGGGGCTGAGATAAACAACCTACCCCACAAAGACTTTTATCAGAGTCCTTGCACACTGAGAAATGGTTTAGCCCCAAGTTAGCTGCTGTACAAGAGTTGGACAAATCAGCTACATCCACTCTTCTGAAATAAGTCAATAGATAGGACTGATCAGACCTTCGGATTAACTGGTTTCCCCCCCTCCAATTGTATTTATTTTAACCATGTTTCAGTCTCATGTTCTTTTGCACCATTTATTCATGGCAGGATCTGTTTCCCTTCCTACCATTTGACTGTTTTGTCTATTTTAATGGTAAGTTCTTTCAGACAGGGACTGTCTCTTATTAGTGGTTGGTACAGTGCATCTCAGAATGAGGTCTTGATTTCAATCAAAACAAATGGGACTTTCTGCAAAGTAAGGTAGACGAAATCTGGCTCAGTCTTTAAATGCAATTGTAAGTAACCCTTTTTTGGTAAACTACTTCACCTGCTGTGAGTTCTTGCTAATGCTGGACATTAGTTATTTCTCTCTCCTGAGTAGCTGCAATTATCATTTATTATTATTAATTTGTACTATAGAAGCTCTCAGAATAGGTCTACACAGGGAGAAAAAAACCGCAGCTGACCCAGGTCAGCTGACTTGACCTCATGGGCTTGGGTCCGGGACTTTTATCCCTGTGTAGACATACCCCCAGAGGTCTGATCTGAGATTGTACTGGCAATATACAAACCTATAGTGAGAGATAGCCCCTGACACAAAGTGCTTACTATCTAAACGGGCAAAACAGGCAACTGGCGAAGGGGAAACACACAGGCGCGCAACCAGTTCACACAGCAGTCAGCGGCACAGCCAAGAAGAAAACCAGTTCTCTTGATCCCCAGTGCACTGCCTAGTCCACAATACCACACTGCCTCCCAAGTTTATTTTTGTATAGCATTCCTCATCAAAGTAGTATCACAAAATGCTTCCCAACCACCAGGTCAGTGCTATCTGGAATGGAGCAGCACTGGAGGTTTTTAAAAACATGTTAGACAAACACCTGCCAGCGATGATCTACATTTAGTAGCTAGAGCAAAAAGGACTGGATACAGGATGCAGAGGTTATATTCTTAGTTCCAACACAGATCTGCCATGTAATCTTAGGCAAGTCAATCACCTCTAACTTGGTTTGTCACTGTGAAACTTGCATTACAGTTCTGGAGCCGTAAGCTTTCATTTGTCCTGCATGGGATTCCATTGAATAACACCAGGTTCCTGTAAATCAGACAGACACTTCTCCTTCTTGTAGTGTTGGTTAGGAATTTACAGCTCCTGACTCGACATTTCCTTATCTCAGAGGGGTATTGTGTGAGGCTTAATAGACCAGTTTCTAAAGCACTCTACCATGAAAAGCACATCCTTACAAGTGCAAAGTATTATTATTAAAGATCATTGTCTAAAGCTTTACTAAAGAGCATTTGATACCACGTACAAATTTATTTCCAGCCCTCTAGAACTAAAATGGCATAAAACTAGATTAAAAATGTTTTTGTAAAGTAAATGATAAAGATAATCACAGCCAGGGTTACAACTTGTATTCCTGGGTTCAGTTCTTTGTTGTTTTTAAGAACTCAGATACAAAGGAATAAAAAAAAAATAACCACTGTTTATAACAGAACAGCCAACTTATCCTGTCATCTAGGAAGAGATACTATCAACTTAAAATTAATAACTTAAACAAGCAAATTTCCTTGCTAGTTTGTCTAATTTTACCCTCAGTAATCCTGGTATAAATGCAGTCTAATCACAGTGACTTCCACTGAGCACAGAATTTGAGCCCTAAACAGTGATATAAACTTACATAGTTGAAACAGGAAGTATTTTTTAAATTCCAATTTACTTTTCACTAATTACTTTTTGCATTTCTTGCATTGCACAAAGAACAGTCAATGACGTTCATGTCATTTTGTTTACAAATCATTGCTCAACACTGCAATATTGCATTGCAAATGCTACAGGAGAATTTTTTGCTTAAAAACAACTGCATCTATTGGCAGTTAAAAAAATTTCTTTCAGTTATAAGTTTGTAAAAGCACATTTTTACAAAGTCTAAAGTTTGGTCCAAATGCAAGTTGATGGGGTTCCTTCACTGAGATTAAAACTGGATGGGAAAAGATTTTCCCAGCCTGTGAAAATGTTCAACATTTCAAAAATTTTCCCATTCTGTATCAGGACAAAACCAATATCCCACATGAGTACCTTACCCAGTAGGCAACTGGCTATTCTGGAATGGGTTAAATATTTATTGGAACACGGACTCACACTTGAGTCTTTGACATGCCAACTAAATGACCTGACCACTGGATTATAGAATCAGTCTTGCTTTTGTGTGCTCTCTCTGGCCCAATTAATATATAATTATTTTTTTAATGGAATAGCTCAAACAGGAGAGATTGAGAGAGCCCCATCCTAGAACAGCAATTAGCCTGCTGGTTATGCTAACCATGGAGCTATTCTGGGGTGACTCGCAAGAAATCCCACTCAAGATCTGAGAAATCCTTCCCAACAAACATTTCACTTCAATTTGTATATTCCCCTCCAAAATTTTGGTTTGGACAAATCAACATTTTTCCCATGAGAAACTGCTTTGTCAGAAAATGCTGGACTGCTATGACACTGTTCTACCACACAAAGTAAAATAGTCCATTGGACTAACGTTCATCTACACATAGCCAGTTTAGAATGAATGACACTGAAAATAGAATGGAAAACTGGAGAATGGCACAATGGGTGTTAGTAAATGCAGTTAGTAACTGCAGTATTTCCTATGACAGAGGAACCAAAAGTATACAGGAATCATGACAAGATATTTAGCAAAGTGGACAATTAATATCCACAGTAGAATTTCGTCTCCCGCTATGTCAAAAACATCTTGTAATTTATGGCAACAAACATTGGCAAAAGGGACAGGCAATTATGAAGACACGAGGCTATATGATAAATCAATACAATAATTATATAAAGGAGGCTAAAATGTACTCCGCCAAAAAAAAAAAAAAGACGCCACTTTAATATGTCAGGCATAAGTCCAGGGTATGAATATAGCTGAATGCTGGCTTATTTTAGGTTGGTCATAATCAATCCTTAGACACCTGCCGTTTTTGCAGCACGTTTTGCACTTTATTTGCACTTTCAGCTCTGTTTATTTTGCAAAGATCAGTTTTTACATTTCCTCTCTCACAGGTATCACCAAGTATTCCTTAGGACTGAGTCAGCCACAGCAATGCCTTCATTTTTAGCAGCATGGATCAATTCTCCTTCCCAGGCGAATGTACCCCCAAAAGATGCCCACCTCCACCCCTTTTTGTTCTTTAGTAGAGTCGCCATTCAGAAATAAATCTCTCCCTACCATTCGTGGGCTCCACTGATGTGACAGGACTCCTAATCAGCCTCCCTTTACTATTCTGCACAATGATCTCTGCAGTAGAAGGTTCAAAAACCCTTCCAATGGACCAGCCCATATTCAGTAGAAAATCAATTTACCATGGCTGCAGTCCCCTTTGTGTTTCTGCACCAAGCAAGGAGATTTTATTCTTCTTCATTTTTCTGCTCAGGGCTTCCTCTCCATTGTGCTTGCCTTTGAAGCTCACTGCTGTGTAGAGATGTTAAGACTTCTCCACTACACACACTTTTCTTTCTCCACTACACATCTAAACCGGATGGATACTGCATAGTCAATTGAGAGACTTTTTGTGCACCCCATTAAAAGGCTTTAACGTCCAGCTATGAAAAGGGATCTTCCTCAATGCTTCAAAGCAAAAATGCTATCAAACTATATGAGAAACCTCCACACGTTATCAGCTTCCTAAATAATAAAGTGGGAAGCCATGCATTCCTTACTTCACTTCAGGTTACAGCCTTTATTTGTTTCAGCCTTTATTTGTTTGTTTAGAGAAATAACTGAATTAAGTTTGAGGAAACTGCCCAGCATGGACACAATTCTCTCAACAATTAGGATGAGATTAATGAATCAAAATGAGCCCATCCTGCAGTTTTAAAGTGACTAACGAAGAACTCACGATGACATTTTCACTGTTCTATGTGCCTTGTTTTTCTTCAGGGAAATCGCATCTATTACGTCAATCGGATCTAATACTCTTTCAGATGACAAACATGGCAATATATTCTCATTAAAATCGTATAAGAAGTTCAACATGAGCTTAGTCTTGTCTCGGCTCTAAAAAGGGAGCAATTAAACAAATAAAACGTTCATGTGATTCACCTTATCCTATCCACATCCTTTTCTGGTTGTGCATTTAAGCTTGGCATAGTGCAACCAAAGGGGAAAAAAAGTGGAAATCTTTAATGAAGTAAAAAATGCCTTACTGGGAGCAAATGAAAGGCTTGAAATTACCTTAATTAGCCAACGGGAATTTCATGCAAGCTAGAGAGACTGGGAAAGTCTTTTGCAGAGAAACAGACTGAAAACATCAGCGAGATCCTGAACGAACATGACTGCAACATGGACCCCTGTGAGTCTGAAGCACAAAAAGCAAAACCCAGAGAGTCTAATTCCTGCTTCTCGATTTTAAAGTGTTTCTTAAAACAGAACTTTAGGAGGCAAGGCAAGAATGGCACAACACCCACAGGTACAAGTCAGCCCTCACTCTACGCTAGTCAATCCACTTTGCTGAAATCAAAGTATCACCCTCTTTTAAAATGTATATTTAGTGCTGGGAAAAGAATCCAGGCAGAAGGCGCTAGAGACCATTATTATTATTTGTAATTATGGTAGTGCCTGAAGCCTGCAGTTCCATCGTGCTAGGCGCTGTATAAATGTAGAACAAAAAGGGAATCCCTGCCCTAAAGACTTTATAATGTAAGGATAAAGTGAGAGGCAACAGGTAGATACAACAAAGAGATGACAGAGCACGAGGTAACAGTGAAATGACTGATGAGAGTTCAGTAAGTGGTGGTCATAGATTAATCTCCCCGCCGCCTTCGTTTTGCCACAGAACACATGCAGCCCAGACTGAAAGGATGCAAGCCTCTCCACTAGGGCACTGGCAACATGCCTCAGCCCTGACTTGGAAGGAAAACTCCGACAGCAAGTCCTGAGAAAACTCCTGAGAGCACAGTACAGTCTCCAGGGCCCATTCAATTCAGGTGACCAGATATCCCGATTTTATAGGGACAGTCCCGATATTCAGGGCTTTGTCATATATAGGTGCCTTTTACCCCCCACTCACGTCCCGATTTTTCATATTTGTCAATCCATGGCCTCCCAAATGCTTCCTGGGTTGGTGGGTTTTGGAATGTTGAACACACATTCACCAGAAAGCAGACTGAAATCACCTCTCATTTCCCATAAGTAACTAACACTACAGCAATCAGTGGGGAGTGCCTTTCAGCTGCTACCAATAAGGGATGGATTTAAATCAGCTGAACTAGTGTTGAAAGGCTCATAATGCATTACCAACCTCCAGATCCATTCAGACCCCCTTGGTATCTTAATTTCACTGTCAATGCAGTTGTGTTACAGTTTGACGCTACTCTAGCACCTTATGCAGAACATCTAGCATTTAATTACAGCTTCCTGCCGGTTTTATCTCAAGCTCAATTCCTGCCCCCTGAAACTACCCTCCAGTGCCCATGTGTTTTCATCAATACCAGACCATCCGGGGTCTCCCAGCACTGCAGCTGTCTCACTATGAAGAGACAGCAGAACAAACTGTGGTGACTTCCCCAGGCCACACTCCCAAATCCTATTCCCACCTCCCTCAAATCTTCCTAACAAACCAAAACTGATCCAGTCCCAGATGCACCCTCCAAAAAGAACCATCAGTCCATTTTCTCCTGGAGCCCAGCTGCATGAGATTCATCACCATGTGCAGTTACTTCCTCACTGGCCGCTAAAACAGTACAAGATCCAGAATGGCCTTGCCTGAACTTCTCAGATGTAGATATTAACAAACTAGGGCTCAGTGCTTCATTACACCTACCAACTGGCTGCTTCTAGTTTGCTCAGCTTGCAAAAACAAAAACCCCAAACCAACAACCAAAAACAAAGCACAGGATCAGAGGAGGGAATGTGACACTTCTCCAAAAGAGAAACAGAGAGCCAGCTTTGAGAGAGAAAGAGATCTTTAGGGAGGCTATATATAAAGCCCAGCATTTAGTACTACAACAAAAAGACAAACAAGCGTTTAATCAAAACAAGATTGCTATCTTAAGGAAAAGGCCTCTCCCTATCCCCACCCTATGTTGCCAAAAATTCTAGTGCCTCCATCAGAATCCCATTCCGCAACTCTTGCAGCAATACAATCGCATCTACCTCTCCACTGCAAGTAATCCGCCTCCCCAGGCTTCACTTAACAGTTGCTCTATCTCCTCCTTAGAGTCTGTTGAAACAGACGCCTTCAGACTCCCTGCTTGGTCTGTCACAGTTTGCTTTGCTCTGTCTCTTCCTCTCCATCTCCAACACCAGACGACAGCACCTGATGCTCCAGTCATCTCTGCCAAGCTCTGGAATCCCAACAAGGAATTTATTTGCTCTTTCTACTGTAAAGACGACTCTGATCCTGTATTTTTTATTCCTTCCCATCTCAGCTCCTCTCTGTTATGCTTTCCATTCTCTGTTCTCTTGCCATCCCACTATTTATCTTCCAATTTTTTTAACCTTGAGCCCTGCCCTACTTTCTCCCTACCAACTCTCTCCTCTATCTACTCATAAAAAACCTATTAATTTAACCTCTATCAAAGGTCAAAGACTAGTAACAATCCTAGGAATATGTCCCATATTGAGGATGTAGGAATACAGCCTGATTCTCTATTGGTCTTAATGTAGCACATTTCTCCTCTGTCCTGTTTCTCTCTGCATCCTTTTTTGGCTGCTCCCAATGCTTTTTTCATTTATTTTTTGCTTGAAAGTAAGTCCTGGTTTTGCTCATTCTTAAATTTTCAGCAGCTGATCTCATAGCAAAAGCTACTAAACTAGTGCAGTGACGAAGCTGCACAGAAGGGAAGCGCAGCAGTCGACGGAAGTTACACAAGCTACTCTGCATAGCTTGCGTAACTCCTCTTGACTGCCGCCAAATTGCCAGGTAAGTGTAGACCAGGGCATATATAATCTTTGTTATATTTGTGAACTATTGAGCACTCCTCTCTGCTTCATGCATCTAAATCTCCTACTCTCAGGCAACTACAGCTCATCTATTAATAGTCCCAGGCTAGCTCACAAACTTTTGTTGTTCTCAATAAAGCTTTCATCTCTTTTTCCTGAACAGGCCCCCAACCTATTCAACTGGTCTGATCTAAGTCATTCTTTTCCCTCTACTTACAAGGAAATATATGCACTCTTTAAAAAACTCAAGATAATGGCTCATCTCCTCTCCAAAGTGAGTGGTTAATAATAAACACTAAGAATTAGAGCAGACACAAATTTTCAAACAAAAAATTTTTTTTTGTTGAAAAAGGCCTTTTTTGAGACAAATTGAAAATATCTTGCAAAACTTGACTTTTAAAAAAAATTCAATTTTTCACAAAATTATTTACAATTTTTAAAGTTCTCCCCCCCCCAAAAAGCTATCAAAATGGTCTTTTAAACTTTTCATTAGCCAAAAAGCCAGTACTCAATTTTTACTTGATTTCAATTACAATTATGAAATTTCATTTAAAAATATGAAATAATGAAGGGGGGGAAGCATCCGTTTCAAATGCTATGAATACTGAAGAATTTTGACATTTCAAAGTTTTTCACTGTATATTAAAAAATTCAAACCAGCTCTAATAAAAATCTTTTTATAATCTTACATGTGAAAACAAGGATTATCAGTCCTTATATATGCTCTTAATGTCATGACCAGCACAACAGCAATTACATATATTTACAAGAGCATATCCCAACATATAATAACCCATGTTTTTTTATCTATAGAACTTAAAGCACTTTACAAAGGAAGTCAGTACCATTACTCCCATTTTACAGGTGGGAAAACTGAGGGATGGTGATTTACCCCAGGTCACCCAGCAAGTCAACTGTAGGCAGCACTGGGAATAGAACTCAGGTCATCTGAATTCCAAGGTAGGGGGCTATCCTCTAGCCCACACTGCCAAACCAAACCTAGCTTAAGGCATTGTGTAGATGTGGAGCATAGATGTGGTAAACTTTACATGGAATGAAAAATGTCAATGGATGCTACAAGCAAAGTAAATTTAAAATTATTCTTGAACATTTATATTGAGGTAGCATCCACAGGGCAACGAGATCAGAGTCCCATTGTGCTAGGCACCACACAAGCATCTAGGAAATGGCAATCCCTGCCATGAAGAGCTGACCGTCTGAAAGACAAGACATTGAGGAGATAAACTGGGGCCAGGGGAGTGAGAAATGGCAACAGTAATGGGATGTGCACATGTCTTAGCCAGTCAGGAGTAGTAATCACAAGTTATTCATTAGGATGACAATAAGACCTATAGCCTACATAGAGCTGCAGAACTGTGTTCGTTTGAAACATCTGTCCTCAAGTAGGATCTTTTGTCCGAACATGGCTTTTTGAAACACTGGATTAGAAAACCTGCATGGATTCAGCTGGCGACACAAACTCTTAAAGATGTGGAGAAACCAAAGCTAAACCTTCTCCAAACTGCTAAATGAGGCCTGAGATAATCCCTGAAACTACGATCTCCCCCCATCCCTTGGTCCCCTAATGATGGCATCTTCTCCCTGTCAAGGCAGCTGAGTGGTATTTAGAGCTAATCAAGTGGGGGCCTGATCACCATTTTCTCCTCTTCATACCTGATATATAGTATCTGGGCTCTTCCAACTAAAAGCCTTGTCACGTTATAAAAGAACTCAAGGTAGCTGTTGTCTGACATGCTGAGGTAAATCAACAATCCATACAGTGATGAACTGTTCCCCTCCCTCCCCAAACTCTGGATGTGCCACAAAACTATTCAGCCTGTGTTAGTGACTCTGCTGTCTAGCTGCAGGCTGCAACAATCCCACTGGAATTATTCATTCAAAATTGTTACATATCAGCTAAACTGTTACTAAAAAAAAAAATTAGGATCATTTTATCCGGGGAAAACTGCTTGTGCTACCACAAAATGTATTTACTGTATTTATTTATTTCTTTTACAAGAGCTCAATAATTTGTTTTATAGGAAACGCACGAGGTTGTATCGAGGCCAGTTTTAGAGAGGCACAAATCAATGACTGGTGTTCTTACGCTCCCACTACACACTACCTTATGCTAACAGGGGCAAACATGCTCCTGTGCAGACAGCCAGCACGATGTACATGAACCCCTTAAGTCTTATTCAAGCCCTGTTTTGAGTTTAAAATGCAGATATTAACCTGTACTTTCAGCCTTATAACCTACAGTTTACCTACAGATAACTCACCCAAATACTGCATTTTCACTTTTGTAAGATACAGTACTTTGGTACAGAAGCATGTAGCGTTGGCTCTTTCATTAAAGGTCACATAAGAACACACAGAATTACTGGCAGAAGGAGAGTGAACATGAAATACTTTTTCAGCACTGTGTCAAGGGATTTTCAGCTCATTTTTGGACAGGTTATAGGAACAAACATTACATCGGCTTTCACAGAACTTCTCATTACTGAGTCCAAAAAAAAAGCCCTAAGCAAACAAACTTCTGCTAGCAGGTCGATTTCGTCTAAAGGTTGATTCTTCTCTCGGTAACACCAACAAAAGTCAGGTGTAACTCCCTGAAGACAATGGATTGATGGTGCAAAGCAAGAGGAGAATCAGAGCAAAAGAACTCTGACTTCTGGGTACTCTGGAATCAGAGCAGTGGGAAGCAAGAGACAGAGGAAATAAGCTAAATAAAGCCAAAATATACTCCACAGCCTTTTGCAGCGCAAGGAAACAGAGGTGCATTTTTTTTGGTCTGCGTAAAGCATGTTTAATGGCCCTGGCTGTAACTTGCAAGTAATAAGAACATTCGTCTTCATTCCCCACACATAAAAATGCCTGACAGGGTTTTATCAAATAAAAAGCCAATATGCCACAGTTATCAGTAAATGACTTCAGCAGCTACTTAAATTCTCAGTTTTTGACTCCTACTCTAAATGTTTGCTGACAAAGCCCAGAGCCCTGGTAGTTATTCACCATTTACAGTTCCAGGTTAGGGATGGGGAATGCCGAATGAAAAGTTCTCTGTGAAGAAGGCTGACAATCAGAAGCTGACAATCAAAGCAGCTTCATTTTTCACACGTGAGGGTAAAGCGCTAGATCCTCAGCCAGCGTAAATCAGCACCTCTCTCTTGACTTCAGTGGAGCTTCATTGATTTACATCACCAGGTGGGGGTGTAGTCCAAACAGCAAGTGAACCTCCCAACTCTTCTGACTGTACCCTAATAGTGCCCCCCAGAGAGTACCAGCATTGACTTCAGTGAGACTTCACAAAGCAGTAAGCACTAATCTACCGCCCCAATTCAGCAAAACATTTAAGCATTTCCTGTAGTCCACCCCTATTCAGCAAAGCATGTAACATATTCTTAACTATAAGCAAGTCCCAGAGGAACTTGAGCACCTGTTTAAAGTTAAGCACATGCTTAAGTGCTTTTTAGAATACAGGTGGACTCCTGAATCGAGGACTTTCCTCCAAATACTCCCTACGGAAGTAGGAGACCTTAGAAAGGAACTGCAGACTCCAGACACACACGCTTCGACACTCCTCATATTTCCCCCTACATCCTAGATTTCATGAATCCAGAATGTCAGAGTGCGATCAGATGGAGGATTGGATTTGGGCCCTAGCTCCAGATAAAATAAAAAAACTATACCAACAAGAAACAGGGTTCTTCTCAGTATTCAACCTGCTATAACTGAAACCATAATTTCATCAAGATCTTGATAAAAACCAGATTTACTCAAAAGCAGGTCCAAGATACCAACAAGAGTCTTCATATCTTCCGCACAGAGTACATCCATCACATAAGCCCTTTATTATGGAATGGCATTAGAACTCTGGACTGAGAGTGAGGGATTTTAGGTGTAGCTATGGTAGATAATTAACATATAAATCTATTCTTAAATCTGCTAATAAAAATGTATCATTCTGATAAAATATGTGACATTCATAACTAAACTATAATCCGCATATTAAGGTTTGCTTCTTCTGTACTATATAAGGTTTTGATCATGCTTAACGCCCCCCCGCCGAACTGTATGTTTTAGCTAGGTATTTATACCACATCACTCATAGTGGTATCTGAGTACGTGAAACAGAAAAGTTATATTCAAAACACTTGCAGTGAACAACTTAAGAATGATTTTCTACTGGAAAAGTTAAGATTGTTCCTGAAAATTTCAAAGTGCAACTGCTTTAATGCAGCCTCACTGGTGAATAAAGCTATGAAAAAGGTTCAAAGAAACCCCTAATTATTCAAAACTCATCTGTGTTTTGTGTTGAAAGACAAACCTGGAACTCAGATCAGATTCCAGCAAAGGTTTGCTAAAGTTTATGGACTTTTGAGCAAACTTAGACCTGCTTTTGAGCAAATATGGTTTTACATCAAGGTCATGTGACACTGTAGTTTCTCGAGGTCTCAGTTATAGCAGGTTGAATACTGAGGCGAACCCTGATTGAGAAATATTTTTGCAAATAAATACAAACTACAACAATAGTACTCTTATATAGATAGCCCTTTCATCTGTAGCTCTAAAAGCACTTCACAAAGGATCAAAGGGAAACTGTGGCAAGGAGCTGAAATGACGTGCCCAAAGTCACTCAACAGACCAGTGGCAGAGCTGGGAATACAACAAAGGTGTCCCAGTGCAGTGCTCTACCCACTAGGAAACACTGCCTCCCAAGGTGACTTTACGGTGATTGGTGGAATGATATTATTGGACATTTGCAGTTATCCTGCTGAGTACTGGTCCTTCATGAAAACGTTTCTGAATCCTTAAAGTTCCATGAATTTTAACATGAATGATTTATAGGGTGAAAATTTGTGCTGAAAACTGCATTATTCACTATTTATCATTTGTTATGTTTGTAAATGTTTATGCGATTGTCCAGGGATATTCTGGAAGTCAGATTCTGCCATGTCTATTTATAGTGAGTAGTGACTTAATATGTGGACTATTCATTCGCAGTGTAAGTTACCAATCAACATATATAAGGGAGACAGTATGAGGCCTTGAACAGTATAAAATAAAGCAAATGGAATGTGTTTAATTCCTGTTTTTGCTTCAAGACCAGAAATATAAAACCTGTTCATTCTGTCACAGTGAAAAATGTTCAGGACCGATGGAGAGATTTTATTACCATTAACTACAACCCGTTGCTAGGTACTATTGATTTACCAGTGGTTTTGCCCTAGAGTTAGCGATCGCTCCACAGAGAAGTGTCAGAGGGAGAGTGTTTGTAGCAAGACCTATTTGGTTTAAGAGATGGCTCTGAGAAGTGCAGCTGTTTCTGATTGTTAGATTAAGAAAAAAAAGTGCAGCAGGGTAAAGTACCTTCTCTCAATGGAAATGTTGTTAGCAAAGAAGTGCAGTTTAACTACTAAAGAAACATATATCAGCTTTTCCTCCCTACTTTAGAATCATAGAAGATTAGAGTTGGAAGGGACCTCAGGTTGTCATCTAGTTCAACCCCCTGTTCAAAACAGGACTAACCTCAGCTAAATACTCCCAGTGAGGGTTTTGTCAAGCTGCAGCTTAAAAACCCCTGAAGATGGAGATTTCACCACCTCCCTAGGTAACCCATTCCAATGCTTCACCACCCTCCTAGTGAAAAACTTTTTCCTAATGTCCAATCTAGACCAGCCCCGCTGCAACTTGAGACCATTGCTCCTTGTTCTGCCATCTGCCACCACTGAAAACAGCCTAGCTCCATCCTCCCTGGAACCCCCTTTCATTTAGTTAAAGGCTGCTATCAAATCCCCCCTCATTCTTCTCTTCCGCAGACTAAACAAGCCTAGTTCCCTCAGCCTCTCCTCATAAGACTTGTGCTCCAGCCCCCTAATAATTTTTGTTGCCCTCTGCTGGACTCTCTTCAACTTGTCCACATCCTTTTTGTAGTGGGAGGGCCCAAAACTGGACACAATACTCCAAATGTGGCCTCACCAATGCCGAATAGAGGGGAATAATCACTTCCCGCAATCTGCTGGCAATGCTCTTACTAATGCAGCCCAATATGCCATTAGCCTTCTCGCAACCAGGGCACACTGCTGATTCACTCCACTTGTGACTGGCTGACAGCTAGACACGGAGCCACTGATGACTACTTTTTGAGCCCTATGCTCTAGCCAGTTCTCTGTCCATTTTACAGTCCATTCATCCAACCCTTACTTCTTTAGTTTGCTGATAAGAATACTGTGGGAGACCGTATCAAAAGCTTTGCTAAAGTCAAGGTATATCACGTCCACCGCTTTCCCCACATCCACAGAGCCAGTCACCACTTCATAGAAAGCAATCAGGTTGGTCAGGCATGACTTGCCCTTGCTGAATCCATGCTGACTGTTCCTGATCACCTTCCTCTCTTCCAAGTGCCTTAAAATGGATTCCTTGAGGACCTGCTCCATGATTTTTCCAGAGATTGAGGTGAGGCTGACCGGTCTGTAGTTCCCTGGATCCTCTTTCTTCCATTTCTTGAAGATGGGCACTATAGTTGCCTTTTTCCAATCATCAGGGACCTCCCCCAATTGCCACAAGCTTTCCAAGATAATAGCCAATGGCTCTGAAATCACATCAGCTAACTCCCTCAGCACCCTCGGATGCATTGCATCTGGCCCCATGGACATGTGTATGTCCAATCGTTCTAAATAGTCTAGGACCTGTTCTTTCAGCACTGAGGGATGTTCACCTCCTCCCCATTCTGTGCCACCCAGTGCAGTAGTCTGGGAGCTGACCTTGTCTGTGAAGATAGAGGCAAAAAAGGCATTGAGTACCTCAGCTTTCTCCACATCCTCTGTCACTAGGTTGCCTCCCCCATTCTATAAGGGGCCCACACTTTCCTTAATCTTCCCCTTGTTGCTAACATACCTGTAGAAACTCTTCTTGTTCCCCTTCACATCCCTTGCTAGCTGCAACTCCAATTTGCTTTGGCCTTCCTGATTTCATTACTGTATGTTCAAGCAGTATTTTTATAATCCTCCCTAGTTATCTGACCAAGCTTCCACTTCTTGTAAATTTCTTTTTTGTGTTTAAGCTCACCAAAGACTTCTTTGTTAAGCCAAGCTGGTCGCCTACCATATTTCCTTTTCTTTCTACACATCAGGATGGTTTGTTCCTGCGCCCTCAATAAGGTTTCTTTAAAATACAGTCAGCTCTCTTGGATTCCTTTCCCCCTCATATGAGCCTCCCAGGGGATCCTGCCCATCAGCTCTCAGAGAGAGTCAAAGTCTGCTTTTCTGAAGTCCATGATCCATATTCTGCTGTTCTCCTTTCTTCCTTTTGTCAGGATCCTGAACTCGACCATCTCCTGGTCACTGCTGCCTAGGTTGCCATCCACTTCTATTTCCCCTACCAAATCTTCCCTGTTTGTGAGCAGCAGGTCAAGAGGAACACGGCCCCTAGTTGGTTGCTCTAGCACTTGCACCAGGAAGTTGTCCGCAACACTGTCCAAAACCTTCCTGGATTGTTTGTGCTCTGCTGTATTGCTCTTCCAGCAGATGTCATGGTGATTGAAGTCCCCCATGACAATCAGGTCCTGTGAACTGGAAACTTTCCCTGGTTGATGGAAGAAAGCCTCATCTACCTCATCCTCCTGATCTATAACAGACACCCACCACGACATCACCTTTATTGCTCTTGCTTCTAAGCTGAACCCAGAGACTCTCAACTGGCGTATCTCCAGTTTCATACTGGAGCTCAGAGCAATCATAGTGCTCTTACTTACTGTGCAATTCCTCCACCCTTTCGCCCCGCCTGTCCTTCCTGAACAGTTTATGCCCATCCATGACAGTGCTCCAGTCGTGTGAGTTACCCCACCAAGTCTCGGTTATTCCAATCATATCATAGTTTCTTGACTGTGCTAGTATGGGCTTGGGCCCTGATTTAGAAAAGCACTTAAGCACATGATCAATAGGATGTAGGCACTGAAGTTAACAGGACAACTCATGTGCTGAAAGTTAAGTACTTTCTTACAAGTACCATTTTTGAAAGTATGTAAGTGATTTAGGCGCATACATCCCATTGACTTTCACTTAGGGTAAAATTTTTGAAAGCATTTAAGTGCTTTGCTGAACTGGTAGCATATTTAATTGCTTTAGGGATGGACTGGATTAAGGCCTAGATTCTGATACCCTTACTCCCATTGAACAGTGCCTTACTCCACAGAAAAAACACTAAAGACAATGTTGTTACTCAGATGCTTTTTTCTCAGTGTGAGTAAGGACCTCCATTCTGCAAGTCTGTCCCATGTATTTATTTTGCCATTTAATATGTAAATACTTTATGGCTCAACTCCCTATTTTTTTAATGGCACCCTTTTAAAAAGGAGCAGGTGGTCTTGACATACTTTAAAAGTTGCTTACATGAAATAATGTTATCAATATACACTAAGAGCTCATAATCTGCAATGCTGTGAGCAAAGCTGGGCAAAATGGTTTGCATGAACAGGTTATACTTGAATAGTCATTTGAGCAGAGACTTGAACTTGGGTCTCCCATGTAAGAGTCCTAACCACCATGCTATGGAGTCATACAGTTTCTTCTCTCCCTGCCTTAAAGTATTTTATATGAAGTGCAACAGCTTCAACAGAAGTGACTGAGAGAGAGCTCTGCCTCAGAATACCCCATAACCCAGTGATTCGCTGCTCTTTTGGGAGGTAGGAGACCCAACTTCAAACCCCGCTTCCCCCAGAAGGGGAATTAACCCAAGGTCTGCCACATCTTGGGCGAATGTCCTAACCACCAGGATAAACGCTCGGCGGGGGTAGAGGATGATGGTGGCAGCAGCTCCTCCCTCCCCATTTTGTTAATCTAGCCCCTTTCAAAATACCGAGGAAGGAAAGATGTCAGGTCAAACAAAGTCTTTCATTCAACCCAAAACAGAATTTTTAGAGTCACTGAAAATTTCAGAATTTTTCCATTTCAGTTCAGGTCAAACTAATTCCCTCTCCCACCTCCGTGAATTGCCAGTGAACGGAAAAAGCAGATATTCACCCAGCTCTGGCTGTGAATACTCAATGAAGTCAGTGGGACCTCGGACTATTCAGTAACTCAGGGCCTAGCAGGAAACGTATGCCAGGCAAAGTGATTTTATATATGCTGGCAAATGTCCTTGTTTAGTCCTTTTAGGAGGCCCATATTAGCCGGGTGTATTTTTTTTAAACTCGCCAGGAAGATTGTTTTTAAACTGCCACTTTCCACCTAATCTATTAATTGTGAAGTCTAGTATAAACAGCCCTGTTAGTGGCCTCTCTGTGAAAGCGGGGATTAGAGAGTAACCCTGTTACTGGCTCTTGCACAAATTGAACAGTGTGTGCAATACATGCACATCATTGCCTCGGTTTAAAAAAAATGCCTAATATTTAAGCAACATAATGCATATATGAGAGCTGCTTTCGAGGTGGAAAAGGAAGATGTATGGATTTCATTTTAAAGGGACACTAGCAGATTAAAAAAACAGGTTTTAAAGGCAAATTTCCTGAGTTTTGCAAGAATTTTAAAAATCCCCAACAAGATTTTCAATGGTGACTAAATGTTTTTGCGTATCCAACTTGAGGTACCTTAAAGGGGATGATTTTCAGTAAATCTTGAGAATCTGTGCCCTGGAAGTTTAGCTTCATTAAGATAGGCACCAAAAAAGACACACCCTAAATCACTATGGACTCCTGCAATATGTTGGCCCACGTTCACTGTTAGCCATTAATACGGACTGTTTATGTTTTGCATTTCTCTCAGATTGGGTAGGAAAAGAATGGTTTCCCTTTTGTTTCTAATGCATTTTGCCTCCTGGTTCTCATGCCAGGTCCTGCATTTCTTAAAGGGGCAAACAGGGCAAGGGAATGTTTAACTCCAAACAAAAATCTCAAGCCCCCCCTTGAACCAGAAGTGAACTTTGGATCATAGCAGACAGAGGTGACCAGAGCAACCTACTTTGGAGAATGGGCCAAGTCAAAGAGCTGAGAGTGAACAAGGAAAGGAAAGGACAGTCTTTACTGTATGGCCTTCTTAACAGCTGTCAGAGACTCATATGTTGTCCTGCCCTCCCCCCTGGAAGCACCCGTACCAAAATCTTCCCTTACCCATGCCTTTAAGCCCATCCTGTCACCAAAATCCTAGCCTATGTATCAGGAAATACTCATTTTTGAGACAACTTTCATTGCACAAACAATACCAGTAACATGCTCCCAGAAAATGAGGTTGCAAAACAAGTTTTCATCATATGGGCAAGATAGTTGTTATACTTTGTCTTTGAATTTGTAATTTCAAGATCCTAGCTCCATTTCTTACTTATTTGGATGTAACATCCTATTCCAATTTAAAATGATTACACTGGTACAGCACATTTTTGTGTGTGGTTATTCTGTGAACTTACCAACATTCATTGCAATGCTGTAAGGAGTAGAGCGGCAGATTTGGTGCCACTGGCAGCCTGCAACACGGATTCTATCCGGAAAAGTGAATCAGACCCACTGGTAGGAAAAAAGACCCTCCCAATACATGTCAAACTGTAGGATCTGTATTACATTTTAAAAGAACAACTAACACTTCAATACAAAACAGTCTCCGTTTTGTTATTTTCTAAACCTTGCCTCCTCCCCCTTCTCTTGAACTGAACTTAGAATCCCCTTAATTTCTCAGCTTGATTTTCTATCCTTTTCTTCAAAATGATGTATATGGAGGGATGGGGTGTTCTCTGAGCAGCATTATGTGCTTCACAGATGCAAGCCAACTAGCTACTTAGGCAACCACTAGGTCTGGAAACAATCGTTTCCATCATTCCCAACACGTGTGTCCGCATAATTCCATGCTCTCATTGTCATGCAAAGAGGTTTGTCGAAGTGGCCGGATACACCCAGAAAGCAAGCACAAACTAAGCTCATTATGTGAACCAGAGATCCCACTTCCTCCACTTACATACAGGAAGGCTTTCAGTTTTTGGCAATGTAGTGAGCAGGCCATTGTGGAGGAAATTTGCCCCCGTGCAGAAAGCCTGCAGAAATCTCTAGCCATTGTTGAAGCCCCAGAATCTCCATCAGGTCAGGATGTAGGGGATCCCCTGGGGTAACTGAAACAACAGGCTGTGTGAGCCCCTCTGAGAATCAGTACTCTACAGAGAAACATGTTTCCCACCACTGCTCCATCTCTTCCATATCCCGTTGGAACTCTTCTGGCACGCGTGACCTACAATCCATGAAAGGGAAAATTCTGTCAAATGAGGGCAACTTTTACAGTTCGCCCCACCATCACTTGTACTTTATAGAATAAAAAAGAAAGAGGTAAGGGAATTACGTTTCTGACTGCTAAATAGCTATGCCGCCCTCCGTCCACTCTCAACGGCAAGAGACTTGCATTGAGGAATCAGGGTGCGGCAGTTGCTTTGCCCAGCCATTTTGAGTGCTGCCATTGGTGAAAGCATTGTAACCTGAGTCTACAAAGGCAGGAGCTTCTCTGAAGTCAACAAGACACCACTCAGGCACTCCAAGGAGTGAGATGCTGTAACAAAGCCTTGGATACTTAGCCCTTTGGGGTTGGCTGCCCTCATTTTATCTGTCTAACAAGAACAAGACTTTCAGAAAACAACAGTCAGTGACACAGAATATTTGTTATTGACAGATAAGCCATTACTTTTAATGAGTCATTAACTTTTGCTGCACCTTTCAAGTCCAGATTCAAGTTGGAGGGGAAAATCCTGCTCATACCATTGTAAGCCCTTTCAGACCAGTGCAGACAAGCCTCCCCTCTACCACTGAGACCTCGGAAACACACATTTACAAGTTGAACTTTGGAACACCTGCAAGTCCTATCTTGTTTTTAGTAACACATTCAGCTCCTCAGCATTCCACGCTCACAAGGGGACAACAAAAGCAGGGAGCGGTGATGGACAAGAATTGTAAAAGCCTTCCCTGCAAACTGCTCACCTCTGCACTAAGGAAAGTCAAAAATTTATTTGCATGGTTTTATTTAAGCCTGCACCATTTATCAATCATGCTACAGGCTTTGTTTCTTTAAGATGCCATATTTTCAGCACCCACCCAACCCATCAGTACCGAAAACACTCAAGAATGAAGAGCAAGGAAGTGCTTTCCAAATGGTCAAGCACAAGAATGCCTTTCCCTTTAGCATTATCTCCTCAGTGGGAACAAACACAGCCTAATTCTTCTCCCTACCACTCTGGATGCATATTGACAACGTAAACCAAGGGAGTCCAGTAGCATGTTCATTAATGAGTCAAGCAAAATGACTAGGGAAAAACCAATTAGACATACCTGGATAAGAGAAACGTTGTGTAGACTAAGTCTGAAGAGGTAGTTCCTGCAGGAGAAAGAAAAAGAAACAAAACTTGTTAGATTAAAGAGAACTTAAAAAAGAGGGGGTGGGTGAAGAGAAACTGAGGGGAAGTCAAATACTTTCAGCTAAAAGTTTATGCATTTATTCAGGCAGTGAGACTTTCCAAGAGAAGTGTTGAGGTGATCCAGCAAAAGAACACAAGGAAAGGCCAAAATGGTGCTTCTTGTTTCACAGAAATGTAGTACTGGAAGGGACCCCTAAAGGTCATCTAGTCCAGGCCTGAAGCAACACTGAGGCAAGACCAAGTAAACCTAGACCATCCCTGACAGGTGTTTGTCCAACCTGTTCTTAAAAACCTCCAATAACGGGGTTCTACAACCTCTCTTGGAAGCCGACTGCAGTGCTTAACGACCCTTATAGTTAGAAAGATTTTCCTAATATCTAACCTCAATCTCCCTTGCTGCAGAGTAAGCCAATTACTTCTGGCCTTACTTTCAGTGGACAGGAACAATTGATCACCAGTCTCTTTATAACAGCCCTTGACATATTTGAAGAGTGTAATCAGGTCCCCCCTCATTCTTTTCTCAAGACTAAATATATCCAGGCTTGTTTTTTTAAAAACTTTCCCAATAGGTCTGATTTTCTAAACCTTTATCACGTCTCCTCTGGACTCTCTCCAATTTGTCCACATCTTTCTGAAAGTATGTTGAGGCCGCACCAGTGTCAAGCACAGCAGGACAATTACCTTCCTTTGCCTTGCTTTTAATGAACTTTGTAACAAAACTCAGAGCAAATCTGGAGCCAAACTTTCCAAAGTCTGTAATGGAGATGTACAATGAAACCTTAATGAGTAGGGGCTTGATTCAAAATCTTCAGTTGGCTCAAGGCCTATGATGCTACATTCCTGTTTGCTTCTCGGAGTGCGAAGGAGTTGGAATCCGCAGACCTGGCATGAGGTAGGCGCAAAAGAGCGCAGAAAGCAGGGAAAGGGGCAGCTGCAGTCTGGTAGATGCTCTACACATACAAAACCTGCAACGAAATCCACGCAAGACACTGTGGCCTGAACCTGTGGTCAGTGTGGAACTCTCCACGCCCCCATACCCACACCATGATGTAGAATCTTCCTGAGCAAAGAGCATTCTGGGACAGGGGCAGGAGAGGTAGTTCCTGACATGATAGGTTTTGCTAGCAAGGGTGACAGGGAGTGTGGGGATGGCCAGATGGCTATGGGAGGCAAAGGGCCTAGGCATCCCTCACGACACTTTCATGATCTGTGCAGACCTACAAAAGAGCCACCAATTGTTTCTTTTCTTTGTTTATAATCATGTGTGTTACGCAGGTGTTTATGCTTAATAGTCTTGACTTAATGCATTCACATTTTCACCCAAGTCTAATGAACATATTAAATATATTACATTAATAAATATAATCATATAATAAATAGAGAAAGGTACAGCAGGAGCCAATGGCTGGAAGTTGAAGCTAGACAAATTCAGACTGGAAATAAGGCACACTATTTTGACAATTAACTATTGGAACAATTTATTAATGGCTGTGGCAGATTTTCCATCGCTGACCATTTTTAAATCAAGACTAGACACTTTTCTAAAATACATGCCGTTTATTTTGGGGAAGTTTTATGGCCTCTTTTATCCAGGAGGTCAGATTAAATTATTGCAATGGCCCCTTCTACTCACCTGTACAGGAGTAACCAACATAGAGGCGCATGAGACTCTTAAATGATCCCCCATCAAAGCATGTCACAAGCGATAATAAATGAATATTTCCCAGAGAAGTATTTAGGCAGTGTGGCCTAACAGAGCATTAGATTAGGACTCGGGAGATCTGGGTTCTAGTCCCAGCTCTGCCACTGGCCTATAGGAGGACCTTGAGGAAGTCCCTCCCTCTACCTCAGTTTCCCCATCTGTAACACAGGGATAATGATGCTGATGTCGTCTGTACAGTGCTTGGAAATCTATTCATCTACTCATGAAAAGAACTGGTATTATTACTGGCAAAGTGCATCCAAAGCATCTTTCCAAGTTCTCACTTAAAAGCATCTCCCCAAAGCCAGCAGTTCTGTTGTGCACAAAAACATCCTTCCTTTCTTACAACTGTATAATCTCCCAGTTACTCTGTTATTAAACTTGCATGTTGATGAGTTCCAGAGGGGTAGCTGTGTTCATCTGTTTTTAGCAAAACAGTGAGAGTGCTCTGACACCTTAAAGACGAACACATTTATTTGGGCATAAGCTTTCGCGGGCAGAAACCCACCTGACAAAGTGTGTTTCTTCCACGAAGGCTTATGCCCAAATAAATGTTTTAGTCTTTAAGGTGCCACAAGACTCTCACTGTTTTGTTATTAAACAGTTTCTCATCAGCGACAGACTTAGGTCTTATCTACACTGTGCAGCAACTACAAAGATGTGATTCCTAAAGCTAACTAAGACGTTGCGCGCTAACTGGTCTGCGCAGAGCCTGCTGATGCACACTAAAAGTTCCCCAGTGCACTTTATTGCATTTCAAACAGCACAATATTAAGGCACACTAAGGAAATTTTAGTGAGCACCAGCAGAGTCTACCCAGACCAGTTAGTGCGCTTATAAATCACATTGTTGCTGTGAACATTTCCACACCGTGTAGAGAAGCCCTTTAACAAATATTATGCCCTACAATGAGCTCTGTTTAACAGATCTCTGGCACTAGGGTTACACACATCTACAGAATCACTCAAACTGGAAATTTTCATCCAGCAGCTGATTGTTCTTGGATCTCTTCGGAAAGAACATGCTAATTTAACAAAAATAATAATGTGACTCCAGTGTGTAAAGAATCATGAAATAATCCTGCTCATGCAGGAGTTAAAGCATGTCAAAGGGCCTCAAGTCTTACAAACACCCCCAGGAAGGAGTTCTCTTGATAACTGGCTCGGAGCTGCTATCCTGTTGTTAAGCATGCTATTTAAATGCATTGATTTTGGAAGTCTTATAACACAGAGTCCTACTCCTTGTTTTAGTCTCGTGAAACACTGGGTGGTTTGACTGAGTGATAAACTTTTAATATTAGGTTTTTTTCATAGTGAAACAGATTCAACCACAAACTTTTAAAGGAAGAGTCGTATTCAAAGGATAAGGTTTTCCTTGCACCAAAAACAGCTGCAGAAAGAGAGCAGAGTCAATTTAAAGAAAAGCAGGATCTATCTTTGCAGAGATCGTTGTGTGGCGCATGTACGTTTGCATCAGCTGTGAGCTGTGGTCAGGTGGCACGCACCCCTCCATCAATCAAGGATACTAAAGCTCCCATAATTATCACAATGAGCTTCCAGTAATATTAAAATATAACTCTGCCCTGCAAACGCAACTCTGTAAGAATGATGTGGTGGAGTCCAATGTTTGTCATCTCTCCAGGGACTAAAATGGGCCACATTTACAAAGATTTTTTTTTCTTCCTTCTCACCCAGCAAACTCAACTTGGCATCTGAGAAACTGAGTTCTTTTCTTCTCACATATCATCACCAGTTATAGAAATTCTGCCAGCTAGATTATTCCCTCAGTGACGCCTGTTCAATTCTTTGGATTTAAGTGGTTTTGCACAGTTGTAACCAATTGAATCTAACAATTCGGTGGCTGATGCACAAGAAGGGATAGAACCAACTCAGCTTCTCTTAGCCGTGTTAGCCCCTCAAGGCTAACAGGAGTAAAAAGCGGCAAAAATTTATTTTGCTCACGATATTCAGCAAAATCTGATTCTGAATATGCCCAGGGAGAAGATCGGCTGAGTAAGAATTTTTACACAGCCACTTTTAAGAGTAGAACTGCAATTTAAGGCCCCAATTGGAAAAAGTAATTAAAAAAGGTACCTCAAAATACCCCCATTGACTTCACTGGGACAGGTGCTTAACATCACACAGCTGTTTAAATAACTTGCTGAACAGGCATTTAAATCAGCTGGAGGTGTAGAATTAAGAAATACCCAAGTGCACTAGGCCTCTACATAACAGCAGTGGTGCCCAACTTTATTACACAGGAGGGCCACATAAACCTAAGCACAACCTTGGGTGGGCCAAACAGATGCTACATATTTGAATAAGATTTAAAGTCACCTGTACTGATTTATATTTCAGCTCAGCTTGTTTTGGTTGATTTAGTTAGGTTGTTTCTATGTACCGTACTGTCTATTTAAAAACAAATAAAGAAATAGTGCATAAAACATGCATCAGAATTATAGAAAAAGGGGGGAGGAAGAAAACAGTAAAGAACACGTAACCGTCTCCCAAATAACAAACAGCCCAAGCCGTGCCACAGGCCTTATGAAATGTTCTGGCGGGCCATATACAGCCCGTGGGCACCCCTGCATAATGGGATAGGGAGTTTGAGCCTCACTTAGTATGTCTCCCCCCCCACACTTTTTATTTTCTTGGTAAATTTCAGAAATTTCCTTTTTTACAACAACTTTGTTTTTAATGAAACCGTGAGCGGACCAAACCTGGAGCAACCAAACTGGCCAAAAAAATAATTGGACGATGCAACAATGTTACCCTACGAACACCTTTCTCCAGTAGTTCTCTGATGACCTGTGTGAATATGCATAAAAGGATAGGACAGTATCACCTCCTGTCCAAACTGCCCACTTCACTTCCCATCCTAAACTGTCACGCAAGGTTGCTTCATGCTGGTAAACAGTTGCCTTGTCTCACTCCAGAGCTGGCTGCATTTCACTGGCGGGTGGCTCAAGTGGGTATAATTTGTAAAGTGTTTCAGCACTCTTGGGAATGAATATGTCGTAAGATACCAGGCACGTTCATTATTACTCCTATCTTTATTTCTCACAACCTCCAATGCATTTCTGAAAATTCCCTTATTTCTTGAATTATGGTAACACCCAGAAGTGTCAAACAAGACTAGGGTCCAATTGTGCGTGACAATGTACGTACACATGGAGAGAAAGGATGATCATGAAAGCACTTAAGCACATGCTTAACAATAAGCCCATGCTTAAATCCTATTCAAATCCATAGAATTTAGGGACATGCTTAAGTGCTTTTCTGAACAGGAACGTGTTCCATAATCTGGACCTAAATCCTGTTTATTTGCAGGTTTCTTAGAGCTGAACTGTAGTACAAATCCTGTAGACAAAAGTATTTATTAATTGGCTGGCCTGAAAATGACTAAATGTGTCCCGTGCCTACCACCATAGACCATGAGTTGCTACAGAAAGGGTGCAGTCTAGATGGGTCTTAAAGGGTGGAAAAACATATCCACTTCATTCTCCTTCCAATAATATGCCACCGTCAAATCTGCTTACAAAGTAACCATCTCACTTGGCCAAGTGCACCCTGGCTGAACTTTATAATACATTACCCACATTCTCCCTCCGAAACTGCCTTGCCTTGAAACAATTTTATGGAGGGCAAAGTATGTCGTCTCCAATGCACTGAGCAATGGGGCTGCAAGAGAAACTGGGCATTCTAATGAGAAGCCATTTACCATGATCTTGAACAAAAACAGAGATCTCCTCTAGAGAGTTTATAAGTATTTTACAATATACTTCAGGCACGCCTGTCTACAGATGTGTATTCTGCTCTCTGCAAAGCCCTCTTTTCAGGCACCACATCTGTCAGCACGACGCCTACTGATTAAAATAAATCTTCCTTCTAATTAAAAAGAAATCCTGATCCTGAGCTCACTTATGGTGCTATAAATCAGGAGCACCTCCATCAGTCAGTGGTGTTTTACCAGTTCAAAATGGTGCCAATGAACGGAGAGTCAGACATCCATTACTTTTAAATTTGGGGGGTTCATTTTCACATCTTGTTTCCATCTACTTTTACTGTCTCTTGCTAAAACCAAACAGAATAACCCAGATGTGCTTCAGAAAGACCTCTGCTGAAGACTGCAAAGCCACAAGCTTTTCCAGTGCTGGTGGCTACTTGGGACGCTCAGAAGCAGATCATGTTAATTCACTTTAAAAACACGGTTTGTGGGAGAAGAATGTGGAGGTGGGGAGAGAGAGAGAGAAGAGTCATTCTCTCCTTTTGGGATCACCATCTCACTGATAGAGACTGACCCTCCTGTAAAGCCAGCCTGGATTTTGGCATTCTGACACGCGATCTGAGAAACTAGGGGCTCCAGGAAGGTATTTTCTGTGCTCGTACAACACCTGGCACAGAGGGGATCTGGACCATGAAAGGGACTCCTAGGCGGGGGCGCTGGAAGTGCTTTTAAAAACTTTTTAACATGGGCGTAGTAGCCTCCGGCAGGTGCGGCAGGAGCTGTGTTTTGCAGGCTATCAGCTCTCCGGCAGCGAAGTGCAGCCCCTGCCAGTGGCACCAGCTTCTTCCCAGTGGGAGGGCTGAGGTAAGCCTTAGCCCCTCCCCGCTCACCACAGGGAACGGTGCACCCCCGGGGGCAGGACGTCGGTCAGGTGCTGCTCTTGGGCACCCTAGCATCTGCCCAGGGCAAATGGAGGGCCTGAGACTCCCCACAGCAGCCCGGGCTCCCTGGGCAGCTCTTACCATGGTCTGGCTCCAGCTTCCGACCCAGTCAGGGGGCTGAGCCTCGGGGGGAAGAGGAGGAGGGGCAGGGCCTTGGGGGAAGAACACCAGTGCCCCCCCTTCTACACAGGCTCCTGGCTCCTGTTGCCAGGTGCTACAATAATAGACTAGTGCCCAGAGCCAGGTACAGTGATAAACCAAGGTACGGACTGAGGTGGGAGGCAAAGCCCAACACCCCTTTGGGCATTTTGCTAGAAGCCACATGGCTGAGGATTGAGTGCAAGACTGGAAGCCAGGACATGGTATTTCTCCCACCTCTGTCAGGGTCTGGGGACTAGAACCCCTGTCTGCAGAGACTATTCCCACAGTGCCACGCAAAGCCCCAGCAGGGAGCACCGTGGAGAGTAAGGGCTGTAGGAAGAACCATCCAAGAGCCCCGAGTGACGGTGCCCCGCAACCCTCTGGTTGGCCAAGTGTCCTATTTAACCCCAGGAAGTGGTCTACGGCAACACCAGACTTTGCTTGATCTCCTGATCTCCAGTCTCCGACCCCAGCCTGACTCTCACCCGGACACTTGCTTATGGGACCAGGCTCTTGCGATTCCGCCAGCTCCTTCTTGATGACTACCATCCCTGGCGGGCAGACCTCAGCCCAGCTACGACTGCTAGGCCAGACCACCTACACCCTGGTCCCTTACCCTCTGCAGTGATAGACCTGGAGAATACTTCATACTTCTATCACACGACAAACGTAACTCAAGTCATACTTCGCAGTCCCTTTTTACAGACGAAGGAAAGGAGCCACGGAAAGGTTAATGACTTACCCAAGAGTACACAGCAAGGCAACGATAGAATCAGAATTAAACCTCAAGTGTGCTGACTGCCAAATCTCATGCTAAACTAGCCCACAGGGCTTCCACTGAGGCCCAGGTGTGGTTTGAACTTTTAAGATGGCTATGTACACCTCTGAAGTTGCTATCTCAAGAAACACAGGACACTGATGGATTATTCCAGGCTTCTTACTCAGAAGGGGCTGATTACATGTCCACTCCATCAAGTGATGCTGCAATCCCATAGCTAACACTACTCTACTGATACCTTTACAGGGCTCAGCGTATGGATGCTGGAGAAAAGTTGATCTGCCAACATCTCCCTTGCAACTTGTAATCTCATCGGCCAGTAATTTTGTTTCTATTGAAGAAAAACTTGTCTGGAACATCATTCTTCCAAAAAAATCAATAGCTGCTCAACAGAGAACTGTACTTAATGGCACATAGTAATATGATGCAGTTTCTCTATGAGCGACTGCTTTTCCCATAGCAACATATCTCCGTGATGAATCTAGGCAGAGATACTGTAGAGTCCTCTTAGCCAGGACTGTCTTGCAGAATAGCAGCTCATTCCAATTAATCAGCTGTCCCAATTAAGAAAGAAGCCCACTAGGATTTCATGGTTGCTCACAGTGAAAGTCATGATGGCCATTTGGTCCCTCCCTCTAGCAGTGAAGGTAAAGCTCAGGTTCTCCTGACTCCAAAAGCACAGCCCCTGACCAGCCATGGGAGAATCGCTAACAGCTGAAGTAGTATAGGCAGGGGGTCTCGACCGTCTTCTTTCTGAACCCCCGCTCCTCCCCCAACTCTATAAAAATTTCTAGGGCCCAACAGGGGTGGGGAGGGACTCAGGGCTTCTGTCCCATGGAGTGAGGGGGGGCCTTTAGGCATGGGGCTCAGGGATTCAGCCCTGGGGGCCCAGGGGCCCAGGGCTTTAGTCCCATAGGGAGCTGGGGCTTGGGGCTCCTGGCTTTAGCCCTGCTGGTACAGGGGAGCTCAAGACTTGCAGATCCTCTGAATTGGCCAGACCCCTGGTTGAGAACAGCTGGTTTAAGGCTTATTACATGCAGGTGAGCAGTTCTAGTTCAGTTTAGTAGAAGGGCAATGAAGTGCATGCCCGTAAGGTCAATACAGTTCTGAACAAAAATACAAGAATAAAAAGGATATTCAGAGAAAACGTAACAGCACAGGAATTCAGTGTGGAAATGGTTTAGCAGTAGCAATGAATTAAAAACAAAATAGGGAACATTTCAATGACATTTTTTGTGAAATTTCCACCCTCTTTTTCACCCAACTACAGAGCTGGCTGAATTCCACCCTCCCCTCCCCCCATCACATATTTGTCAGGGGAGAATTTACAAAAACTTCCAAGATATTTTCCCTCAACCATCTCTGGTTATTAGGTTATCTAGCCCATCACTCTAACAGTTCAGGACATGCTCCCACCCATTGCCCAAGCAAGCTGTAATAATCTCAAACAGTGGGGCTTTGACCACTTTCCAAGGGAGCCTATTCCACCTCCTAATGCATCTCCCGGTCTTTCTTACTATCCCCCTATTACTTTTAGTTACGCTCGCTTGTGCCACCTTACATAATTCCTCTTAAGTGTTTACATCATTCAAATCTTGCATGCGGTGCTGATGCTGTTGAGTTCTGCTGACCAATCCCCTTTCTCTGCTCCTGCTGAATTCCTTATACCCTTTGAACGGCACAGAAACTTTATATTTTAATGTTTAAGCAGCTGGAGAAAGAATCATTCTATGCCGAAATATACATATAGAACGGCCACGTCACAAACTTTATGCCACAGCCAAAGGTAACAAGTCCATTAACACAAGGTTAAAAACTGCTCTGCAGCACCGCCCAACGATGCTGAGAGGAGCGCGTTAGAAAGAAACCTCCAGAGCAGTGCTTTGCAACCGTGTGACATTTGCAGATCCCTAAAAAATGTAAATGCAGGTGCAAGGCCCCTTTGGAAATTCAGCCTGTGCTCCACAAGCCCCTATCAGAGAATTCTTATAACGAAAATTGACTGAACAGAATTCAGCATTAAATGTTGTATGGGCTCGGCATGGCAGCTGACGCAGCGTGAGAAAGGGTTCTAAACTGGGGGCTTCCATGGTAACGACAACTCTTCCCGGTTTTGACCTGTAGATGGAGGGGTATTCACATGCTTTTGATTGATCAGAAAAACAGAATGCTTTTTCTGGGATCTGAAACTTTATTTTCATAGTCACCTTTCGATCCCTTAGACATAGTTGGTGGTGCCCCCAAGGTCTGCAGACCACATATTGAAAACCACTTCTCTACAGCTTTTAGAAAAACATCATGACCTTGTGTTTGCTTGTATCCAAGCCTCTGGAACATAATCTTTTAACTTAATTATCCTGTATGGGCTATTAGAAGCAAGTGTCTCTCTCATGGGTGGTTGATTTTGTGATGGGGTATCATTGACATTCATTTTATCTGAAGTACAAGGCACATTTCCAGTCTCACCCTCATTTGTGAGGTGAGAACCCACATTGTGCTGAGATTGTCTTTCACGCAGTGCTGCATGTGAGACTATGTTTTGAGTTATCTGAGACCCTATTTCATTTGTGCATACTATGGTGGTGGGGGGCGGGTCGTATAAGATTAGATACCCGATAAAACAGGCCATTTGGCAGAAATGCAGATGGTGCCACCCTGAAGTTATAATTAAGGAACATTTGTTTCCTTTGCTAACAAAGGAAAAATGGGCTAAAATGTCCATTGTCACAGCTTCAACTCCTGAACAATACCCCCTATTTGTTCAATTATAGCAGCAACTGCTTGTGTGCATTGGCCAGCCCCAGCAACCTGGGTCTGTTCATTTAATTCTATGCTCTATTTATTCTGAAGTGATTAAAATGCCCAATCCTGAATGCTAGTTAAATGTACAAACTTTACACAGAAAGAAATTATACACTGAGCAACTTGAGCCAGTGTCCAAAGGGCCTAGAAGCCAGAGATTAAAAAATTCTTCCTCCGTCTCCTTCTTCTCAAGGAATCGTCTGAGAAACTGTTAGAGCAGGACTGAAGTCAGCAAATTCAGGCTCTTGCATGCCAGCAACAGAAGCAAATTTCCAAGCTGAGGATCTCTCACCTGGAAGTGGTCTCTCGTCCCTTCACCTCTAACCTAGGAGCTGCTAGATGAAATTCTGAGTGAATGCCAGCTGGCAAGGTATCACATGAGAGGGAAGCCCATGTATCTCAAAAGGCTGTGTCCTTCACCAATAGAAAGTGGTCCAATAAAATATATTACCTCACCTGCCTTGTGTCTCTAATATGAGAGGGAAGTCTACCACTGAACTACCTGGAGATCAATCCACTTAAAGCTCTATGGGTTAAAGCCTGCACTTTAAATCACGTTTGTGCCTTATGTAAAGAAGCTCCATATACCCCTAATTAAGGTTTTAACTGGTGGTTTTGTCTACTAATACATTTCTCACCTTTACTATGTTCTCTCTCATACAGAAGATCAGTTTCTTAAAACATTTCAAAAGCTTGTTGAATTTCTTGGTAAATTGCGAAGTAGGGTCCTTCTTTCTCACACTCTCATTACCAGATTTGTTTATTTTCGAACACTGGAACGTGGCTTTTAAATCAGACCATTTCTTTTGTCCCTCAAGAAACTTAACATCTGGTAAGAGGGGAGGTTATTTGCTTTTCTGAGTTTCCTTGCAGCTTCTGCAACAGATTTCAGATACCGTCCTACAAGCAATATAATCAGACACACTCTTTTGCTCTTTGCTTGATCACATTCCCATGAATACTTCAACTGGCAAGGTAATTTCTTAGCCACATATGACTTAGTAGGAGGCAAAGCCAGCAGACGGCTTAGTAATATGAATGTAAGCCATCATAACAAATGGCAGTAACTCACTTCAGTCACTCTCTCAGAGAAAAATTGGATCGGATTCAGTGGTGAATTAAAGACTGCACATTTTGTCCCTATTGATAACTTGATAGCTGAAGTGCTGGTCAACATCTCAATGTACTCATCAGACTATGGGCAATAACAGGTTTTGGGTAGTTTAATTTATCCTTGGGTGCACATGACCTGCATTTTCAGAGCTGCTGAGCGCTCACAGTTTGAGTGGAAGTCAGTGGGATCTGTGGCTGCTCAGCACCTTTGAAAACCAAGCCTTTAGAAGATGCCCACATTGAAAAAGGATGGTCCAGTGGTTAAAATACAAGATTAGAACTCTGAAAAGCTGGCTCAAGACCCTGCTCTGCCACAGACTTTCTCTGTGACCTTGGATAAGTCACTTTGCCTCTCTGTGTCTCAATTCTCTATCTGTAAAATGGGATAAGAGCATCCACCTACCTCAAAAGGGGACTGCGAGGATGAGAGATTGCGAGTTACTCTGACACCATGACAATGGGAAGTAGCTTAGACAGACTCCAATACTTATGATCGGACATTCTGTATATTCCCAGGTGTGCCAAACATGCAGATAAACTCCTGAACCAGGACTTTGGCTGCAGTCCTAGCTTCCTGGTTTGCAATGAGTTTCTGCCTATGCAACATAACCTGGGAGCACTTGTTCATTTCACAGTTCAGTGGCAGCCCCACTCTGGATACAACTGAAGATTCCTGGGGCTGGAAGTGATGTTTTCCAAGTGGCACAGGTTTCTGCAAGTTTAACAGCACGGTTTAGAGCTTTCTGCCAACTAGGCAGGTAAGAGCCTCGTTTCAGCCAAAAGTCTGCTCAGAGGCTGCTGTCTGAGGTACTTAAGCTGCCAGGTTCCAAGGCTCTCCAGAGAGTTTCAGGCAACGCAGAGTGCCTGACCTGCAAGCTAAGGGTCCCAGAGCTTATTTGCAATCCCGCCTATTTCTATAAGGCTGGAACATAAGTTACTCTTCTGGAGCATCAGTCCTGACCATCCAATCTTCAGGCCTTATGCTTAGCTAATACGGAATCTTTTTCTTGTTCATACTTTACCAAGGCACTGTGGTCAGTCTGCAGGCACCGGGTGTGCCCAGGTGCCATGCTGCCTGTTTACCAGGGATTGACCTCCTCCAAAGCCAAAGGGCACTTCCAATAGGATTCTTTTATATATATATCCTCTCCCCTTTGGTACTCAGAGGCAGTTCTTTTGACCTGTTCCAGAATAAGCATTTTTAATTCATGTTCTGGTCTATCACACCCTTCCCGTAAACCACTGCGTTGCCTGTTTACCAAACACTAATAGGCGTATTCAGTGCTGCTCTTAAACACTCCCCTACAAAGCACACAGGCCTCTGGCAGCTGTACAGTCCTAGATCAAGTGAAGGACATCAGGCCATATCACAGCGGCCAACCGCTTCACAAAATTCAGGCCCTCTCTGCTTGCCAGTTTAGTGCTCCTAACAGGTATTAGTAACTTCTTTACCCCAATGGCCTCCTCTACAACGTCCATTTTTGGCAGCAACTTTCAAACCCCACATGAATTCCACAAGAGACAGACATTTTGTATCTCCTGTTGGAGCTGGTGGTCCCCCTTGGCAGACTGAACAATGGAAACTTCTTGTCATGATGCTTTCTGGCTATTTTTCCACAACTCCTCCTCAACTTGCTTCAAAAGGACTCTCTCTTTATAGATGCTTCTCATATCCACAGGTCCAGCTGGCTAACATCTCAGGGCTGACTTTCCCTGCAGCTTGCTTCTCAGGGAAAATTAAATGTTTCTCTTCAGATTTCCCAGTCATTCTGCGTGTGTCCATTTCTCTGGGTGCCACAGTGCTTCGCTTCAGTTCGTAGCCGTGCAGATTGTCTCACAGTGCCCCAACGATCCCTCTTTCCAAGCTTTTATTTTCTCCTATTCAGTAAGTTCTTGTACAGTGCAAATGTTGGCTTTAGTCTGAGCTGAGTTTTTAATATCAAATTTCCTTAGCTGCTCATGCCACTACCCAACAGGTAACAAGATAACCCTAAATTAGCACGTCTCAAAGCCCCCTGTCACACACTTGGTAGGATTGCACTACAAAGCACTAGAAGTCTTCCATTCAACCCTTTGTACCTTTCCCCAGGTTATGGTCTCTGGACCAAAGGCAGCAGGACCACAGCATACTTACACTATAGGTTCAAACAGTTGCTTTTAATTTACCACTCATTTTCCACCTCAGCCAGCTACACCACCACATTCATCCCTTGCCCATTCGTTGCATTAGGAAAGTTAAGTCATCTCCTTCATTAAACCCATTTATTGTTGAGCAGCTAACTCAAGCTGTTCTGCCCAATCCATTCACCGTCTGTATAACTCTGGCAGAAGAACACAGTGTTCCAATCTGTCCATCCTTTGCTCCATCCTCTTCCCTGGCTCTTTCGCTGCTGCGCCTTCGTCTGTACTTGCTTTTGTCAAAGACACACATATCTCATTGCATGACACCAATCTGCAAGATGCTGCCTCCAGTTTGTTACCCATTACTCTTAAGGTTTCAGATTTTCTGGTAGTGCATGTACATCCTTGGTTAATAAAAGCAAAACTTCCACACGGAATGCTGCACAACAATGTTAAATTTAAACTCCAGTAATAGGGAAACAGTTGAAAGTAAAGACAATAAGAGTTCCAGTTATGGCATTGTGGAGAGATGGCAGCCTCTTCTGTAATGAACATGATGTTGCTGGAAAACTTGACTAGACAAACCACCAGTAAATGAACCATAGGGCTCAATCTTGCATTGACAGAGTGATGGACTACACTGGCCTGCTAGGGCTTTCTTACCATCTGTTATTCACTGGGAGACAGCAGCTTCCTGTTTCATTTTAATTACATTTAAGATGTTTTTTTAAAAATGTAGTAATTTCAATTCTTTACAATTTTACTGAGGGTCTAAAATCCCTACATAATTACAGCCCTCTCTTAGAGAGAGAGAGAGAGAGAAACACAATCTCCACTGAAGCCAGTAACCTGGAGGGAAAGAGCTTGAACAGCAATCCTGGTCTAATTACAAGATTATCTTTACCTTGCTCCCACAATGAGCTGATTCCTGTTGGCATCCAGTGCAAGCTGAGAAAAGTCAAGTACACCTGGATAGGTGAAATTCGACACCCAGGGCTTCAGATCTGCAAAGAAAATGAAAAAACAGAAAACAATGATGCTGCTCCAGAAACAGTGAGTTCCCCCGGACATCCACTAATGGTTTTCCTACCGAGTAACTGTCAGGGGAAGGATAATTAATAATCTATTTAAAGGGCTTCTGTTTATTCCGAGCAGAATGTGCAAAAGCTGCATAATAATGGGAGGTTGTCTCAGCAGTTATTTTCACATCCATGATGCCCAAAGATTGAATGTCAGCATTATCTCTGAACAAGACGTTCTGGTGGCTTGGTTTATTCATTTATTTTAAAGTCTGTGTGTCAAATTCAGAACTGCTGTTAGTGGTTCAATTTCCACAGAAGCCCCATCCAGGATAGGAAGGTTGGTCTAGGGGATAGGACACTGACTGGTACTCATGAGACATGGGATCGATTCCTAGCTCCATCACATACTTCCTGTGTGACCTTAGGCAAGTCATTTATTCTACCCTTTCCCAGAGTTCCCATCAGTTAAATGAAGATAGAACTTTCCTATCTCATCAGGGCTGCTATGGTGGTGAGGGCGATATAGTGCCTAGACAGACAGAATTCTTCACTAGCTTTGAATATGGTCCTATAAAATGCACGTATCTTATTTGTCTATCTTGGATTTGCCATGCTAGGCACTTCCCCAAATTGCAGCCACAGAAAAGTTAGATTATAAGCACATGGTCAGAACTGCCACTGAAGTCAGTGGAAGGCCCATAAGAGTCACATCAACATCTAGTGAAAGATCAAGGGGGAAATTTTTGTGAGGTAATTTTAAAAAAAGTCTTTTAAAAAAGTCCAGATCCAGGGCACTTCTCAGGCGTGATGCTAGGGCATTTATAGCTTTTTAAGGCCGGAAGGAACAATTAGATTATTTACTTTAACCTCCAGTATAAGACACGCCATAGAATTTCACCCAGTGACCCTATATTGAGCCCAGTAACTTGTGTTTGACTAAAGCATATCTTCCAGAAAGGCATCCCAGTCTTAATTTGAAGAGATCAAGAGATGGAGAATCCACCAATTCCCTATTTAGTTTGTTCCAGTGGTTAATCAACCTCATGGTTAAAAAAGTGCGCCTTATTCCTAATCTGAATAAATTCAAACATCCAGAGTAGCAGAGGCAAAAATAAGAACCGTACCACTACCTCTCTACTCCGTCTATGACCACGGGGCCAAATACCCTGCTCCCATTAGGGTGCGGACAGTAGAGCTGGTCAGAAATTTTCTGATGAATTCATTGAAGCAAGATGTTTTGCCAACTCCATTACAGATTTAACACAACTTTATTAAAAACACAAGCAGGATACCACTGCTGGTATTCAAGGGGTCACAGTTCTGCAGCAGCAACCATTATTCAATGAATAGCATATGTGACACTAACGAAAATGTCAATTTCACTTAGCTCCTTTCAGGAACCTGTTTCAGTGTTCCCAAACCAAATTTTCCAGGGTCTTCCGTTTGCAAGACAGTCTGCTAAAATTTGCACTTGGAAAGCAAATTCCAAAACACCGAAAAATCTTATGACCCAAACCCCCCAAGTTTTGGCCAGCCAAAGATGGAAGCTCGGAAGGATAGTTAGAATCCAGCACAGCAAGAGATTTGAAAGTGAACACTAATGTCTTGTATGTACCTGCCAATCCATGGAGCAGTGATCTTTCTAACCCCCACCTGTGACAATGATCGTGCTGTTATGTCCTGCGTGAGTTACAGATTCCAGATCAGCTCACGACAACTTTTAAAATCGGCACATTTCATTTATGTGCTAGGGATGGCTTTCAGTGCCTCATTTTAGGATCTTGTGTGTGAAAAGTTTGGTCTTAATGGCTCTGTGCCTCAGTTCCCCCATCTACAAGCAGGGAGTGATAACACTTCCCTCACAGGGGTGTGCTCTGTTTGTCAAGCACCTTCAGGTCTCAGCATGCTTTAAAGGGGCTACAGAAGTGCACCGTGTTACAACAAACGAACAATGGGTACCTGCTGGTTAATCCCCAACCCCTTCTAATTCTAGGGATCCGGAGGGGTAGGTGAAAGCTAAATGAGCCAAACTTTGAGAAGCACCCTGGACAGACTCTTCCCGGTATCCCGTGTCATTTAAAGTCCTGCCTTCAGGTTTTTCAGTGGGAGATGGGGTTCCTGCACTGCTCAGGCCCTTCTTCCTGGAGAACAGGCATTCATATCACACTAAACTGGCACGCAAAATGCATCTACCCGCCTCTGCTATTCAATACAAAGGTGTGAGGTAAGGGGAAAGTCAGCCAGCCTAATCTTTAAACATTTCCACCTGCCGCGCAGCCCTCTGAGACTTTGAATGGTGTGCTAGCACCAGGAGGTGCGGTGGTTTCACCTCTGGCATTCTCCCTGCTAATGCAGCATCATCTTTTCCTGCAGCTCGTAAGCTGCAGAAATGTTTCCGAGTCCAGCAGCAGAAGCCGTAAGAAAAACGCCTTTCCGGGCAGGTGAACCAGCTGGGCATTCGTGATGTCAGATCGGGGCGGTCAAATGTTGTGGAGCCGGGAGAGGGGGGGGGAGGAGAAGGTTGGCACATAACAATAGAATCTTTTAAAGATCCTACTTGTATGCCATAATTTCTCTTTGTTTTCCTTGTCTCCTACCAACTCTTCCCTCCCTCCCCCAACCAACCCACTATTCCAGTTCACTGGCACAAAGATTTCTTCAGTTGCTGTTCTAAATGAAATCTCCTCACTTCAGAGAGGCACAGGCCTCTTCCTTTTAATAGCAAGCTCTGACAAATCACAGGTAAAAAATAGTCGTAATCATAAAGAAAAAGCTGTAGGTGGCTCAGTCCTTGCCGTAGTCAGTTTAAACATCAAGCAAGCCTGTGAAATAACAGGCACCGTCCCACTTTCCATTTACTACTGCAGGTAGCATAGCTTATAAAAAAAAAACACCAACCCTTCTTGATTATTAAATGAAAGGCTGCAAGCCATGCATCTTCATAAAAAAATTAAGCTTTTAGAGGCATATCATTAGATTTTATTAAACCCAGCGTGGTTCCCAGCTAAAACTATCGAACTGCAAGTTATGCGAATTAATGCCAAACAGCACATTACTGTCCCCACCCATCTTTTCTGCTAGAGTGAATGGATAAAGTGGAATGGAAATCCAAGAAGCGAGAGAGGATGTATGTCTTTTTCATTCAACACGTTACATCCTATCACTCAGGCCACAGGCATCCCTAAGGGCAGCTCAATGCTTTTATTTTAAAATGAGCCTCACTTCTGCGAGAGTAAGTGTTTGGCTGGGCCTGTCCCACTTTAACTGACGTTTACACATATAGACCCATTGAACTCTAGAGTTTGCTTTTATTTGACCTTTCTCCAAGAGCTGATTTTTCAGAACCGTCTCTTTAATTTGGCTGGAAACTCTCAGTGCTGAGGCACGTTTACCTTTGCAAATGTCTCTGTTTAAAAACACAATGAAAAATTAAAACCCAAGGCTCTCATTTGGCATCTCGGCAGTAGGGGCGGGAAATCTAGAAACCAAGTGACTTCAGGGCAATCTGCTCATCAAGGCCTCCTTTGTGCTTCATGTTTCTAACTCTTTCCCGGGGGGGGTTAAAGAGCCACGCTGTCGCTTTCTCCCCGTTTGTACTCCACAGTGTAATTGTTTCAAATACAGCCCAGTGTCAGCAATGGGATCCAAACCCTCTGAACCTTTGTCGGTCTATCTGCAGCTCAAGCTGGTTCATAAACATGGGGAGACCCACAGCCTTCATAAAAGACCCTTACCTCTGGGCTTAATTGCACCCAGTCCTCCACGCATATTATAGGGTTGCCAACTTTGTAATATTTAAAAAATGGATACTCTGGAGTGCCGGAACCTCCCCCACCCTGCCTCTTCCCCCCCAAGACCTCGCCCCAGCCCGCCCTTCCTCCTAGGCCCCATCCCCACCCTTGCTGAGGTCCCTCCCCCATTCATTCTTCTTTGCCCCTCTCTCTATGGCTTGCTGCTCTTGCTTTTTCTCCCCACTGGGTCGGGAGGGACTTGCCCGTGAAGCCAGAGCTGGGAGCTCCTGGTTGAGTTGGTGCTGGCACGGGTGATGACCTGATGCCTCCCCCACCTGCAGTAACTGGACTTAGGTGTCCAGTCAGTAGATCTGACTGGGCACTTGTCAGGTTTCCTTTTCGAATGAACTTTCCGGTTGAAAACTGGGCACTTGGCCACTGTACGCATGGCCACCCTAGGCTAGGGTCGGGCACAATGCCATTTGGGAGAATAGCTGCTGCTCTGCTCGCACGTCACTGTGTGTTAGTTATCTGAATGTAAACAGGGTGTGGTGAAAGCGCAGCAGCAGCACTAGAGAGGACACGGGCCAAGGGATGATCCAAAGGCCACTCAAGCCAGTGGGATTTTTTTTTCCCCATTAAGTTTCGTGGGCTTTGGGTCAAGCTCTAAATGTGGAAAGTGTCTCAGAAGCCTCGTTACGATCACTCTTAACCCCATGTTCCCTCCAAAACCTCCATAATCCGCCATCGCTGTCAATTTGAACCCTGAACACAGGAATTCCCTGCTGCAAATGAGGGTGTAGCACCAAAATGCATAAAAGAGGCAATAAAAACATTTTAAAGGAGGCAAGATAGGAAATTAATTGGAAGGAGTTCCCCAGGACCCTACTCCAGAAAGGAACCCAAAGCAGAACCTCCTTTAATTAGCTTCTAGACTACAGATTTATATTATATAAAGTTTCCATAAAGTAAAGCGGATTCAGCAGTAGAGGCCTGCATAATGAAGCGACCATCCTATACTGTTCGGCCCCCATCAAACCCAGTGGCATAAATAAATGCCTGTTCTGCAGGCACTCAAACCCATTTTTGTACAGGACTAACCTGATCACACATGGAGTGATTTCCTATGTGCCTCAAGACGCACTCCTAAAAAGACTCTTGAACCGGCTTCATTGGCTGCTTGTCACAAAACAGGGAAGGGAGATTTTTCTCGGTGTTTGAGTTGTGTGAATGTGAATCTAGCCCTTGTGGACGGTGCCTGTTTGATAGCCTTGACATTTGTTTATCCATGGAACAGCTACCATTAAGACAGCGGCCATGAAACCATCTCTCATGCATTCTTGTAATGTGTCTCAACTCTGGCAGGAAGGGCTCGCCTTTAGTTCACTCTTCAGATCCAGTCAGCCACTGGCCTTTGTTGGAAATGGTTGGTTTAGAATGGTCTCAGATTGCACTGGGTCCCACCACTGACCAACCGATTTCCTTGCAACAGGTTGAGGTCTCACGCAGCTTAGTCTGAATACAATGACGATGCTCCTTCCCCAGCAACAGACCCACCTGAGAGGTCTCTAATTGCTTAGCTGGGTGTGCAACCTCATATAACACAGCCCACTTCAAGCCTTGTTCCCTTGAAACTAGCATCAACAGTGGCAGTGGCTTTTGTGATCTGGACATTTTTCTGGTAGGAACTGAACTGAGACCATGACCCTCATTTTATATGAATCACTGAACAGACAGCATCAGCTGGTAATTATTTCCCATCAGCACCAGCATACAGTGGATCAGCACCAACAAGGGAAGGGAAAAGGCTTTAGATGCTTCTACCAGCCCCGGGAAATCAGAGGTTCCCAACAGCACCCACGTACAATCCCAGCACAATAATTCCATCAATTAAATCCTCTTCTTTACAGCTTCCTTAGATCAGCATGGACATTTTCACAGCAGAAAACAAGCTACCATTGTTTTACAATTCTCAGACAATGTATATAATATAATGGGATTCATGGTCAGTTTAATAACTGGCCTCACTTTAAATTCTGAATCTCTTTGTGTAGGTCACACTGTGGGGCTGGGCAGTAGCCTTTGGAGAACTGAGTTCCAATCCTGTGCAAATGAGCTGCGTGGCCTCCTCCTAGTCCCCCTTGTACACAGCCCATGTACATGACATGGCAAAATTAGCAGGGGCCTGGAAAAATCTATAGATGTGTTGGCAGGGATGTCTAGGAAATATGGTGGCATTCAGACTAACTTTATTCCTGACGCTAGAAATCTGGGTGTGACTCACGCTTCACCCCAGGAGCACTACCTCCATACACGCCCATGTTCTCTTTCTATCAACACTTTCACATCGTTACCCAAAATCTCCCTTACTTTGATCCCCATCTGTCCACATTCTTAATTGTGCACTGATCACATCCTTGCCTCAACGAATGCAGTTCCTACTTCCACTGTCTTTCTGAATCCCTGCTCTCCAGCCAAAGATCCAGGGACTCCGAATGCTGCAATCTGGCTACACTCTTGCTCTAGGAAACGGGGCTACATCATCCCAGCTCCTCTGTTATGATTGCTGGCTTCCTCTCCATATCCCCTATCTCCAAATCCAATTCAAAATTGCTTATCAGATTTTCAAACCTTCCTGGATTCTCCCAGCCTACTTCTCTGACCTCATAGCTACCTCCTCTCCCACTCACTCGCTCAACTTCTCCGATCTCCAGCTAGCCCCACTGGTCTCATTTCCACCTCGCTTCCTGTCCATTCACTCCACTCCTCCAACCCTGCCCAGCTCCACCACAAGAGGTGCAATGAGCAAACTCACCATGGTGTGAGAGCCACAGGGAATCTTGCTTCCACCCCCTCCCTTCCCTTAAAAGCCAGTGCAGAAAGGAAGTACAGGAGCTACCTGTGCCCCACACACCGCTTGCTGTCTAACAGCAGGCAGGAAGGGACAGCCTGGATGGAAAAAAGGGAATAAAATCCCTGTTCTCTCCCAGCACCAGAAGGGAGAAAACAACCCCCCTCTCAGCCACCAAGAGAAGGAAAGAGACAGAGTAGACGGCTCTCCTTCCCAGGTGTAACAGAATACAATAGCTGAAAACCCACTTCATCACTGAGTGGAGTGGAAAGACACAGTGTCATCACCCAACCCAAGGCCGCTTCGCGGAGCTCCCGCTCTCCACAGTCCACGGTAGTTCCCATGGTCCTCCCATCCTATGAGACCTTGTGACTTGAGCAGAGACCCAGGAATCCTTGAATCCCAATAATGGCTCTGACACGGAATTCCTCTGTGGCCTTGAGCCAATCGCTTAAACTTTTCAGTGCCTCTGTTTCCCCAGTTGCAAATTGGGCCTAACAACTCCTGCCTAACTCACAAGCGTTACTTACTTGTAAAGCACTGGCAGGATGTGATGTAGGGAAAGCACCACCTGTTGCTACAATACAACGCAGATCATCTCAAAGCTTAGGTTCCTAAATAAAGATCACTTTCTCAACACAGGAGTTGGCTTCCCAAATTGTTGCAACATGGACAGAGAGGAACTTATTCCAAATCCACATTATAGCACGAGTACAATTACTAGTATTTATTTACTTTTTTATTACTACTGAGTGGCCAACGAAGCATTCTGGTCTATTCTGAAGAATCCAGTGATTCAAAGCCAATGTAGAACAATGCCAGATAATCATTCTGGACTAGCTCAGGACTATTCAGTCTGCTCTCGTTCTGTCCCTGGAGCACCATGGGAAGGAGACTGTGAGGCAGAGAGATCCCTCCTGGACCCCTTGCTGCTCCGAGGAAGAAGTAAACTCCACCAGATCTATAGTAGCACAGTGCACGTGACCTGATGCACTATAAGGTGGAAACAAGACCCTGCCATCCCCCATTCCATTCGAGCCCTCCCACCCACTTGCACAAGAGGGGGAGGCTGCCCCTCACTCTGCTATCTGAGATCTGGGTAGCCAATACACGGCAGTAAAGGGACCCCTTACACCTCATTACCAACTAGCATGGCACAAACATGCCCTGTGTCAGTTAATTTAAAGCCTCCTTGTTGCTTTATGCACATTCCAGTGCATTTAAACATTGTGACCCATTGTTTACGGAGACAAACACTGCAGCTATCACGCAATCCCATACATTGAGAAAGATAAGACTAGTGCCCATGCATCACTCACTGCTTCTTACAACATTCGGATCAGTGTAATCCCTCTTTTCAGACAGGAAGGCAAGTTGCATCTTGGCTCTCAGAGCCATCGGCGTCTGATGGAAAAAACACTCTTTCGTCATCGCTCAACCTTTTGGCTAGCCTCTCCCACATCTGGGGGCAGATTTTACATTATCGCTACACTCACTTGTCTATGCCAGCAATTTGTTCCAACAGATGTGTAGTACAGGTTTCAGCATATTATCTTCCCTGATCAGATCTCGCAAAGTCAGTAGAGACTCAGATCAAGTTAATAAATATGCTTTAGTGAAATACAATTTATTGGGCTCCACACAGGTATAACCAGATGAAAGTCTATGAAAGTCTTCTTTTATACAGGTGGTCAGACTAGATTATCTAATGGTTTATGACAGCCTTTAAATATATAAATCTATGAATGACAATGAGCCTGAAAAATCCCTTATGATTGGGTTTTAAATCTGCCATTTGGCAAGGCATTGACAATTTCCTTTTTACTAGCGCTGGGCAATTCCTAGAAGGTTTTAAGTAGAGAGGCTCGGGCTGCAAAATTCAGACCCAGATTTCAAACACAGGCACCATTTGGTTTGAGGGCACATTAATGAAGAGGGGCTATTTGTGAAATTTAGTCCATGATCATTCTCCAGTATTAACTTTCATTTCCTGTTTGAAAGAACATGCAGAAAAGTTTGACTATGCATTCAAAACATTTCCACATGTCTCCGCTCTGTATGCCAAAATGGCAATACTCCTGGGAACCGGGTTCCTTCCAAACACTTCCAGTATTTCACAGATTTACCTCTGCCTGGTCCATTAGTGTGACCACTAGTGTATGAGAGTTATCGCGCCCCCCTCAGAGCCCCAACCGCGAAGAGTACAAACTTGTTACAGACCCATCTAAATAACATTAGCTTGAAGCATCCACTTATGCTTTGAGCTCTGGAAGTCCCTGGCTCTGTTTTCTACGTGTCAGCCAAGATGGTGACCATCACATTAGCACTTCTGCTGCATACACAGATGGAAATCCCAAAAGGGAAAGATAATCAAGCTCTCTCTCATGTCTCAGAAAGGTTTTCCCAACCCGTTGGCTTAGCACTGGCATAGGAGATTGGTTGCCAGTTGTATCCATAGTTGAAAAATTCTGAGCAGGAAAAAAAATGTGTTGGGGTTTCCAGGTATGGGTTTGATCCTGTAAAGTGATGAGCCAGTTATCCCACTGGCTTCAATTTAAGTATGTGCTTTAGTGTTTTGAGCCACACACAGTGCTCAACCTCTTCCAGGGCTGATCCCCTGACAATTAAAGCGTGGTATTTATTAAACAGTTCTCATACCGGGATAAATGTAATCGAGGCACAATGAGATCTTTGGATGGAAGGTGTTAGAGAAATGCATCACGTTATTGTTATTTACAACAGAAGATATGTACAGAGGCTAAATAAATCAGTTTTGCGATACCATTGTCTCATAAACAGTATCTGTTGAAGAGCAACATTAAGCAAACCTTACAATTCAGAATGATATCTCCGGAACGCATACGCTTGTTGGAACCACAGAAAAGTTTGTTTTTCCTCTCTCTCTTTTGCTAGGGTTGCTGCCTGGGATTTGTAAAGCAGCACTGCTTATTAACAGCACAGCTTCATGTCTTGCATCCTACCATTCTAAATGATATATTCAAGAATCAAAGCAGCTTTGCATGCAGCTATTATCAGAAATTAAGCTAGTGGCACTTAAAACCACCGAGCAGCTAGTCAAAACTCTACATGGCCTAATTCCACAGATCCCACCTTTCTGATCTACTCATAGTCAATTCCCACTGGCTCCACAACACCTCCTCACAAGCTTCTTCTCTCCATCCCACCTCCCATCCCTCTTCACAGTGGGGGTCATTCTTTCACTTGTTTCATACCATCCCTTTCGAGCTCCCTCCTTCTCCCTTCTGAGAGAAGCTCTGAATCATCTCCCTCCTTTAAATCTTAGCCTAAAATCTTCCTTTTCTCTGCAGCTTGTGAGGGACTCTCTCTGTTTAAAGTATTTTATGAATGAAGGGCACTTTTCCCAGACCCTTTTCATCCCAGAGGCTTTTCGGCACAGCACACAATCATTTTTATCAGTTCGCTTCGTGTTTATTTGCATGGTTCATAGGACACCATTGATGAGTAAGCACCAAAGAAAAAAATAGTATTGTATCAAAAAATACATTGCACTGTATAGTAAAAAGCGGTTGTGTGAGATTTACTGATGGTTGCTGAGAGCAAAATTGCTGTGCTAACCATTGTGTAATTTTTATGACCTTATTGATAGCAATTTCAAAACAAATTTTAAACCAACCCTAAGGAAGAAAATATCAGGCTCATTTGCTATAGTTCCATTTTCAAGGTTAAAAAAAAAATACTAGGAGGTTTTTTCTAATAGAAAAGAAGTCCATAGCCAAACGCCTTTCAGGTCAAATATTCTGCACCACCGCAGTTGTATGCACACGCTGCTGTTGGTCACCAATCAATGTTACATTATTAGCTAAAGGAGGGGTTCTCAAACTGGGGGTTGTTACAGCGGGGGATCGCGAGCTGTCAGTTCCCGCACATGCCGTGGCCACAGCTGTCAGCCCCGTGCATGGCTGACGGCCAGAGCCTTTCAGAACTGGGCAGCCGGAGAGCAGCAGCTGCTGGCTGCGTGCTCTGAAGGCAGTGCCATTCCCAGCAGCAGCGCAGAAGTAAAGGTGGCATGGCATGGGGGTGGGGTGGGGGATGGGTAGCGGCATGACATGTGGGGGGAGCGTCACAGCCTGAAATATTTTCAAAGGGGCTCCCAGAAAAAAGTTAGAGAACCCTTGTGCTAAAGTGTCAGATCCCTTAATGGAGATTCCAGAGTGGCAAGGCCACTGAATCTTTCCCATAGTACCTTTGGATTTCCTCCCCATGTTTGGCCAGCCATACTTTACAGACTTCACCCCATAATCCTCTCCTCTGTTAACTTAATTTTTGGTTGGGAATATCAAAAAAATATCAAGCACACGCAACATGAATGCAAATGCAAAATTTCCTGTGGGTTTTTCACAGCTGGGTGGTGGAATTCATGGATGATAGTGTGGTTTTTTCCATCAATACACACTAAAGGGAATAATGCATTAGTGACCAGTTCAACTGTAGGAGGTGGTTGGCAAAATATCATGAAAATCTAAGAGAAATAAATCATACCCCATTATCCTGCAGCCACACAAAGTTATAACAGTCTTTTTTTCAGTACAAGAAGCTAACACTTAATAGCTCCCGGTGGATCTCAATATTTGCAAGTTGGACAGTTTTCAAAAATATGTTGTTTAAAGAAAAATAAGAACAATGCATTAATATACCACAAGCTACTTTCATGCTACCCAAGTCATAGTCATCTGGTAGCAGGTAATAATTACACATCAGCCCAAAGTAAAACCCTGATTAAAATACTCCCAAATCAATTAATTTTAAAACACAAGGCAACAGAAAATGCACCTTAACGTAATTCAAGATAGATAATAGGTTAAATTTTGCATGCATGGAACCTTTCGCCAACAGTTATGACAGGATATGGGAAGCTGTCATATGTAACATCCTATGTAGTTAGGGATCTAACTATCTGAGTTACCTACTTCAGTTCACCTCTTCTCTATGCATCAGCATGATGGTTCAAGTCGGCTGAGGCAGTTTTGCTGACAGACCCCAGTTCTGCATGCTTATGGAGTGGAGATAGACAAGGAGAACTGCGCTACTAATATTGAAACAAGGGGCTCCCACAAACATGTCCATCTTAGCCTGTAATAACCACCATGTCCAGAGGGGTGAATGCACTGACAGGCAGAAAAGATAAGGAACTCACGACTAATAATTTGTTTAAACAAAATTCTTTCCAAACCATAAGCAATGAAGAAGACAGCATGATTGAACAAACACCACCAGAGAGAAGTAAGGAGTAGTAGAAATCTCACATGAAAACCTGTTTTCAAGGGATTTCTGACTAAGTCTGGCAGCTCCAGGAGGTTCAGAAAGTACAAACACATAACATATCTTTAAGCCTATACAACAGGGTGCTGGCTCTGACTTTGTTCCTGTGGAATGGATAAATAAACCTTGATAGGACAAACCCTGTAACAAGTGGCAACCCATGCCTCAAAAGGCACAGAATACAAGTAGACAAGACAGACAAAGGTTGGTACCCTACCTTGACCCAATTTGTCAATATTAAGCCAAGTCTAGAACCCAGGAATCCTGATTTCCAGTCTAGTACCCTACCCACTGACCATGGGCAACAGCTAAGTAAATGCACTAGGTCTTGGGAAAAGGAATTCTCCACCCAGGCTTTGGAGCATCAGCCCAGCTGCTCCATAGGCTAACAATATCAGCAGCTGCCCTTGCATCCCCCCCTACACAGTAGATTATGGCCCATAGGACAACATATTTGGGGAATTATTGGCCACAATCATCCTGCTTCATGCTCTCATGGAGCGAGCCTTCACAGAGTAATATTCGGCAGCAAATAAGATGTCGATTCCGCAGTCTGTTCCCCTTGAATAGCAGAACTGCTGCGGTTCCACTGCGTTTAGCACTTTTCATGCCCGCTGGTGTTGGGGCCAAGAACAGCCTTAACGTAAATCAAACAAAGAGCTGTGATGTGCTTTTCGCATGCATAGCGCTCTCTTCCAGACTCTGAGTGCCGCTTATAGCTAAGGAACTGAGATACCTTTTATTTCATTCTGCATATTTGCCTACAGAACATCTTCAGCTGGGCTGCACAGCAGAGCACACAAGATTACAATGTATCTTGAACAATCACTAGGAAACAGAAATATAACCATGAGTCTAAGGAGGGTTTAGAGGACCTATTTGATTGCTGAGGACATGTGCCTGACATGGCTGTAATTTTCATCTCTATTTCTTTCCTATAACTGCCAGACTCTAATTAATATATACCAGAAAAGAGTAGCAAAAGGAACGCACTGGTGTTTGTATTCCTGCCATGCCTGATTAATACAAAGCTGTTTGGCAGACTAATACACCCATCGTGAGCATCAACAACTCCAACTGGCTTCTCAGGATCAGGACCTATGATTGAAACACGCTTCTAATATTCACATAGATTGCAGAAGATAATAAATCTCAAAGTTGGATCCGATAAACTGGTTCTCTATGAACCAAAACACTTGAGTGCCTTCTGGATAATATTAAGAGGACCAACTTCTCTCTCTCTTTGTGCTTCTAACATGCTCATTGCTGTATTATCTGTTTAAATAGCCAGTTGAGTTCCAAAAACATTTTTTAACCTCAAGGATTTCCTTTTTCACCCTTCCCCAATAAAGCAAATGGTCAGCTTTATTAAGCAATTAAAAATCAAGGTTTATTTACCCATTCCACAGGAACAAGCTTAGATCCAGTGCCCTATTATGTAGGCTTAAAGATTTGCTAATTTACTTTAATCCACTTAAACCTTTAAAGCATGGATAATGGAAAACAGACAAGAAAACGTTAATGCGTTCCAAAATTCAGACAATGGCTTCCTTCCCTCCGAAGAAGCATAAAGCCTTAGATAAGAGCCCTAAAAGGTCAGCAAAGAACCCTTCAACTTCTCCTTTCCCCCGGCACACCCCATCTCAAAGGTCATAGAAGCTTCACTCGGTTATCCTCAGCAAAGAACCTAACCACAGATACACTACAATCCCCCACAGGGGAACCAAAATCAATACTTCAACATTTAGGAGGAAACTACATTTGGCAAGGTGGCTCGGCACACTACGGTAATGGCATACAGAGCCTGTTACACTAGATAGTATAGGTGCTCAGATATGAGGGTGATGAGGGCCATGTAACTAGATGGATGGGTAGCTACAAGCATTGACAGAATCCTAGGGTTACCACTACTACAAATAACGACATGGAGCATTTATCTGGGACAAGGATACAGTTCTTCAGGGAAATACTTACGTTGTAAGAGGCCTATGTTTTTAGGTGTGGCACGGCACGCCTCTGCAGTTAAAAAGGCTGCTCTTTTGCCTCTAAGATCTTATCAAGGCCAGAGGCTGGGTGGAGGTCACTGGCAAGGACCACAAATATATGCAAAAAAAAGCAACTAAAATGGAAGCAACTAGCGATGAGTTTAGTATTCACTGTATATGCAATAGTCTTGCTCTAAATGTCAAAATAAAAAATGTGCTTTCCATTCAAATATCTCAAAATACTTCACAAATATGAATCAATTAAGCCTCATAACAGCCCTGTGTGGTTTATAAGCATCATTGAACCCAGTTACGGATGAGAAAATAAAGGCAAAAGTCATTGAGTCACCCAAGATCACATGGAGCCAGTGGTAGAGTGGCGAGAACCCGGGCGCTCTTATCTCCCAGCTCTCCATCCTGACCTCAGTGCTTTCCAGGACATAGCCCTCCAGGAAGGATTCCAGAGGGAATTATCCTACTGTCCCTTGAGATCAAGCTGAGGCATCCAAGGGGAGAGAGTCTCTTACCTTCAAAAGTAATGGTGGGGTGTTCTCTTCTGACGCACTGCTCTTGCTCAGTTTCAGGGTGTTCAAGTGCATCCTGGGATGCTGAGAGATGAAAAGAGAGAAGGAAAAGGCTTGCCAATGACAGAGAAATGCCCTTTAATCTTGATACAACCATGATTGGAGGCCTGCTGCAGATCTAGCTTCCAAGGTAGGCCCTGGGAGGACACCTGCAATGCAAAGAATTTCATTTTAGGAAACATATATCCCTATCTAAAGTCTGCAGCAAATCTCTGGGCGTGGTTTTTCTCTTTCATTACAAGCCCACCTGTGTTAACTGGGCGTGATAATATTCAGCAAACAATACCTTGAAAAATTGAGTGCTTTTACACAGCTCCTAGCATGCAATAGCTATAGTATTTGGAAAGGTACTGAAAAGTGCAAATACTCCAAACACATGTGAATGGATCAGTATTAAGTATAGGCATTATTCAAGTAGTGCAAATGCAATAATAAACTGCTTAAAGAGACAGTACGAAAAAGGCACCAGGTAGCAACAGTACAATTTAAAGCCATATGCCACGTTTTATTCTTGTCCCTATGGGTTCTGAATATTGCCATAAAGATGATCTGTAACTCTTCATTCCTTCTAATATCTGCATATGCAGAAACTATTATATATATTATATTTTTTAAAACTATGTTAAAAGAACATTAAGATTGCAAAATCAAGCACTCAAAAGTTAGGAAATGCCAAAATTAAGATTGCCTCGGCTCCTCAGCCCCCACCAGCTAATTCCCTCAGCTCCTCTATCCCCATGCTACCCTCTCTCTCATCCCCTTTGGGTTCCAGGGTGGCTACGCCCTCCTTGTCGTCATTGTCTGGCTGCCAGCAGAAGGTTTTACTGAGAGCACAGGAGACGGTCTTCCTGCTGGAGCACGTTCAGTGCAGGCAGAATTTTCAGAGAATTTAGCTGCCAAACTAGCATGTTTCTACAGAGCATGTGTAAACTGAGATTTTTTTTCAATGGCTTGTAACTTGGCCCGATGTGGGCAGTTTTAATAAGAGCAGACGGTATATCCCTGCCACCAGCACAACCCCTCCCCCCCCCCCCACCCCATTTCAGGCCCAAGCTTCAACGCCTGGGATAGCTATAGCTTTTCAGTGAAACGGTTATAAGAATTTTTTACAACATGCAAAACAACGCATTTTCCCCTTTTTTGTTCTCGGAAACAGCAGAACCATTTCAGCTGAAATGTCACAAAACTTTCAGCCTGAGGCAGATATCCACCATAGACAATTTCAGTCCAAACAGTTCCTTAGATGGTAAGCTCCTTGGGGGCAGGGACTGTTTTTTTGTTCTGGGTTTGAACATCACCTAACACAACAGAGTCTTGACGGGGCTCCTATAGGAATACAAACAACAGATAATAAGAACAATAAAGTTTGCCAAAGTTATGAGCAACTGAAAATGGGGTGCCTATAACAGAAAGTATCAGGTAACTTTCCCTATAGGCAGCATTAGCAGTTCCACCTACAGTAAGGGGCTGAGTCCAGTTTAAGTCCTTATCTGGGCAAACTCAACCCAATGAAGTCAATGGGAATTTTGCCTGAATAAAAAGTGATGAAAGACCTCAGAACTTGGCCCTTGGCTTTCACTCATTCAGGACAAACTCCTGCAGAATTCAGCAAGTTGTGTCTGAAAAAAAGACCTCAGGATTTGGCTCGGTGGCAGTTTTGTCTGACATGGAGGCCCAGTGAAGTCAATGGAAAGCCTCACATTGGTTGCAATAGGCTTACAATCAAAGCCCTTCAGTGTTGTGAAGTTACTACAGGAAGATACTCAAGGTCTGGCCCAAGGATTTCTCAAATATTTTACCTCACTGAGTGGTCCTGAGCACCAGCAATCTCAAATTAGGTCAGCGATTGTTCTGACAGGCCTGGCAATTTCCTGCAATATTCTTGAAAGACATTAATGTATTAAGTTTATGTATTATTGTGGGCCGGGATTGTATGTAACCTCTCAGGGGGAGATGTGACAGACCGTGCAACCCCACATAGTATATTTAGGATCCATTGTTTTAAGTGAATGGTTTATGTATGACTGTGTTCAGTTTCATGGGGGAGGGCTACCATAGCTCCTCCAGGAATTAAGAACAGTGGATGGTGATTAAGGCAAATCAGTCAGCTTTTAAACCCACTCCTCTGAGAGGTACCACATCCCGGGGAGGCTCACGTATACTAAATTCTCCAGAGACGAACAGACAAAGAAAGGCCTTTTGGATAAATAGCCTGCGTTTAAAGCAGACTATGAAGAGTTACAAAGGAATCTCACAAAACTGGTGACTAGGCAACAAAATGGCAGATTAAATTCAATGTTGATAAATGCTAAGCAGTGCAAATTATACATACAAAATTATGGATTCTAAATTCGCTGTTACCACTCAAGAAAGAGATCTTGGAGTCACTGTGGATAGTTCTTTGAAAACATCCGCTCGACGTGCAACGGCAATAAAAAAGCTAACAGAACGTTAGGAACCACGAGACAAGGGATAGATAATAAAACAGAAAATATCATAATGCCACTCTATAAATCCATGGTACACCCAACCTTGAATACTATCTGCAGATCTGGTCACCCCATCTCAAAATAGAGATATTAGAAATGGAAAAGGTATAGAGAAGGGCACCAAAAATGATTAAGGGTATGGAACGACTTCCATATGAAATAAGATTAAAAAGACTGGGACAGTTCCTCTATGAAAAGAGACAACTAAAGAGGGATAAAACAGGTGTATAAAACTATGAATGGCCTGGAGAAAGTGAATAGGGAAGTGTTATTTACCCTTTCACATAATACAAGAACCAGGGGTCACCCAATGAAATTAACAGGCAACAGGTTTAAAAACAAACAAAAGGAAGTACTTCTTCGCACAACACACGGTGTGGAACTTGTTGCCAGGGGATGTTGTGAAGGCCAAAAGTATAACTGAATTTTTGAAAAATTAGCTAAGTTCATGGAGGACAGGTAAAAAAAAGGCTATTAGCCAAGATGGTATAGGATGCAATCCCATGCTCTGAGTGTCCCTAAGCTTCTGACTGCCAGATGATGGGACAGGACAACAAGGGATGGCTCACTCCATAATTACCCTGATCTGTTCATTCCCTATAGAGCACTTGGCATTGGCCACTGTCGAAGACAGGATGCTGGGTTGGATTGACCATTGATCTGACCCAGTCAAGCCTTTCTTATGTTGACTCAGGGCCTTCTTTCTGATCCAGCAAATGGATGGGGGGGCTCCAATCCAGGAGGACTCATCCTATTAAGGCCATATGACGGAGGGGTGACCTCTGGTAAGCTTTATAGCATGTGTGTAGGTCCTTTGATTGTTTTCAATAGGTTTTCTCTGTAATGCTTTCACCTTACGAGCAAACATGCATCCTTAAAAAGCTTTGTGTGGTAACTTATGGACAATTACTCTGTTCATAGCCTCTGGAGAGGAAAGTGCTGACTCTAGCTTGTTTGGACAGTCTGGCTTGCTGGGAATATCACAGTGTAAAGCAGTGAACTATGCAGGCTGGAAAAACACCAGTTAGGAGGGAGTAAGCAGCAGGGCTCTGCCCAACAGAGGTGAGGGCTGAGAGATAAAAACCCTTAAACATATGCCCTTGGTGGACCACAAAGGGGGAATACAGGAGAAGTTCCCCTCCACTGTGACAAGTGCCACTAGCATTTAGCACTTCTCAGGTCCCAGGTTAGCAGAGATTTCAGAGAGGGCTTTTATAAAATCCCACCATGGTCCTCCTAAGGAGGGGTCTCAGCTCACAAATACTGCAGAAGAATATATTTTTTCTTTTGAAAATACAAGCAATTTAAAAACAAGTGACACTGGCAGAAATGAGAGGTGGAAAACAGTTCAGAATTAAGGTTAGCACGGTCTTCAGCTCCTGCCATGAAAAGATAAGGCTATGTCAGGGATCACTTATACACAAAGGGTACTGGGGAACCTCAGATGCTGAGATGTGACATGCAAGCCTACAATAGGAGGCATACAAAGAGGAGTTTTGGGATCAATTTTCACCTGTTCATATCATACAGTTTATCACTGCAGAAGCGAGCAAGGGACTGAATACAGCATATATTCCCAACATCTAGGAAGATGTGTTTTGTATCAGTCTCTGGTCCACACTGGTTTCCAGAGCAGGTAGCATCCAGTCTTCTTCCAGTATAAGGTGCTTGTTATGGTGTAGGGTGTCAAAGGGGGAAAAGGACGTGAGAGGACCTCAACCAAAAAAGGAGACTTTTATTGACACTATTGAGTTTCAAAAATAACCGGATATGAAGTGCTCACCCTTTGCACAAAGTCATATGCTAGGACTCCCTCACATTCCTCTGATGCTTTCCTAAGTCACTCTGACGTCTAGAATCAGGAGATGAAGTCCAAGTTTCATACCAACTGGGATCATGGAACCATAAAAGCTGCATAGAGAAAAGACTCACAATGTCATGCAGTCCATTCTCCTGGCAATGCAGTTCCCTGTTGTACATTTACTAGCATTTTGTCCAGACTAGTTGAAAAATGTGCCAAGCGATTGGATTTCTGCCAGTTTCCCTGGGAGACTATGCCACGGCCCACTAGATATCATTGTTCCCTAGGAAGTTTTCCCTCATAGTGTAAATTTCCACTCTCTCTTTAAAGCTTTACCAGTATAGTCAAATCTGAAGTTATAATCAAGATCATTATTTTCAAAATGATGCCAGGTGGAAATTAGTAAGGCCAAGATGAAAAAGAAACCATACAAAATCTAAAACTTAAATATCAAAAGTTCCCACTGCTCTGAAAAGCTGAACAGAAATCAATGCTGTGAATATCTTCATGAACTGAGACCTTCTGTAGTCAATGAAAAATGCATGCTTGGATTAAGGGCAGCACATAACATGATCCTAAAGCATCAATGTAATGAGAATTAAATATATACAGTAGCACTGAAAGAGGTTACTCCTTTCAGCTGCCCCCTACCAAGTTGCTATGGTCATTAACAATATCAAATAACCTCTAAAAAAGCACTATACTACCGTTAGCTGCAGTTTTGTTTTGGGAAATTATCTTAATGAGAAAAAGTATCATACCCAGGAAGAGATCAGCTTGTACAGACAGATCAAACCAAAGCATTGAGGAGAATGACTCGCTGGAGGACACGAGAACTATTATGAAATGTAACAAGAAATGCTTTAACTCTACAGGAGAGGGGCCAAATCAGAATCCCCTTAGAATGTTACTGGAAGTATGTGGGAGCGGAACTAGCACTTAAGACTTGTCTACATTTGGAATTTGCCCTGATTCCAGCACTGCTGCAAATGCAAGCAAGAAAGCCATGCTTTGCACTAGTAGAACTTACCCCAGTTTTAAGCCATTCTGACACAACTGAAACCTAGAGAAGCTGTTCTCACAAGATCCCTGCTCAAAAGGGCAGAAGTCTCAAGAGCTCAACTACCAAGATTCCAGGGCTGCTGAACTAAAATCTTAATCCCAAATCCCAGCCTAAACCCTAAGTGGGAGCATTTGACTTCATTCATTTACCTATAAGCTTACGTATTTTTCACAACAATTCAGCTGGACCAAATCAAGAAGAACAAAAATGTTCAGTCAAATGACTCACTCAAATACCAACCCTCTCCAAAACATCACCCGCATCCCCATGCGCTCTCTCTCTCTCATATATCACAAACTTCAAACCACCCTCTCCACACAACAGATCCACACAGATATAGGTGGACCTGGCAGCATGCCCACAAGATCATCAATTTCAGGGTCTGCCTGGGGGGAAGTATGCTCACAGAGAACATCTGCCACGCCCCAACCTTTTCCCTCCTAAACCAGGGGACCGTTAACTCCTGCTCCTCCTCTAATTGTAACTGTGGTGGAATCCCATGGCGGAAAGAAGTGGCCTTCCAGATGAAGCTGGGACTCTGGGAGGTGATCTCTGTGCACCATCTACACTGAGCTTTTGCAGCCACTGGACCTACGTAATCACAAACACACTGAGTGCAGGCCTCTCTCTCTCCCAGTTCCCTCCATGCTCACCTTCAGAGAGATGGCACAGAGTTCTGTTCTGTCTCAGAGCCACCTTCTTCTCGTACAGCTAAATCATGGCATTAGGTACCTGTGAGAGCCTACCCTGCACAGTGAACTTTATTCCCCTCTGATTTACCCCCGTTTTATGTCCTTGTAACTCCACCGACTTCAGTGGAATTATTCCCAATTTACAGCTGTATCACTTACATCAGCAACCGGCCCCATATGAATACGCTCCATGCCTGAAAGAAGAATATCTGCAACCGATCTTTCGCTAAGGCTTTAAAACAAAGCTCACTTTAAAAACGACCATTCCAAGAATTTGTATCCTACTTTCCTCTGACTAGACCCATTATTTTGCCTTAACAAAACCTGATGATGGAACAAAGTCAAAGGATGGAAAGAAAATTCTTCATCTTTCATTTTAAAGGAGAGAGATTGCTTTTAAAACAAACCCTCAAAAGCTTTTTTATAGTTGGGGAAGTTTATGGTTTTACTGAAACAGAACCTTTGGAAGCTGGGAGCAGCAGTAGACGGAGGTGCATGGACACAAAAATATCCAAAACGTGCATTGCACCGGTAAACAAAATAAATATAAATGTTATACAACATGACAGCTGAGCAATACAGTCATGCCAGCCTAAACCAGTGAACTATGCACTGTAAATAAACACCTACCCAACGCTGACAAAAATGCAGTCCTTGCTATATTCATATGCCACTGCCTATATTCATATGCCACTCTGACTACACACCCCAACCACCTGGAGTTCGCTCCTTCAGACTTTTTCAAAAGGCTGCTTCACACCATCAAGAAGAAAATGGAGCTTTTCTCTCTATCACCAGCAGTTGGGACATCTATCCATTAATGCTGTGTATGTTGTGAACAGTGGATCTGCCTTACAACGGAAAATGACACAGTGCAATTATATAACACAATGTGTCACATCTTTCAATCACATTTACAGTACCAGACTGAACTTTTTTTTTAAATGCCAGATACATTTGATTACACAAACCATTGTTCAGCTGTGTGTCTGGGAGGAGGATCTCTCTCTCTCTCTTTTGTGTTTTAATCGATGCATTGTATTTTTCTTTTCTTTTTTAAACCATTGACTTATTTCTATTTTTACTTCCACTTAGACTCTGCAGTTCTTGGTTCTGACTGGGACTTGTTATTTGTAGCTGCATCAGTCTGTACAAGCTACTTATACGGCTCTAATTACCATACTATCCTGAGGGCCTCAGAATCCACAATATATTTACCCACACAACACATCTACAAGATAGGGAAATATTATTACCTCCACTTTACAGATGGAGATCTGAGGCACAGAGAGGCTAAGTGATTTGACCAGGAGCACACAGGAAGTTTGTAGCAGAGCAAGGGCTTGAACCTGAGTCTCCAGCTTGCACGTTCACCACTGGGCCATTGTTATTCTGAGTGTATAACTCACTGGGAGTTTGTATCTTCTGAAGCACTCACCGGCTTTTGACAATGGTGTTGCTCCTCATGCGGGACTAAAACAACAAAAATCAGAAAATACAAGACACTTTACCATAATCTTTCTATTATCTTGACATATATAAATAGTTCAGGCAACTCCATGTAAATAAGAAGCTACTTAACCTACTAGCTCACATTGCAGGTACACATAATGGAAGCCTGAAAGGCACTTGGGAAGAAAAAGTCTAAGGTCTAAGCATCTGTAGGACTAGGTAGCTCAAGGGATTGGGTTAATGGGCTTAACAGTGTCCTACCTAGGTCTCCATTTGATTCCAGCTCAACTTGGTAGTGACCAAGGACGTCATCCAAAGGCCACTGAAGTCAACTGAAAGACTCCCATTGACTTCAGTGGGCTTTGGATCAAATATACCAGATGATACTCTCTAATGGTAGGTTGGTGGCCCAGGCTGAAATAAGTCAGTGGAGCTCACTCCACTTCTTCATGGGCAAGTGTCCAAATCAAAGGCGCTACCAACTAGCATTCCTTGGCCCCTTTGTTGGCAGAGAAGCCAATGACCGAATGGTCATGGAAACTGAACTGCTGTCACTCTTAGAGGAGGCCCTTCCAGAACAGATTTCTATTATATAAAGTTCCCATAAAACATTTCTGATTCAACAGTACAAGCATGTGCAGCGGAGCACGACATACTATATCCCTGGGCATCTGCCAACCCCAGTAGGTATAAATAAATACCTGCTCTGCAGACATTCAAACCTACTTTTGTATAGAGCTAAGCTAACCACACATGCATGGACTGGTCAAAAAAAAAAAAAAGGCCACCAGAAAAAAAAAAAAAAACCACACCCCAAAAACCCACTTTTGAACTTTATTGGCTACATGTAATATAAAAATGTGAGCAATTGTTAGGGGCGTTGTTATGAACTTAGCACTTGCGAAAGGTGCCCTTGAGTCTAAAGTCTACTATTTATCGAAGGAACTCATTTGGCAGTCAAAGACTGCAAAGAGTGCCTTCCCCGTGTGCCTCAATCCTTCTCTCGGAGACCACTACTAAGCTTGAGAAGGTATTTCCATCCCTATCCCCCGTCGGTACCTGGCATCTGTGCTGAGATGGTCAAGAAGGTTGCCAAAAGTGGTGATGGTTTTTGCAAGAGGCTTGTCTTCTACGAACTGAGTACAGAATGAGCTTTCAAAGTCCCCATGTCATAGATGGAGTAACCCAGGCAGAGATGAAGGGCCTGATTTTCAGACATGTCAATCACCATAACGCCAAGTGAAGTCAGTGGGCGCTACAGTACTCAGCTGTAGCTGTACTCAGCTTGTGAATCAAGCCATCAGTTTCTTGCACGGGGCTTCAGGAGTGATTGATACAGCACGGAGCAGGAATCAGGAGCCCTCAGCTCTAGCTCAAACCTCTAAGGATTGGGCAAGAGGAAACTGCGTAGGGTCAGAGAGATGAGAAATCCTCACAGGACACAGAGCAGTAGCAGAGCAGCTGTGCAACCACTATTGCATCTTTAACCCTGCAGCCACTTTTCTTCTGGTTACTCCCACACAGACTGTGGGAATAGCTTCTGGAATTGCAAAGGAGTGCATCCACCAGCCCGGAGGACACTCTCAGCTCCTGAGTGCCTTCTCTACAGCAGAGGATTTGCCCCTCAATGCAGTAACTCAATAAACATTCCAACAAATGCAGGTATATTTTTTGAGTAATTAATTATTTAAAAGGTTGTGGAAATGGGGGCTATTTCAGTTATTTTTCTCATTTTTTGAAAACTCAAAATATGCAATAGAAATGTCCATATTCATGCAAGGTTACTGCTTGCTTTTATAATACTTCTATAGCCCCTTCTATCCAAGTATCTTGGAACACTTCACAAACATTAATGAATTCTCCTCAACACTTCCATGAGATAATTTTACTAGTCCCATTTTACAGATGGGGAAACTGAGGCACAGGGCAATTAAGTGGCTTGTCCCAAGGCAAATAAACAGTCTTTGGCAGAACCAGAAAGGTAAACTCAAGTCTCCTGACTCCAAATACTTTAGACACAAGGCCCTCCTTGTTCTCCCACTTTAATTTGGAAACCATAACTCTGCTTGACTTCTGTGCAATTAGAGTACTAACCATAAAGTTTTACTGACACTGCAGGATAGAGGCACCCAGGGGATGTTCTTTGATTAAGTTTTTTGGAGTGAATTTAGTGCTTGTTCAAGGAAGAAGAAACCAGTTGCAGCCCTGGAAGTAAGTCAAGCATTATTCCGGAAGGTACTGTGGAAGTTCCCCCTTCGACACAATGCTGTAAAGCCCTTGGCTAGTCCAGTTCTGGGACCGTTTTGAGCAGAGACTGATTACCATGCTGCACCGGATCAGCCCTCGTGGCGGTCTTATGATTGCAATATGAGGAAGGGACTAAAATGAGACCAGCAAACTCAGATTATGTCTACACTACAAACGCTACAGCAGTAGCATCGCAGGTACGCCATTGTAGCATAGACACTTACTACGGCCACAGAAGGGGTTTTTCTATCACTGAAGTAAATCCATCCCCTTGAGAGGTGTTGGCTAGGTTGACAGAAGAATTCTTTTGTTGACCTAGCAGTGTCTACACCAGGATTTAGGCCATCTTAATTAGGTCTCTTAATTAGGTCCCCCCCCAAGTGATGTAGCCCTCAGTTTTAGGTGTAGACCACGCCTTATTTTCACTTGTGACCAAAGGCAGAATTTGAACTTCCAAAGGGCAGTGTATCAAATAGCCATGCCACCTAACTGATAGTCACGTTTAACATATAGGCTTGATCTACTCAACAAGACTTTATTTTCTGATGTAAAGACTCAGCTTCCTTCCTCCTCCACTTGCCCTGCCCCTGGATCAATAACTGCCGTTCCTCCATTCTAGCTACCACAAGCATTATGGATACTCAAAATCTCACACTCCCCAATTAAGCATTATCTGATTTTGTGTAACGCGTCTGTAGCATACCCTGAACTATTTCTGTCAAAAACACTGGCGTTCATGCAATAACTGGATGAGAAAAATCGTTTATCTGATGTGTGAGTGTGTGAGAGAGAAATCACAGATTGTGTATTTTGGCGGAGATTTGTGATTATCAGCTGCCTCATAACAAATATATGGTTTAATTATAACTATAAAGGGATACGCACTCGACAACGCTACAGTGGAACTCCAAGTTTAGCATGCTTGGAAACACCAGTACATTTCACTGCAGTGCCTTTTTGGCACTTCACAGCATCGTTTATCACACGCAAGCTCTCAGCTACAAGGCATCCAAAAGGCCAGAACATGAAAAGGGGGTGAGAGGTGGGAAATCAAACAGACTCTCCCTTTCCTTGCTGCACCCAGCACACCAGTTTTATTCTGCACATCATTCAGCGGCAGGCACTAGCTGTACTACGTTGGCTTTTCTCATCCACAGACCAACAGGGGCTACTTTTATCAGCCCCATCTATCGCACTCTGGATAAAGGGTGTTCTATAGGAAAGACTGTGTTATGCTAAAACACATACAGCTGCATAACATCACTAAAGTGAGAGGAACAGTAGAAAATATCCAAATCACAAGTCACTTCTACTCTAGACTGCCATGAACCATACAGAACTGTTACACTCAACACTATTTTTAAGGTCTTAAACCAGTGGTTTTCAACTTTTTTTCACTTGTAGATCCCTACAAAATTTCAAATGGGGATGCAGACCCCTTTGGAAATCTTAGACATTGTCTGCGGACCCCCAGGGGTTCAAGGACCACAGGTTGAAAACCACTGGCTTAAACCAAACAATGCGGGGATAAATCCTTATCGGCAGAGTAGCTCCACTGAAACCACCCCAATTTGCACCACATAATTATTTGATCTCAGTCCACTGAACACACTTACCTCTGTTCTGCCCATGAAACAACCAGGCCTTGATCTTATCCTTAGCCATCTGGATCAAATTTTTCTTAGATACCCTAGCGCAACTGTCAATAAGCTAGCACCATCGTGAACTGGCCGTTCTTGTTCCTATTGAGGTTAGCAGACGTTTGCCTTCAACTTCAAGAGAAGCAACAGTCAATCCCCTGAGAAAATCTGGCTCACTGTTTTCATTGCCCCAAAATTCACTTTGCAGTAGACTTCTAGATTATGATCCCAGTCCTGGGATGTCCCATTCCCAGGGACATCAGTGGGACTGAGGGTTCTCAGCACCTCACAGGGTCAGACTCTGAGTGATCTAATATAAGGCTAGACAGAGCCATGCTGGTATAGTAGGAGAAAGTATCTAAGACTATGCAGTCCTCCACAAACTTCTGACGTTGCTAAAATCTGGGTCAAACCTCCAATTTAGAACTTGTTCTAGGAAATGTCATCTTTTGGGAGGAGAGTCGGGAAAGAGAGTTTCCCAGCTGACTTTTCAGTGTGGAACAGCTTTTAAAAATAACCCTTTAGATCCAGACCTTATCATTTCATGGGTGGAGAAGGGCTACGTATGAGTGCTCGGAGGCTGGCATCATTTTCACACACTCTGAAGCTAGGGCTTTCTGGAGAAGATGAACTATGTGTAATGAATTCCAAGCACATGAGTTCTAACCCTCTCACCACCGTGGTGCATATATAACCAAATTAGTTTAGAAGATGTAAGTTATTCAGGGACTTAGCTGTTCAGTCTGGCCTCTGAGGATTTGCTCTCATTATGGCTTTTATGCAAATTCTGTCCTCCAAATCTCTTCTGAATCAATTATTACTAGATTAATTTAAACATGTCCACCTGGGGTGTCTGTATATCATGTGCCTCATGTTAAAAAGTAAAAAAGAATGATAATGAATTCAGGAGGTGACTAAAACAGATTCCTGCTTTGTGGAAATGTGACCTTTTTGCATAATGTCATAAAAGAAAGAAGTTCCCTCAAGAAACATGGCAGATAGGGTCGTTCCTCAGATCATCTGGGTTTTCAATCACTCTTTGGAAATTAGCATGACACAATAAAAAATTAATACGAAATTTTTTTTAAAATATCATTTTAATGCTCCAGACTATTAAAGTTTTTGATGGACTGCTAATTGAAATGTAATGCTTAATTTTAAGCAATGCCATTTTATTAATGGTAAAAATTTGAATTAACATCATTAACCAATGTTAATATTACATATACCCGAAGGGAGAACGAAGCAATTAAGTTATTCACGAAATCAGAAACAAAAAAAAGTACATAGCCTGCACTCGGCTCTTGTAAGGAGGAGGAAGAGATCAATATGATCTGCATTTCCCCTCGTAAGAAGGCATTCTGGGGGTGGGGGGAGGAGGAGATGTGGCGAAGAGGGAAAGGAGAGGAAAAGAGAATTTTTGCTTACTTAATCACTAAGGTTATTTCAGACTCCTAATGGTTTTAAGGCTAGTCTGCTACCTAGGCACTACGCTAAGGAGATTCTAAAAATATCACTTTGGGAAGAAAGACCAGTTGTGGAGAAGACACCCCACTTGGCTCCACTTTTGTTTTAGGCTCCGGGTTGTAGGAAGCACACACACTAGCCCGTTGATTCTCTATGAGTTGAGAGAATTCAGGAGCTTGCAAGATCAACCCTTAATACAACAGGATAGGCCGAGACGGAGTGATAATAAAAGGCTATGGGAAGAATAAAAAATGAAACCCTTGCCAATTGTCAAATGCCATTCCCCCACAGGGAATTAAAAATGCTGTATGGCAGTGGCATAACACAGTATTTACTGAACCACAACCATGTTGAGGATAAATCCTTGATTAGCATAGGTCTTGTCATACAGTCTTTGTTTGGCTGAGGATCCAGCAGCAATGGAAAGACTTCAGCTAGCCAAGCAAAGCATCGAGCCTCATTGAAGAGCTCAACTTCTTGCTCCCTTTCTTTGGGGCCCAAAAGATTCGCTCACTCTCTCGCTCTCTCTCACACACACACACACACACACACACACACACACAAAACTCCACATCAGACAACCAGATAAACCCCCTTCAGCACCTACTTGAATAAAACAACTCCTCATAGGTCAGTCAAACATACAACAATTTCCCAAACACCATCTATGCATCAAATACATAAATCAATAACATTTACAAATATTTTTGGTCCCTGCTAGTGTACAGAACACACTAATGCTCTGCTTTAATAGTTCACACAGAAAAGGACTCAGACAGTTAAAAGGAATTTTCCGACATGATCTAACCAATCATTTTTCTAATACATTTCTGTTTCCATTCATTGTTGGGCAGGGAGAACCCATTTACTAACAGACTTACTAAAAGCATTACTAACCTGCTTCTTACTCATTTCTGCTGCACATAGCATACAGAGCTCAATCCTGCTTCCCTGAAATCAACAGAAAACTAGCCATTGACTTCAATGAATACAGGAGCTACTTCTGAGTTTGGTCTAGTATCATAGACTCACATATTTGCTATGTAAAACCATAGTGTCTTTGTTCTTTTATGGCCAAAACCCCAATACACCCACAAAGCCTCTCTCAACATTTCAAGTCAAGGTAGAAATATGGCTTGGGAGACAAAGTGAAAGTTTGGGATTTTAATTCACAGATACATCATGGTGGGTCTTATTTCAAAGGGGACAGCAACCAGGAATACTTAAATTTTATAGCAACATAAGCCGCCAAGAAGAACTGCTGCAAAAATGATCTTGTGATTGCTGAAAAGGTCTAGCACATGGAAGTTTCTAGTCCAGCAATCTGGTTATGTTGAAGACAGGGACACTATTTCTTATGCAAAATTTACAATCCATGTCTTTTGTTTTCCAATAATGTGCTCGCTCTCTCTCCTTTCATTTCTTCAGATTGTAAGAAGATGCATGAAAACCTAAGAGAAATATCACCAAAGTCCATTCCTCTAGAGATCTCTCTTCCTTATCCCCCTCTTGTTCAGCAGGATGGAGAAAATCATTGAAGACAGCAAGGTCAATGCAGAGTGAGCCAAAGTCAAATTCATAGGATCATTTAAAACCTCACACCATCAGGCTATTATAGAGATGCAAGACATTATGAATTGCAGCTTAACAGATCACAAAGGCGGATGATAAAGGAAGGGGGGAAAATGTTCCCTGTACACTGAACCTTACTGATTTAGAAGCAAGAGTGGTCAGGGTCCACAACAGCATTCCCATTCATAAAGCCAAGACTCGCTCGCTTCTTGATATTAATGGACACACTATTGTTGGCAGACACAGTGTTTTGTTATTCTGTGATTAATTGAAAGTCGCAGGCAATGACATATTATAGGCAGGATAAAGCTGTCAGTAAAAAATAATTTTTCACAGTAATTCCTGCCCATGCCGACTATCTGAAATTGTGTACACTGAGATGAGCCCTCAAATACAAACACATTACGTATCTTTATATAAATAACAGTGAGGAACAGCAGCAGTCTAGGGTAATCTCTATGGGATACGAAACAGAAAAAGTAAGGCAGAGAAATTGTCTTCAATTAGTAAGGTTGTGTGTGTTAATCTCAATCAAATGAGCCATTTCTGTTTTTCTCTGAAGGACAGAGACGCATGTGATATAACAACAGGAACGCTGTGGTATAAAATACAATGGAAAACCTTCCTTTTCAAAAGGCCACTCATTCTAAATCTTAGAAACAAATCAGGATCAATACTAATTAAGATTCTACATGGCTGCCTCATAAGCGACTGGTCAAGTTTAATTCCTGAAGACCTCTTGATCAAAGATCCTTTTATTTTGCTTTTCTCAGTAACCTCAAGAAAATATCAAATCATCATTTTTCTCCAGCATATTTTATTTTAGTTAGAAGTGACTCTGACCAAAGCATACATGGACTGACACCTGAGACAAGGTGTACACTGCTCAAAAAAAAGAACACTGCCATATGGATAAAAGGCACCCAGGATACAGCTCACGTCACTTAAATGTCTTTTGCAACAAAATTCAAGCTGAGTTGCCATACTGGGATACAGTTGTCTAAATTTCTGATTGGAGTTTAAAGCCCCGAATGGGTACACTCTATTGGGTAACAGATCTGCCACAATGCTCCGCTAATATATTTGCTATTTGACAACAACAAGATATCTCATTATTCCAAGCAGACGTGCATTTCACAGACCTCCCTCCCCCTGCAAAGATCACAGTATCTAAAACCAAAAACTTTCGCTTTACTAAACCAAAGCTTTTCACCAGTTCTCAATCTGCATTTCAGGCATCCTTTGAGAAGTACAATAGGCTTTAAAGCACCCACCTTTGTATTTTGCACTGAACTACCCAAAGCAATACAAAAAGTGATGCAAAGGTTTTTACCTGGATGTGAGATGGTCTTGCTTAGACTCTTGTACATCTGCCAGTGACAGAAAATACTCAACATAAATGGTGATATAAAAGCACAAAGCCTGGGCTGTCCTATGGCCTACAGGCATATAGCAATATCTGTCTTTACCTAATCCAGCCAGAACTCTGGAAGAGAGTGAATCTGTGTCCACCGGCCCTTTTAACAGTCACTTAATGACCGTTAACTTTTTTCAGCCAGCCATTGATTCTAATGGCATGTGCATTCACAGACAATAATACGTCAGACGGCCTTCATTAATTTACCATGCATAATTTCTCTAAAAGCTTTTGCCAATAGAATACCACTACACTGACTCTCTAACTGGTGAGGATAAAGCGCTTTCTGTGTGAGACCATTATGCAGATTCATGAGTTCTCTTAAAATAAGTTAAAAAATAGACATTGTTTGGTGTCTACACATTTTTGGACACAGCAAATTTACATGGCTCGCAAATTTAAAACTGCTGTTTGAATATCCGGTATTAAGTGAATACGTAGGATACTCTAGGCTGGGGAACAGGAGGGACGCAAAAAAACAACCCTGACTTATATGAATAAGCCTTTCTGCTGTGAAGTTCCTGAAACCCCTTCCAAATTTCAACAATGGGAAGCCCTAAAAGTGAAAGGCTTTTAAAATACCAAGAGAAAATGCAGCAATATAGATATTCACAAGCCTAGTTCCATTCACCTGGAAATTTGTTTGTTTGAAGTACACTGAATTCATTGGAAACAAACCATCTCAGAAAACAAAACGTTGAAACTTTCCAGAGAATTACAGTGCTGCCCATTAGCAGTACAATAATTTAAGAATCTGTCCACATTTCCCCATTATAAATCTCCTGAGTCTCCTCTTATGTACACTGTTGTACAACTCAGGAATAATTACAGTGGAGTCAAAGGAATTACAAAAAGAGAAGAATTATGGCCCTTGTTCATAAAAATTAGCTATAAATATAGTCATCTATGGCCTTTCAAATTTACATAGTACTAGTTTCACACACAGGATTTTTTTTTTTAATTAAAACGAATTGACCTTTTTGAAGTGCAAGACAGACCAGAAAAAGTGATTTGGAATCAAGTCTGCTACCTTTATGCTACATAGTATGTTACTTCGCAAGTAGTCACATTAATTTCTGTAGGCCTTCTCATGGAGTATGGTATTACTGAAAGTTAAAGGTGACAGTCTGGCTCTGAGTAATTACTGTTTTGTTTTGTTTTGTTTTGTTTAGTAGGAAGGCTTTTTTTTTCTTGCCCTCCCCTAGCACAAAATCTAGAGATGGGTTGAAGCCTAAGACGTTTGGACCTATAACTCACCCCAGATTTACTCCAAATGCATGGGTGTTTGGATCCAGTGTTTTCATTCAGTGATCCAGTGATTTGCCCATTAGACAGAGAAGAACTGGCACAACGTTTGAACACAGAAGCAAACTTCACCAAAATGTATGGATGTTGGGATCCGGAGTTCTTGAGCAGACTCGCCCTATTAAAAAAAATCTTAAATTTTATTTAAAGAAAATGGCATTTTGTTTATTATTTCAGAATGGAAACTACACCAAAAGGCCCCTTTGGGTATTTTATAATGAAGACTGAGTGACTGGTGGGAGGGGGCAGTGGGCAGGGACTTGTTCATATATAGTAACTTTTTTCCAACCTAAAAGAACTCATAAGGCTTTTGCCAACATGGACGTAGTGCAAAGGAAGTACACTGCTACCAGTACACATGTAATGAATATTCTGGGAGAGACATCAGGGATTTGAGCTAATAGTGCTAAAGAATGGTTAACATTGCTGGTAATTTAAAGTGCCTAAGTACTGTTCTTTATGAGACTGTAATAGTGACAAAGCAGCCAGTATACATCTGGCTAGCGAATAATGGGCATTTCCAAAACCTCTAAGTATATACCTGCAAGACGAAATGGAAAAAGCCAATTTATACTTCAAGGGAGGATTATTTTTCTTTACTTTTTCTTTTCTTCTACACATCTGATTTACACTAACCAACCCTTCCTTGTTGTCTTGGTAAGTGAATCAGACATCAAAGGCTTTTGTTAAAACAACACACACCGATTTTGACCAATAAAACTCGGGGGGGGGGAGAGGGCAGGAGGGGGAAGGAGACAATGACGAGGTTAGAATTAAAACCAGCATTCTCTATTCACTTACAGTGATGGCAATATTCTAAACCTATTTAGCACAAATGTAAATGGCTACACTAAACAAAGCCACGGAGATGGTAAGAGATTCTGGTTTGGTAGCATTTTACTCACTTTAAACAGACAGAAATGACAACTCCAGATGTAAGGTAGTGGATAAGGTGTTCTGAATGATACAGCGATACCTTGGTACGCCAATCCCGCCTTAATTCTGATTTTCCTGACCCTTTGAGAATGTGTTTCTGCATAGTACTTTCATGTGTCGGGTGATGGGAGGGGGAGAGGAGGTTGATGGATATTTATCCCGTCTCTAGCTCTTGATTTCTGCATTAATTGCTCTGTATTAGAATCCTGAATGTAATGCTTCCAGGGGAATGAAAATTGTTGCACTCTGCTTTCAGAGTTTATAATGACAGGCCAAAACACAATCCGAATGTCTGAAGCACCAGAGGTTTCTAGGCAGATCTGCTAACCAGTGTGATTAATGCCAACTGCATTTCAGCAAAGACAAATCTACAAATAATGTACCATTTCTCTCATTGTGAATAACCACTTGAGAAAGCTCTCCTCCTGTATCTTAGAAACCCGAACCAATTTTGGAAAATTGTCTACAATAAATCAAATTTGGGACAGCGCTTGACTGATGAAATTTCAAGCACCATCTCTTTATTCTTTGGGTGCCCCTTTTATAATGTCAAGTTAGCAGGAAAAAACCACAGTGGATATGCAGACTCTAGAGGCTTTCAAAGGTTTCCATCTGGGTCTTAATTGCTATCACAGTTGTCTCACTAAATTGGATACGTTCCTTCCCCTCCTCAGGGTTTCATCTTTGTATCTGTTTTGTCTTATTTTTGCCTTGATTAATGTAATCTGGTATAATCATTTTGTATAATGCCCCTGAGAAACATCTTCCTGTGTATGAACACGCAGGCCTATAAGTCAGGCTTCTACAGTTCGGTCTTCAGACATCGCTCTGAATTTTACTCAAATTGGTTCTTCTCCCTTTCAGGATATTATTTCGGAAAAGCTTAGGAGTAGATTTCCTCCAAAGATCAGACTGAGATTAGATTCTGCCCCCCGTTTTTAACCACTGGAGGTAAAAGTACACCAAAACTTCTAAGCAACTTCTCCCAACCCCAGAACAGAAACCAAAGACAAACACAACCCTTTCTTCCCTACAATACAATATCATCTGCTCCTGACCCTGTCTGACCAGTTCATTATTGCTTTCAGATGTTCATTAAAGAATCCCAGACACAGTCTGCTCTGGCATTATTTCTGACCTGCCATTACCTGGCTTCTCAGAGTTAATATCAGTGTATTTCTATAGATGTTCAGAAGGCAGTAAAATATTCACCATGTCTTCTCTCTCCTAATTTGAACTGTTAAATACAAATATGCAACATCATCTACAAAAACACCTTTGTTAAGGCTCTGCCGTGAACTCTGTATCATTTATAATTAACTGTAGATCTGCTTGTTTGTTTCCAATAAGGTCACTCATTCACTAATCAGATGTCGTCCCAGAAGACTGTGTATAAATACCCCGTATTAAAGTCCAAATTAAGCTAATTGCAAACTTCCTGCACTCTTATAAAGCAGACATTTATAAACTCTTGCAATATCAGAGATGCCTTTTTACAACCAGAATTATAGCAGAGCTCCTTGCTGATTGCAAAAAAAAAACCAACCACCCCAGAACAAACACACGAAAAACAAACAAATTAACCTCAGCAAATAGACTGCAGTTTGGAGTCCTCTGTGCATTCACTACGATAGAGATTTTTTATTCTATTCCTAACATTGCACTTTAAAAAAAGAACAAAAAGAGAAGGCGCACAAAGAGTAATTAAACAGGGAGGGAAAGACAAAGAAAAATCTTGAAAGGAAACAAGGTTTGGTTCACCTCCAAGTCCTGCCAGACTTTGTCTAGGACCTTGAGCAAGTCCCTTAATCTTTTGGTGCCTCAGGAAGCCATCTGTTTAAAAAAAGCAAAGCAAAGGGGGGAATAGTATTTCCTTTCTCCTACCTTTTGTTTTGTCTGCGACTACAAAGACTTACATATATGACTAACTTTATGCACTGTGAGTAGCCCATTCCCTACTCACCATGTATAAAATTCCACAAACATGTAAGGCTGGGATGTACACTCTAGATCAGTGTTCTCAGGCTATTTACTACTGTGGGTCACATACGCAGCTCTCTGTGTGTTATGTGGGCCACATCCACATAACATGTACACTACCTGTACGGCCCTGAGGATGTCACATGGGCCACAGCTGTGTGCCGATTGGGCCTCAAGCAGCCCACGGGTCACAGGTTGAGAACTACTCCTCTAGAACCTCCAAGGCAGAGATTTTCTCTTAATCCTTGTTAAGTCCTCTGTTGGATAAAGGCGTTTTTGGTTTTTTGCAGCTGGCTGAGGATGTGTTTCCCACAGTTATAAAGGGATGGAAAGGAGTTTTGGTGAGTGTCCTGCTCGCTGAGTTCAGGCTGAACTCATGACTTTAAATTTTTCCTGGGATTTTGTTTTACTCATGATGTCTTAGGTCCTTGGGTAGGTGTCTTTTTAAATTCTTTTTTATTTAAATCTAAATAATTAATATGTGCTTTCAAAGTGCCCAGCATAATTGGGCTCCAATCTTCAGCTGAGCCGCTACCTACTATTGTAATACCCATAATAAATAATATTAATCATCTTTTACCAAGGCAGCAGTAGAAAATAACAGGTCACTGGAGAAATGGAAAGCATTAGTGCTTAATTTTAGTAGCCAAGAGGGGAGAGGGAAAGATTTTAACCTATTTATTTCTCTTTAACAGCTAGCTCCAAGTTTAATTTTTGCCCTCCACATGCACACGGAGGCATGGTGGAAAATGCTTTGGGATCTGTCAGGAGGAGAGGTTCTCTAGCGCCGTTAAGTCTTGCAAGGCAAGAGCACTATCTCTGGCTAGCCAGCCTGTCTGATGGCAATTCGTTGTTTCGATTGTGGGGTTCTCAGATCAGGGGTTCTCAAACACTTTTTTTGCTGGGACCGCCTTGGAAAATATTTCAGGCTGTGACGACCCCCCAAAAGAAGTGACGACCTCCCAGGCCATGCCACCCTTACTTCTGCGCTGCCTTCAGAACACCCAGTCAGCAGCCGCTGCTCTCCCGCCACCCAGCTCTGAAGGGCTCTGGCTGTCAACCAGGCATGGGTCTGACAGCCACAGTCACGGCATGTGTGGGGGCTGACAGCTTGCAACCCGCCCATAATAAGGGGTTCTAACCCCCAGTTTGAGAACCCCTGTGCTAGATACTTTCCAAATACAAAAGAAGGTGTAGGTCCTGCCTCAAAGAGCTTATAATGAAGTCAACGGACAAGACATGCAGGATGCATGACATTTGTTCAGAGGCTAGCAGAATGGGTCTGGGGCCCTCAGGTGCTATCATCACAAAATAGTAATGATTTGTAAGTGAAGACATGAAGTTCACAACTGACCCCATTTGGTGATAAATCTTTTAATTATAAACTGTTAGGGGTAGGAGTGGTTTTGAAGTTTAATGACTTTGAATATGATAATATCGATATAAACATTATCCCCCAGTACCCACAGCCGTAATCAGAGACTTAGTTTCTTACATGGCGGGCGTGGATCTTCAGCAGGGATCTGAATGCAAAGAGGTGTAAACAGTTGGGGTTGACCCTCGGCGTCAGCTTTGGAGGGAGGCCGCATGGCTTCGCAATCCATACTAAGGAGAGTCCCTAGAGACACAGGTGGGGCAAAGAGGGGGCTCCCTTCAGTCTAGGCGCCCGGCGCTTCTGGCAGGGTGAGACAGCCAGAGAGTTAGGGAGCTGGTCTGTAACCAGGCAGTCCCCTCAGGTGTCTATAGCCCAGACCGTTGCATAGGGTGGGGCAGTAAACAATCTATAGCCCTCAGGCGGGGTGGAGCAGGCAAGCAAGCAAAGGGGTCAAGCACTGGTAAGGCTTCATAGTCCGAGGTGAGGCTACCACCTCACGGATGGAGTGGCAAGGGGTTACTGAGCGGCTCTGGCAGGTCAGCCGAGTCCTCGGTGCAGCCCACATCCTCACCGGGCTCCCACCCCAGCAGCAGGCTCGAAAAACGTCTTTCTCCTCCAGCGGCTCCTCCCTGACTGAGCGACAGGCCAGGGCCTTGCTTTTATACTTCCTCTTCCTGTCCTGCCCCAGTGCTCCTAGTGAGCAGATGGTACCATACCCAGGCCTGCCCACCAGGTGGCACGGGTCGGCCCCTCGGCGTCAGCCTTGGAGGGAGGCCACGCCACTTTGCTACATCAACTAGCTGTGGAAGGGTCTTCCATGCATGGGGTCAGCGTGGAAGAAAGAACAGTGATTTGCGCAGGTGAAGCACACTGTAGATCTTTTCCGTCTCGGCTAGTTTTTATAACCTCAGCGTTGACAACCTGTTAAAGAAGCTCATCAGTAGGACTTGACATGCACCAGGGGGTGCTTATATTTTGCAAAGCTAAGAGTCACATAGGCAGCTTACCAGGAGCCCAAAAGCTGCACCTGATTTTAAGAGAGACATAGGCATTTGTTCCGATTCAAGTTACCAGAAATGAAAACAAAACCCACGTGGGCTGGGTTTTGGCTCTACACATGATACAGAGGCATTCTGTCCCACCAGGAGCCCCCACACGTACTGGGCTAGGAGTCATGGACTTCCACAGAGTGTATTGTACATCTCCCTTGTGCAGGGCATGTTCTGCTGATCAGTTCACAAGGGAAAGAGTAAAAAGGTCCTTCCCTCACCTACTGAGGACCCTATCAATTCTATTGTGGCACGGTTCTTGTGCTTCCTGGGTACAAAGTATGGGATTGTCTAGCCTCTGTACAGGGCTAGAGGGGGGATCTAGGGAAGGGAAGGTTCCTTTTGCCTCCATCTTCCACTTATAGCTCTACACTGGGCCACACAGTGCCCAGAACTTTCCTAGAGCCACTCAATGGAAGTAGCAGACATAGGCTATTCCCTGCTAGAATCATTAGTCTCTGTCAGTCACTCCCGTACACAGAAGGACCAAGAGGGGTGTCCACAGGCCCCATTTTAGGACTCTGGGTCCATGTTGCACCTTAGGTACATATACATACCTGTGGCACAATATACACATATTTGTGCAAAATGCTATGAAGCCTCAATGTCCCGCTGGATTCTCCACAGACCCTAGACACCTAGGAAAGAGCAGAAGGAGGTCTGCTTCCACCTTCAGCTTGCCAGAAGACTGTGTTCCTTCTTCCTGGACATGAATCTAGCTACATATTAGTCACCTCCAGATCAGCTTATTGCAATTAACTGTGTCCGGGTGTGGTGTTAGAGGTGATATAGAGTCCAGAACATGCAGAGTGCAGCAGCCCACCTCCTCGGCACACCACATCACACCAGCGCTCTTCGTCTTGCAGTAGCTTCCAGTTCCCCTCCTTTGATCAAATGTCACCACTCCTCTCTTACTTCACTAAACACATGCCTTGAAACAATGAAAGAGTTAAGGAGAGGGGTGAACTATTTTGACTGCTTTCTTCTTCACCCCAACCTAAGGGTTCTCTTAGCTACAAAAGACGGACTTGTGAAAGCCCTAGTTCTATTTCACTATTAATTAATCTACTTACAATCACTGTGGAATTTAAAATTGAATCAAAATGGAGGCTGAGCCCCATTGCCTCTGGAGAACTGGAGAACTTCAGATGCTCCTCTCAGACGGTCACAGGTAAGGAGCCTGGTGAAAATTTTGGACTGAAACTTTTGAGGGCCTCATCTTAATCCTTTGTGGACATTTGTCCGCACCACAAAGCTGCTACATAACTTGGCACAATTCTCATTCTCTACCCAGGAGAAGACCCTGACTGAGAAAGCAGGGATTTTGAAAATCCAGACTGAGGTTCACTAGAGGAAATGCATAGGGAAGCTTGTACTGGGCCAGATTCTGATTTGTCACACCAGTGTAAATCTGGAGCAACTCCATTGAAAAATGGAGTAATTCAAGATTGGCACCAGTGTAATGGAGACCAGAATCAGATTTACTGCATCTATCTGCATGATGCCTGGACGTTAGCCAAAGCTACTACTCCCTTCTCTTTCACATGCATTAAATACACCCCAAATATTAAAAAATAGGTAGAAAAATGAACAAAAACATTTCATTTTATGAGCTTTTGTTTCCTTGTTCTGGGCTATTTGTGTAGGTCTCTCATTCTCTCCCTACCTTCCCTCAGTTGGCTGGCTGCCCAAGAGAATAGAAAGGAAAAGGAAAGAAACAAAAAGTAATTATAAATGAGAAAAAACATTTTTTTAAATAGGTTTTTTTTAAGGTCTGGTGTTGGAGGGGAAGGGCAAGCCTTGGAAATTCTGAACTGGATATGCTTCTCTCCTGGGTCCCTGATTAATATTGTGTATCTGTGTATACAGCACACGGCAAATAGCACAGCTGTTTGTATTCTCTCTGTAATTTTTCCGTTTCATACATTATTCACAACTTGCTGCAGCTATTCGGCAAAGTCACTACATCTCCTTTAACACAATGATAAGATTGAGATGCAGATCTTTCCCTTGTTCTTTTGAATACTGAGCACATTGGATACTGATTTTCTTTTTGTTTAAATTTCTCTTTTCTATCTGAAAATGGCTTAGGCCAGGTATAACGCAGACAGGTAGCATGCAAGGGTTCCCTGCACAGGTCTGCCACTCATTCTTGATTGACGTCTGCAGAAACTGCCAGTCATGTGGTGGTTTGATGATATGGATAGGATTTAAGGAGGAGATTTTTAAAAGTATAAATGGGAACTAAGCACCCAACTCCCATTGCCTTTCAATGGGTATTGTGCACCTAAAGCTTTTAGGGAAAGGGATTGTCTCCTTTTTCTGTTTGTACAGCACCCAGCACACTAGTGTTAAAGCTGTGCAAAGAACAGATTTTTTTGATTGCTGGCAATTTCCAAAACACAACAAAATAATGGTTTTGGTTCAAACAAAACATTTTGATTAGATTTTAAGTATTTTAAAACATTTTTAAATGTTTAAAAATAAAATTAGAGGAAATTTCTAAATAAAAAGTTGTTTTGAACAGAAACACATCAATTTTTTGGTATTTTTCCCCCCCAGTAGAAACAATTACGCAAAATCAGCACAAATTCTTGAAATGTTCCAGTATCACTCAATCTGTATTTTTTGCCAAAACACGTTTCATTAAAAAAATTTTGTCCAGCTCTGACTGGGGTCACAATCTGGCCTTTTGGACAACACCACGCTAAAAATATTTCCCACTAATGACAATAATAATACCACCTAGCTCTTATCTAGAGCTTTTCATACATAGAGCTCAGAGTGTTTTACAAAGGAGTCGGTATCAATATTCCCTTACCACAACTGATCTTTGTGCCTTTGAAAATCCCCTTCAATTGCCATTACCAAATTCATTTTCACTTAGCATCTAAATTATAGAGTTGACATCAGACTTCAGAGGCAAAATAACATCACCAAATCATCTGTTGCCTTGGAGTTTAGTTTTAACAATGTCATACAAAATCACAAGCTGATGTCATATGGCCTTAAAATAAGGCTAAAGAGAAATGTTCATTTTCCTGCTTCCTTTTAAAGTTCTGATTTAGGCTGGGTCCAAACTGACGGCGGCAAATTCGCTGCCGTCACATCGATTGCTCTGGATCAACTGAGTGGTCTGTATGGACACGCTCAGTCGATCCAGGAAGCGACGCAGGAAAACCACCTCGGTAAGTGGCGTAGCACTGCGTCAAAGGGAGCGCTGTTCCCTGCGACGCAGCGCAGTGTGGACACTGCACAGAGGAGACGCCACAAAATCGACGGGAGAGACGCAAGTGATTTATGTCACTTGCGTATCTCCCGTCGACTGCCACCGAATCGCAAAGGTAAGTGTAGACCGGGCCTTAGGTACTATAGTAAGCAGCATTATTTCCCTACCACATCGCCAGGAGGCATGGAGAGAAAAGTGCTATGGCTCAGATTCATCCTTGTTGGGTGCCATTCACTTGACACAAAACGGGAGGGGAGAAAAAAAAAGTGATTTTACTGTTGTTTCTGAAAGATCTAGTTGGGTGCAGTGACCACTGATTTCTTTTCACATCTTGTGTTTGCAGCCGACTTGCATTTCTCCTCTGGACTAAATGATGAATATTTGTCTCTGTACAAACTTATGTTCATAAAGCACTGTACAGTGGCGCTCTTCAAGACAACTCTCCTCTAGTTCTGCATGCTTGCTTGCCTATCTACCTAAGGGTATGTCTACACTGCAGCTGGAGGCGTACAAGTAGACATACACACACAAGCTGTGATTTATCTAGATTGCTGAAAGTAACAGTGGGGCCACTGGTATGTAACTAGAGTCTTGGATGGGATTAAATTCAGGCAGCTAGCCCATGATTCTGCCATGATTGCAAGTTCAATCAAAGCTAGCACATGGAAGTCTACCAAGATGGAAGTCTCGCCTCCTTCAGCAATGTAGATACATCCTCAGAAAGTAACCTAGTATCACCTGCTTTGACCTGGCATGCTTGACACAAGCTGCGTTTCACTGCAATATCATGCCGACTTCACATTCTGAAGACAAACCAGAGTGACAGGTTACACGTGGTGTATTCTATGGGCCAGATCCTTAGCTGGTGGAAGTGAATTTAACTCTACAGATGTCAGTAGAGCTACACCAAATTACGCCAGTTGCGCATCTAGCCCCGTGTCTAAAAATTAAGGCACAAAACTGAGAAGCAAGAGCTGTAGCTTTTAACTTGAGCACTGCCTGCGCAAGTCATTTAACTGCTCAGTGCCTTAATTGACTCTTCTGTAAAATGGAGCTAATATTGCCTCTCTCCCTCCCAGAAATGGCTTGGTTAGAGTTTGTAACGTGCTTTGGGATTCTAATATGAAAGGTGCTATTAAATTCAGAGTATTATCATAAACCATTAAAAAATGCATGACATACTACAGAGAAGTTTAATGGGTACAGCTGCTAGGAAAACATCACACACCCTCTCATGTCAGCATCATGCCATACCATAAGCCAACAAATTCGTTATTGCAGCAGTGCTGTATTTGAAGAGTGGATGCCAGAAGAGGAATATAGCACAAACTAAGTTCTGGTCAGTCCAAGGCCACCCGTGCAGGTGAGTGTGAAAGTATGATGTGTGTGGCTTTTCTATCCTAGCACCATGTATATATGGGACAACAGGTTACGTCTGTATAGGTGGAACCCATCACCGACACAGTAGTATTGGCCCGTGGGGGCCATCTCCAAGCAGAGCATTCACTGGAATATGATACTGCCAATTAGAAAGGACACGTGTTGTCCTCTTTCCTCCTCCTCCTCCACTGAACAGACTGTAAAAGAACAAACTCACAACGACCTCACAGATCTAACAAGAATATAAGAGAGACCAGGAGGAACTGCTGCCCACCTATGACTGTCTAATTCCAGCCCAAACAAACAATCTGCCTCCCAGCTGTGAAGGAACAACCAACAATGGAATCCAACAGTAAAACAGTCAATGGAGATGCAACTTTGCGCCTCTGGCTCCAGCATTCAGCTAATTACAAAGGACAGTCATCATTAGTATCAGAGCACATGGCCAAGTCTCCCTGAAACAACCGTGGGGAATTTTCAACCCTCACTCCCAACCAAAACCATCTGTGTAACTGGAGAGTGCAAAATGAAACACCTACATGCCAAAAACTTCCATTAAGAATGCTAGTATCATTAATCCAGCAGCAATGTGTGACATGCAGGCCTCTGACAGGAACCAGTAAAAGAAGGGAAAGCCCCTCTATCCTCTCCTCCACCCTTAAAAAAAAAAATTAATTCATGTGCATACAACAAGGAGATTGCCATTTCCAACCCACTTCCTTTCCAGCACATTCCCTTTCATTTGTCCCAGGCTTGTGTATTTCAGTAAGATGAGTTGGAAAAGAGGGATCAATTACAAAAAAACAAAAACAAAAAAAATGATTTGGAAGGGCTATTGGGCAGCAATGCCAACGTATCATGATTTTGCAAAGGATGGCTGCTGCTGGCTATTCACGCTCAGCAGGCTTAAGCTTTCTCGTATGTGCTCTTTGGTGACTTCCCGCATGGTAACTAGAATACTGAAAAACTTATTAGAGGCAACATTATGCTTCCAACTGATCCAGATACATATCATGGAGGGAACAACCTCATGCATAAAAGGCTATAGACTATACTAGACTTCTTTTTCTTCCTAGCTCAATTAAGACACAAACAAACAAAAACCACATTATCATCTACCCTAGTGCTCTGTTTTATCATCTTTTTTCATGTTCCTGTGGATTTTTTCTCCTTTCCTCTTCATGCTATAGCAATGGATTCTCATGAGAAAATAACTCATACCTTTTTGTTTATTTCTTCAGCTACCAGACCCCATCTTATAAGTTCACAAAATGCCATATGGTTAGTACTGATACCCAATTACCAGCAGGTATTTTGGGGGTACTTATGGATATCTAAGTAGACTGAGACTGTAAGTCTGAGTTACAATTTTCTTCCCAACAACCTAATGGTTAATGCAAAGACGCGTCACAACTAAAGGAGCATTTTCAAATATTTTAGGTGAACATTTTTTTCCTTCTAACATTTTTCTACTTGTAGGACTATAAAGCCAATGGCATAGAAGTACTCAGAGGTCTCTATATGCAGATGAGCCAGCTATGCTTATCATACCAGATCAGGCTGTGAACTCCTCAAATCTCAGAAGCATTGGAGGGCCAGGCTGAATGTAGCTGAAAGACAAACAGGATGTGGCTGAAAAAAGTGATGCAAGGAATTCAGAGGTGATTGATGCTGGAAGTTACATCTTTTGGATTCAACTAGAACTCAGGTCTCAGCCCCTAGCTGTTATAAAGAGAATATAGGAGCAAAGAGAAGACGATATTGAACTTGAAAGCAGGCCACCTGGCTTCTATCTCAATTCTGCAACAGATATGTTGAGAGAGAGATGTGGTCTCTCTTTGCTTCAGTTCTCCAACTGTAAAATAGGATTAAGGGTGGGAGAAAAGAAGTAGTACCTGTCTTGTCTAAGAGAAAGCACATTGGGCCACAGATGGTCTCTTATGATGATGAATATATATGGTGCATAATACAATGAGGCCCCAAGCTTGGTTTCTGCTACAGTAATAATTATAAATAAAAAAGGCCTGAAGATTTTAGGCTGATATTGCTCCAGGGGCAGAGTTAAGGTTGTTTTGATACTGCACTATGTTTGCATAGGAATGTGATGAATGCTGCACATGCGCATAAGACTGGGCTGAATAAAGGTTGTGCTTTCCACAACTTTTCACTGGTAGACTGCTGTGCAGTGTGTAGGACATAAACATATTCATGATTAAGTTAAGACCTGGACTGATGTTGGATGTGCTTTTGCAACCTTAACTGTTACACAGGATACCGTTTTGTATTGGGACATGCACATGAAAGTTTCTAATGTGCTAGATAAATGTACATCATCATTTAATATGGAGACTTTTCAATTCATGAAATGTTATAGTTTGCTGCACATTTTATAGATTTTCATATTGTCTATAATAATACTTTATTTTAAATCTTTAATTCTTCGTTTGGTAAGGATCGTCTCCAAAAGGAAATGAAATAGTCTACAGGAATGCAGATAACAATTAATCATTTTCAAGAATAATCCCCAGTGGATTCCAGTTACATAAACCAATAAACTAATAAGTTTTAAAATGGACAAGGCAACCCTCCAATGAAACATGTTTTAGTCTGGGAATTTAAACATATTAATGTTCCCAAACAGATATTTAACTTTTCCTTTTACATCCTAAATAATTCTTAAGACTGTTCAGAGAAAATAACATTTAGATGTTCATTGTTTCTGAAGCTCTAAATAATGGGTTTCCCATTATGCTGATTACTCATATGGCTTTGTTAATGTCAGTAATGATTTAATTTCTAATCTAGATTTCTGGGAGAACAATAAAAATAACCTTAGTATCCGTGATAAGAATCCCCTGGACTATCTGAGACCACCAAGATGAAACTGCTAGAAGAAAAATTGAGGAGTCTACATTAGGTAAAATAAGCTGTATGTTTATTCAATAAGTGAATATGTTTTACACTAACTGTTATTTATCCCACCTTCCTGTCAAATAACCTAGTCATAAATCCATCAGCACTGAGTCACCATTGTGTCCCTCTAGGGTGCAAATGTAATTGAAACCTCGAAGCCACTTAGAGCTGTTGTTTTTTCCTATTAAAAAGGCTATCAAGGTTAGTGTCAAATGCACTACAATATTAGATCACATTGACATTCGTAACAGCTTTATCTCATGAAAGAGCCCCTGGTAAGTCTGTGGGCAAATGTGTGGCTTCTGATTTGCACTGGCTTGCAGTACACATACATTCAGAATGCTTGGTCTTGGAGGATCAGAGGAGATGCACCTTTGGTAGAAAATAATGTGAAAATCATGGAACAGTGTTTAACGTCTGGTGCTTAGCTACATTAAGTCTCATCAATCAGTTTATATACTACTTCCCGTTGGTGGGGTTTTTTTTATTGCTCTATCTTCTCCTCCAATACTGCTGTTCAATGAAGTAAGTACAACAGATGAAATGTTAAAACGATTCAAGAGTATCAACTGCAAGAAGTATGTGTAAATAACATTAAGAGTCTGACTTAAGCATAGGAAACGAAACATGCAGATGACGTCCTACAGCAATTCAACAGCTTGGAATCACAAAAGAAAGAAAAAGAAAAATCATCATCCACAACCATTTAGTATAGGAAGTGAAGAATAACCTCTGTAACTGATCAGTAGATGTTATTTGTGTTTCATCCTTTCAGTTGCACTATTGGGGATGACTGAAGCTTTTAAAACAAAACAAAAATCAGGCCCTTGGTGTCTTCCAGAACATAAGCACCTACAGCCAAGAAATAACTAGGCTTGTGATCCTACCTGGGCAATAATGTACTCCTTGTACTACAGGCAGCAGTATGAAATTGGCAGCAGTGTGAAATTGACTAGTACACCACAGGCCAACATGCACTTCAATTTGCAATCCTAATCAGTTTCCCTCTGCTGAAAGTGCTGAGTGCAAATGGATTTGTCCATATAACCACAGCCAAAGCCCTTGAAATTCTGCACCCTTCACAGGCCTTTCTACAGCGAGTACTCCCTTGAAAGGGCAGCAACAACCACCACCCACATTTGTGCACATATGGAATCAACTAAGAATTCTAGGAGTCCTGTCATTAACCAACCAACCAACCAACAGCACATCAACCTTATTTGAAAATTCCTTTTTCATAATGCTTTACTTACCACAATATTATTCTTGGGATATTAAATCTCCCTCCATGAAACCACCAGTCTGGATAACTGACACAGGCTAAGTGATGTCAGATTTGGGAATGTTTACCATCAGATACTATCCGTTCAGTATATTTAAGAATGATGGTGACATCCTACGTACTTATCTTTTGCAGTTAAGACACCTCTGTCAATTCCACGTTACTTTTTCTATTCTGCAATCAGTGGGCAAGGAATTATGAAACTGAAGACAGCCAAGTGGTCTGGTTGTAACATCACCATCATCATATCATTCTGACTGACAGCTGTCCTGATCAAAACATGGGGGAAGCAAAATACCCTATCTTACAATACACAACAGAGATAAAACGAGAACTAATCTGGCTAACAACAGAAAATATATGTACATGTTTTTATTCAAACACTAAAGCAAATTTCAATTCAACCATGTTCACAACCCTTTGGTATTCAATGACCATGAATATTTTAGAGCAAGAGCTCCAAGTGTATTTTAAGCCCAAATACATTGAAATTCCCTGAAAGTTAATTTCAGCTTGTATATTTGATTTAATATTTGCAGTTCAAATTGTTTTGATTATTTACATAATTCATCCAATCAAATAGAAACAATGCCATAATACTTATAAGAAACAAATGTAGTGCAAACTGAGAATATATGCAATTTGCATACCATCAACAGACCTGAAATTATTCATGCTTGAATAAATGATATCTAAACAATTGCAGTCTGTTTGTGAACATTCAGAAATGGGGGGGAAAAGGGGGGAAATTTGCCAAATAAGTTGTTCACTATTACTCACACCCAGCTCTAAATCAAATGCTTTCAACAGGAAACATTACTTTAAAATACACTAATCAGAGCCAAATAAAAAGATACAGATCCTGCAATACAAATAGACAAAATGTTCTGAGCAAACAGAAACTGCACTTAATTCATCCTTTGGATGAAACCTGTACATCTAGTGTCTATTCTAAAGCGGCTCAAAGGTTCGGTTTTCTTCAATTCCCAACTCTTTTGAAGCTTGGAAAAACATCTCTGCTATGTGAAAAGCACTGGGATTCCAACACATAAAACAAAGGGCATGGAGGCTCATCACGCTACACAACCACCATGACCCCTCCACTTACTAGAACTGTGCCAGCTAGTGTACAAATAGCCTTTTCACAAGCACTTGACACTGGCCTAACTCTGCTCCCATTAAGTCAATTGGAGTTTTACCATTGACTTCCCGGGCCACAAAGTTAAACCAATGCTGAGCACTGTTGAAAATCCCACCATATGGCCACATTCACAGACGCTATACAGAGGCGAAACTCTACTACCTACATGTCGCCAACAGTGAATTTGCCCACAGTTGCTGGAAACAAAAGCCTTGCCTATATTACAGAATTTTGCTTCATTTGACTGGTCCTTTCTTTCTACTCTTTCACTACATTTGTTAGCTGACACCATGCAGATGCAACCTAGCAATCAGCGTGGACCAGGATAAACGGCATTCTGTACAGTGTTGGCCTGGCAGCAGAGTTTAATCACTCTTAGCCAACACGATACAGCTACAACATATCCTGATCTTCCCTGATCAGTCAACATTGTGTCACTTAACTTGATCCTCCACACTCATGTTCCAACATGGTACAATTCTGTAAGGTAGACAAGATGCTGGAAAAAACCATCATTTTATCTATTTGTAAAGCCCTCATGCTTCAGGGTCTTAGCCAACCTCTGACTGGAAGGATTAGGAAGAAACTTCCTTTATGATCCTGGTTGAGATTTCCTGTATGTTCCTCAGAGGCATCTGGCATAGACCAATGTCAGAGTCACGACATAAGAGTACAGAGATTGCTGGTCTGATCCAGTATGACACTTCCTATGCGTCTAATAAGTAACAAGAGCTGCAAGTGTATCTCTAAAGCAGTGCTTAAATGGTTTTGCATGTAGTTTTATGAATGGTTTTGCATGTAGCATTATGAAATCCCATAGGGACACGACACCCACAAGGAGGACATAGTATGATCAGATAATCAGTTTCCTGTTTAGGAATAGAGCGAACTTCAGAAAAGTAAATGTAAAAAATAAGTGTGGGTGTGAGGCACAACCATGCTCTCTTTGCCATCCAAATTATGCTGCATCATTTATGAACAAATGTTTAGTACTGCTAGCACTGGAGAGCCAATGTAACTCCGGAAGCATAGATTCTGCCCTATTCTGCCCCATGTATTACAAGGAAAAATTCCAGCTAAATTCTGGATTCAGCATCTTTATTGTAATTGATGATTCAGGAAGCAGGATCAATGCTTGTTTTTTCCACAGACCAGGTGGATCTTGGAGCGCTTGTTTTGACTTGAAAATTTACTGGATTAAGTATTTAAACCATGTATGTATGAGGAATAAAGGAGGAACATTGAGGCATCTTTTCTGTTGAGTCGCTTTTCCAATCTAGATCACTCTTTAATGTTTATTACAGTCAAAACATATAACTGAGGCTGGGTCTACGCTGACAGCGGTAAATTCACCGCCGTCAGGTCAATGTCTCTGGATTGACTGATCAGTCTGTGTAGACCCGCTCAGTCGATCCAGAAATCGACGTAGGAAAACCACCCTGGTAAGTGGCGTAGCGCTGCGTCAACAGGAACGCTGTTCCCGTTGGCTCAGCACAGTGTGGACAGCGCGCGGAAGAGAGGCAGCGAAGTCGACGGCAGATATGTAAGTGATTTACTTCACTTGCGTATCTCCCGTCAACTGCTGCCGAATCCGGAAGGTAAGTGTAGACCGGGCCTTAGATAGTTCTAACCGTCTCACAGCCGAAAGATGAGTCAAGATAACAAGGATTGTTTAAGAAGGTAGAGGCCATCAGCTAAAATAAGAGAAATAAGTATAAAAGGGAGAAATAAGTATAAAAAAATACAAGGCTAGAGAGACAAACTAAATAAAAATAAAATTCACTGAAGGAAATCTAGACACAAATTTTTGTTAGCTTTAAAAGTAGACTGTGATGCTGTAATCCTAGCCCACAGCAGCATAATGTGCAATAGCCCATAGCTCGTACAAGAAGTGAAAGTCATTTAGAGGTGGGATGGGGAGAGTAACCTGTTAAATGAAAAACCAAAAGATTTAGACAAATAGGCAAGTGCTAGATCTTAAAATCAACCTGTCACTTTATTGGAAATCAATTTAGCTCCCTTAGGACATGAATAACATAATGGAAAGACTTAGATCTGGAAAAGTGTATTGCTACTGAATTCTATCTGAGAGGTAAATATTAAAGGGCAGCTACCGGCAGCTATGCAGAACAAAAATAGTACTGTATAAATCACACCTAGTTGGAACAAAAGGATAGCTCAAGTTTCTGCACTAGACCTGGGTCTACAAATCCTTACTCAGCTCTGTAGTCCTTAATCACATGATTAGTTTGGAAGCCTCTCTGCCTTAGTATCCATCTTCAACACCATCCTCTTCTTCACACTAGGATCTTTGGCTTCCCCCTTTGGAACCATGCTCGTCTTTTCCTTTCCCCACCGTCTGTCTTGGTGCCGTACCCCATACAGATGCTGTCCCCTCATCTGGTACCTGGTGCAACCTCTCCCCCCTGCTTCAAACCCACCTTTCCAATAGTCCCTCAGCCACTCTCTCCTTAGTTCCCTTTCAAAGGTAGCAAACTATAAATTACAAAAAGCAACACATACTGCGATCTGTGCCGTTCAAGTCATTTCCTTGAATTCCTTCCTTCCTCCGTCCTCCTTGCTGGTTTACATTCCCTCTTTCCTGCCCCGCTCCCCCACAACATTCTGTCTTGTCACAATCATTTCATTTGCAAATGCTGAGATTGACACAGCTATGGCCAAGATTTTCACAAGTGCCACTGACTTGGGAAACCTCTGTTTTCGGGTATCCAACTTGAGACTCCTTATTGTGGGTCTACACTATGAACTTATGTTGGTACAACTATGTCACTCAGGAGTGTGGAAAATCCGCACCCCTGTGCAACGCAGTTATACCAACGGGTGTAGACAGCGCTATGTCAACAGGATGGCTTCTCCTGTCTACATAGCTACCGCCTCTAGGAGAAGCGAAGTAACTACAGTGACAGAAGAAGCTCTCCCATCAGTGCGGGTAGCAAATTCATTGAAGCTCTGATGCAGCTGCGCCGCTACAGTGTGGTATGTGTAGACAAGCATTTAAAGGGGCCTGATATTCAAGAAGCGCTGAGCATCCACACTAAAAAAAGCATGCCAATTTAAAAGGCCTTAAGTTGCGAATGGGGGGGGGAAGGCATCCAAAAATCACTCGTCGTTTTTGTAAATCTTGGCCTATGTGAAGCACAAGAAACATCTATGGCAGTATATATCCCAATATTAAATGATGATAGCCTTGGTGGCTTCAACGAAAGAACTCACATAAGGGCTTGCAGAGGTTCACATTCCTTATTGGACAGTTGGGCATCTTAATTGTGAAAGATTCTGAGTGTTCTTTGGGTCCCAAATCAACAATGCCGCTGACTTATCTGTAAAGGCCTTACAACAGCGTAGAAATAAGCCACCTTAAAAGCCATTGTTATGTGACATCCATGGACAAAACCCAAGTCCCAGAATAGGCAGAAATGGTGCTGTGGTCAGGAACAGACCAGATACCAGATGATCTGCAACGACACTGCTGCTCATGGGACTAACACACATTTTACCATGGAAAACAAAGCCCACATGTGGATCACAAAATAAATCCAATCATCATAAATAGGAATTATTTGAATCATTCCTTTAATGTCACAAAAGCACAGCTTCTAACCATCCTCCAACGGCAGCACTTGGAGCACTGTCTCACCTAGAAAAGGAGAGAATATATCAAAAGTAAAATAAATTTACTTTCATCTTAATTCCACATGCAATTGACAGCTGCTAATCTGGCAAGGGCTGTGCTGTCAACTGGATAGGGCACTGGAGAGGGACTCAGACAAGCTGGGTTCTATTCCTGGCACTGGCCTGCTAGGTGAACTTGGGCAAGTCTCTGTGCCTCAGTTTCCCCACTGTAAAATGGGGTTCATGATACTGAACTCCTTTGTAAAGCGCTTTGAGACCTACTGATTAAAAGAGGTAGGCAGATTTGCCACTGCCCTTTACACACTGTGGCTTGCTCATTCTAGTAAGAGGCTCTGATGCAGAACTTCAGAGAAGGTGCTCATGCTTTATTAGATTTTTTGGCAACAGAAGATCAAGGGGAATGTTCAGAAGTGCCCTTAACGAGAGAGCGTGAGCATTAGGATGAGCTACTGTGCTCCGACCTAATGGGCTGACCAGGAGCTGCCACTTCTTCCCTGTCAAGAATAAAACTGCAGATGTTACTCAGAAAACAAGCTTACATCCATCCCTCTAATTCCTCTCCAGCCTAAAAACAAAAGTGATCTTACCTCTCTGGACCACTCTGGCTACAAATTTGTGCTGGAGCCTCCAAATGGCAACAAGTCTGTGCTTTCCATCTGCAGCTGGAGAGCAAGTCCATCTGCGGCAGTGATCCCCAAGGGCAAGGTTCCTTCTTGGCTTTCGCCTTTCCCCTCTAGTCTCAGACCATCCCTCTCCTCCCCGCCCTGGCAACTAGGAGTTAGTCTGCAAGGACAAAAGGCAGGAATTGCCCAGTAAGAAGAAAGTGAGGGCAGCAGAACAATTTGCTCCAGTCCAGACACACACAAAGCCTCGCCCTGCCTTTCTAGAGTTGGTGTGAACATTTTCCTCTTCTGGTGCAGCAACAGCCTAGCACACGCTGAACAATGGGATCTAACTGCCGATCGTGCTGACAAGTATTGTCTCAGAGCTTCTTTGTACTTCCTGCCTGTCTGCATCCATCTGTTGTCTCAGATTGTAAGCTCCTTGGGGCAGGGACCATCTTTTTGTTCTGCCTTTGTACAACATGTAGCACAGTGGGGTCCTGGTCCACGGCTAAGGCTCCTGGATGCTACCGTAACACAAATGATCACTACCACCACCTCAGCTCACCAGTCTACCGAGTTAGAGCTTGTGTTTAGGTAGCCAAAACTTCATTTAAATTTAAAACACTAATTCAGCTCAGCTCACTAATTTTGCAACGCAGGCTCATCCCACTGGCAGCAGGAAATAAGCATGTCAGTAGTTAGACGGTAACAAGCAAAGACAATTCAGGTTCTAAGCTCAAGATCTTCAAAGTGTCATTTTGACTCTTTCCCCTGTGGAATAGCTTTAGTTCAGAGAACCGGCGCTGGTGAGACCCCACCTGGAATATTGTGTGCAGTTCTGGTGTCCCATGTTTAAGAAGGATGAATTCAAACTGGAACAGGTTCAGAGACGGGCTACTAGGATGATCCGAGGAATGGAAATCTGCCTTATGAAAGGAGACTCAAAGAGCTTGGCTTGTTTAGCCTGGCCAAAAGAAGGCTCCGGGGGGATATGCTTGCTCTATATAAATATATCAGGTGGATTAACGTTAGGGAGGGAGAGGAATTGTTTAAGTTTAGTACTAATATAGGCACGAGGACGAATGGGTACAAATTGGATATTAGAAAATTTAGACTAGAAATTAGACGAAGGTTTCTAACCATTAGGGGAGTGAAGTTCTGGAATAGCCTTCCGAGGGAAGTAGTGGGGGCAAATGACTTATCTGGCTTTAAGACTAAGCTTGATAAGTATATGGAGGGGATGTTATGATGGGATAGTTTAATTTGAGCAATTGATTTTGGATTATCGGCAGATAAGTCTGCTCAATGGTCTGTGGGAATGCTGGATGGGATGGGAACTGAGTTACTGCAGAGAAATCTTTTTTGGGTGCTGGCTGGTGAGTCTTGCCCACATGCTCAGGGTTTAGCTGATCACCATATTTGGGGTCGGGAAGGAATTTTCCTCCGGGGCGGATTGGCAGGGGCCACGGAGGTTTTTCGCCTTCCTCTGCAGCATGGGGCATGGGTCGCTTCTGGTGGATTCCCTGCAGCTTGAGGTCTTCAAATCTCATTTTTGAGGATTTCAATAACTCAGTCATGGGTTGGGGGTTGTTATAAATGTGTATGGGTAGGGTTTTGTGGCCTGCCTTGTGCGGGAGGTCAGACTAGATGATCATATTGGTCCCTTCTGACCTATGAGTCTATGAGTCTATGATGAGATTCCCTTAATACTCATGCTGGAAGGCACCTTTGCCCTGGTCCTTGCCCTTTTCGGCAGGAAACAGTTCTTCAGATAGCCCGACTATCTAATAAAGGAAATTCCTCTGAGAGCCTTTGCAAAGAATGTACTAAACAGAGTGTACAAGTCCACTGACAGGGCTGCTATGACACCAGCTACTGTTTGGGTCACTGCATGGTATTTCTGCAGGATGGATGTAGTTCAGCAAAAGGTGTAATTTATTAGCCAGGGGCTTGGTCCCATATCTGGACATCTCACTTTGGATCTGAACTTTTGCAGCTCAGGCCTCTCACTAGTGTGTCTATGGCACGTACAAAGTCACATGCCTTTGAACTCTGCCACCTAGACAGACACAGACCCACATGCTCTGCAGAAGTCAACAGAGCTGCATCGACTTACACAAGGAGAGAATTTGGCCAGTAGAGCTCCACATTACATGCTTAAACCAACTTGCCAATCAGATCTCTGTCTGTCCGTCTTAGGTACTTGTATGGCCCTCATTACCCTAATACCTGAGCCTCTCACAATCATTGCAACATACTTACTCTCACACCACTCCTGTGAGATGTGTCTCATCTGCAGTTAACAGGTGGAAGAATGGAGGCAATGAAATGCCATGTGACATGTCCAAGGTCAGACAAGATATCCATGACAGAGCAGGAAATTGAACTCAGGTCTCCCAGGTCCTACACTAGCAACCTCACCCCAGGATCATCCTTCCCCTCAAAGATCACTGCTCCATCATTGCATCCTTCTCCACGGCCCTGTCAACTTTTAATGTAGCAGAGACTGATTCCTCAAACTGCCCTCGGCCCTTCCTCACCTGGAACTGAGCACTAGCTCTAGCGCCTCTTTCTAATCCTTGTGGCATATGCTCCCCCCGAGGCTGCAGAGCCTGACAAAGAGATGAGAGAAGGAACCACCACAGTCTGATGGAGGTTACAGGCAGGCTTGGGAGCTGCCAGATGTGTGTGTTCTGTGGGCATGGGGATCTGACCATGGCCATTCAAAGCTTAGAGCTAGGCCTGAGTAAATTCACAGGCTATTTAGAGGGGAAACTCAGCTAATGAAGACCCATTAGAAAATCTTTCCCACCTCCCTATGTCTCATTCAGAGGAGAGACTTTAAGCCAAGGTCCTGACTGTCTGGCCATTAAAGACCCCTAGTGCCTTTTTTCACAGGAAGTGTTGTGAACTCCAGAGTCCTGTCCACATTGCAAATGTGGTAGATGATATTCTCCCTGCCTACACTTTCCCCTGCCGCATCAGCTCTACACAACATACTTCACTGCCTATCCTAAATTACTGGGGAGGGTTGGCCTCCCTCTTCTGCATTTCAGTAATTAAATGATTCCTAAATAATTATACATTGTAGTCCATAATCTGCTATGAGGCCCTTGTGTAGTAAGAAAGCCATATAATGCCAGTTCCCTTTAATCATGGATCCAAACTGCAGGCTGCCCCGGCAAACCTAACACTGCCAACTCCAAATATTTGTCATTTAAACAACAAGGAACTGCACTCCAAGTATTAGTTCATAAAGCAGGGGAGAGATTAAACCTTTGGAACTGGATTCATAAAGGAAATGCCAATGCAACCTTAATTGCAACAGCAGAGTCCTGAGGTTGCGATACAGTGATGTCAGCCTTCAGACTTTCAAACCAGCTGAGCAGTAATTTCTACTTGCTTAACAAAAATAGAGAAACCTTCTCCCCCATGTCAGAAGACCAGCCTAAGTGTTTTCACATACGCCCACATTTGTCTATCTGTGCATTACATTAGAGAAACATTTCTTTTTGCTCTCTTCAGGCGCTGTGTTCCAAAGCTCTTCTGACAACAGTGAAATAAATTCCCAGTACTGAGTTAATACACGGAGTCAACTCGTAGGCAATCATCAATCCCACGTGAAGTCCTGAACCTTTTATAGAAGCCTTAAGAAGTGGCGTAATGAAAATGATCAGTGTAAGTCTATTATACTAAGGTGACATTCACTCCCTCTCCACCCACAGACTGCCCAGGCTCTTTTCACAGAAACATTTAATGTGCATTATAAGCCATGTCACGGTGAAGATGACATCTCATGTCCCACGCTGCACCCAGTGTGTGCCCCCACAGCTTACCCATCCACTCTCTGCAGGGCCTTGTTTCTGTGTGCACTGTGACCCTCCCCTGGGGTACCGAGGCACCTCACCACCACCTGCCCTTGGTGTGAGGAAGTCTTGTCTGGGCGTTCTGCAGATCAGCTCCCTAAAACCACCAGCCTCTGGCACCGCAAGCACTGACTTTCAGGCCTCGCTCCCTGGGGTGAAAGGGACACACCAACTCCCAAGTCCTTGGTGCGTTCCCTGTAAAGTCCAGCCCCTCATTCCACCAAACACTGACAGAACTGTCAGGCCCACTGCTCCAAAAAGAACAGTGCCCACCACCACCTTCAAGTCAGGATCAGCGCTTTGCTTCCCACCCCAGCGCTTAGCTATATTTACCGTGAAAACCAGAATAACTTTACCACCGAAGAACAGGGATTCCAGTGACAGCGCGTTGAAATATTGGAAACAGATGGTTATATCTCAAACAAAATTGTAACATCCTTTCTAGACACTAAACTTAGCTCAGAACAGCGCGCACAGGCTTTTCCAGTCACACTCGCCCCTTATCAGTAATAGAATTTGTTCCTGCCCCCCTCCATTACCGCACAGCCAAGACTTCCTCAGCAGAGGAGCTTAGACTGAAGGCAGAACTGGGGGTGGGAGAGGGGCTGGGGCTGGGGCTAGAGACAGAGCTGGTCTGGGGGCAGAGAGGGAATGAGGGAAGAGCCCAGCTGGGAACGGAGCAGAGAGGAGCTGAGGCTGTGGGTGGAGAGGGGTTGGTGGTGGAGGAGCCTGGGGGTGGATCTGGCCTGGAAGCAGAGCTGGGCCTGGAGGTCGAGCTGGACTGGGGCTGAACAGGGTTGGAGGCGGCGTTGGTCTGGGGGTGGAGCAGGGCTGGAAGCGTGGCACTTCCTCCCCACACTGTATGGGGGCTTGCCCAGGCCCCCATGCCAAGTCTCCCCCAGTGTTCCTCTGTGACCCCTAGGGGGGCGTGCCCCCCCAGTTTGGGGACTACTGGCTAAGAAGTTATCCACTTGCCTAAAGAAGCTTATCTCACCCAACATTCTCTCCAGCGTTTTCAGCCAAGCCCGGCTGAGATCCCATTTTCATGAAGAGAGCTTGCTGTCTATATACTTCCTAGGTAAAGGACGACAGGGTGTCCTCTTTGTCCCCGCAATATACTAACGTGTACCTCATGATAGGGTCCTTCTCTCCCTCCCCACTGTTTACTTTTTCCTGTTACTTTTCTCTTTGACATCCTTGCAATCCTTCATTAGCATTCGGTTCAGACTGCTGAGAGGAGACCCATTGTGAAAACAGACAATACTTAATTTACATGTAAATAACCAGTTAGATAAGCATTTCTTGTCTGACAGAAAATCTGTTTTTCACCTTTGCTTGGGACCAGTCCCCAGACACCGACTTTAAGGGCACAGCTTTCAGTGTATATACATAACTCCTTACCCAACATCCGTTTCGCGATGATATTGATAACCAGTCTCACACTGGCTTTTATTTGAGACTTCACGTGACACTCTTTGGTGAACTAGAATGTACATGCCAGACCAAGAGATCCCATAACCCCTCCTCATGGCCTCCATGCCTCTTGCCAGTTGGCTGGCAGAAGTTCCGGGGTGGCATATATTAACACCATATACAGCGATAATAAACACAAACATATGGGCAGCCTCGCTGAGCAATGATTGCTATGGGAGCCAGCACTTTGAAGCTCACAATTTTTATGCATTTAAAAACTGAATGAATGTTGCAGTAACACTGCATATGACACTTTCTCGGGGCATCCAGAACTGTACGTCACCTTGCTATCCATCTGCCTCAGTGAGAAAAGATTTGTTGATGCTATGCTATGTGACAGCTCCCTGCCACCCCAGTTTTTTAGCCAGCCAAACAAATTCCACAGGACTCTGCTGGTCCAAGCTTTGCCTTGCAGCTTAATCCTTGATGTACTTCAGCTCCCAACCCCCCTAGAACAGCATTCTTCTGCAGCACCCATCCCCCGACCCCGGATGCCCACAGAAAAATCAAGTCCCTTGTATCCAGAGAGAGAATACACACCAGAATACACACACAGCACAGAGACTGATTTATAATAAAGCAAGAACATGTTTATTAATAAAGAACAGAGCCTTCAGTGATATTAAGCAGTGATACCAGAAGCAGAAAATGGTTACAAATCAAAGAAAAGAATAACACACTTCTAAGATTCTACATGTAACCGTAGCAGGCTCAAAGCTTTGTCTAAACCCGTTTTCTCATCTATAGTTATTTTTCAGGATCACCAACCCCCATAGCTGGGGATCCCGTTCATAGATGCAAACAGCTCTGGCCTCTCTGTTCCCTCCATGATGGGCAACAAAGGGGCTCTCCCCTTATTCTCACAGCCCAGTAAACCTTTGAAATGTATTCCTCTGCGGAGCATCCTCAGATTAAGTTCTTCTCCCCTGCTGTTTGTATTCCAGTGAGCTGACACCATGCTGTTTTCCTCATCCTCCTCGGATGAAGTTTACCTTAGATGCGAACAAACTGCCCACTGTTTCTGGCATACCCCTGCTCAATTTACTTTGCAGACACAGGCAAACTGGTTGCATTTAAAGGGTAAAATGTTATATTTTCTCCACATTGGAAAGACTCAGCAACATCTGAATGGAGTCACATCAAAATAATCAAAAAGAACATTCTCCTCTGCTGTAAGAGAAATTTCATCCAACTGAAGATACAGGTCTGGAATGAAAATCCCATTTCAATATTAATCAAAGCTTCACACAATAGTGGATTACATATAAGATTAAAAAAAGGAGTGATATTAACATATAATGACCCCCATCAATTACTATGAATCAGGAAAAGTAGCCCATATATTATTGAAACAATCTAATTTGGAGGATGACTCAGGTGACTGGTCGTGGACTAAATCAGACATTCAATCTCATGTACAAAAGTCATGGCTAGCCAAAGGATATTCGGTGGCAATACTGCCCAATGAGACATGCAGTTAGCGCCGGTATTCAAAGGATTCCCAGTAGTAAATATAGAGAAGGAGGAGGAAACCCTGCAGCTATTGAAGTAGCTGAAGAGTTAGACCTTCAAGGGCAGTATTTTTCCCCTGTCCACCCCGCAAAGAAATTTATCCTACAGAATAACTGGCAGAGTAATTGCCGTACCACATTTTAGCTTTCCATCAGAAAGATGGCAAGGCAATCGCTACTGGCAGGGTATTCTCCTTCAGAGACTTCGTTCTCTGATACCTGTGACCTTGCTCTGTCCCAGCAATGCCCTCCTTGTGAGCAGCATGACAAACAAAGTGCAGATAATGATTCCAATTAAGAGGTGTGAATGTCATTCCACTCCCCCTGCCTTCTCCCAGGTTAAAATGAATGCAGCTGAAAACGACTGGCACAGCAAGTTAGTGATAATTCACATTTAATTTGCTTCCTGTCATCTCTCTTTTTTCAAGAGGCTCTAACAGTTTAATTTAACCGTCGTAAGTGGTGTCTATAATACGGGGACATAATGTGTTTCAGGTCGGGGCAGTTGCTTGGCACAATATAACAACATTGCACATTTATATGGGGCCTTTCAATCTGAAAGCCCTCAAAAGTGCCTTAACAGCCATATACATACAGGAATTGTTTCATCCACTCCTGAAATGCATCCACCTCTGAGATGGGAGGCCTCATATCCAACTGAAATTGCAAGGCAATTTAAGCAGGTAGCATTTAATTATCCAAAACAGAATCCGGCCCGGACTCTGAGTTAACACCTTCACTCTTGCAGCACCTCCTATGATCATAAGTAATCAGGGATTCAGTTTTTATGTTTACCCAAATGACAGAAGCTGCAGAGGGCACAGGTTCCCCATGCACTATGCCAGGGCATCTATTCATTTTGAGAGAAGACAGTGCCATCTGCTGTGCCCCAGATTTTCTAGTCTCCCATCCATTTACAGACCAGGCTTGCCACTGCTTAACTTTACAATCTGATGCTAGCCTGAAATGGTGTGGCTGCAGGCCCTCACAGAGAAAAAAAGTCAGTGCAATGAACTGGTCAGATTTCTCGCTTCAAAATTGCTCCTACTGGATATATGCACAAGATCCTTAAGACAGAGCAGGGTCCAGATCCAAGTCTCTAAGTTGATGGAAAGACTCCCACTGTCTTGGGATCAGGCCCTAACTGAACAAATCTTGATGTGCCTGGCTAATGTTAGCAGAGGCCAGTTTTCCAACTAAAAGACTTATAACCAGCCCCACAACTGTGGAGTGAAAGTAACCATTCATGTTTGGATGAGCATCCTGCATGAAACTTAGAGTGAGTGGTACACCAATCACAAGAGCAATCCCTAACATGCACATATAAGCCGTACAGCAATAGATGGTTGGTTCTGGAAACTGAATTGGATCTGTGTCTGTTTATATTATCCATATATTCCTGCTTGGTTAAGGTGGAGTTCACTGTATAAGAGCTTCGCTCTGCCCTTCCATATCCTTAAGGCCCTGGCAGCAATCAAACATGATGCATTCTTGTGGTCTTCCCAGATAAAGCTTCATTCCATAGACACATTTTTGTGATAGTGATCCAAAGACCAAGGAAAGTAGCAGGGAAGTGGGTGGGTAGAGAATGAATGTGTCAAATTTAATAAAGATTCCTTCTATTTTCTAGCTAACACATTATCATCTATGTTCATCATTTATTAAAAGCCTTTCTTTTATTAAAAGGCTTTAAAGCCTAGTTTAATAACCTGTAATCATTATTTGAATCTCAAATTCTGCTTTTATTATTAATTTTGTAAATGAAGCACTGTAGGGTTCAATTTAAATTAAAGATCTGCTCAAATGCTCCCCTGAAAGCTTGGCTGTTCTTAGGGTTCCTCCAGCAGGACAGCTCAACCCACATCCTAGAACTCTTTCCCTTGAGAGAGACTCCCTATTCCCTTAACCCCTTTTTATATCACCTGGAGGTATTTAATTATTAACCCTCTCTCTTCCTGAGGATTTTCTGGAGATTTTTTAAATAAGAGTTTAAATTTCCAAGATTTCCAAGATGGAATTTGTGCATGCGAAGGGTAAGAATATAGTTAATTTGATGGATTTGTTTTATGGCAGAAGGTACGGTAGCAAATCAGAAATCCCCCGCACACTTGGGAGAGGGGTCTAGAACCCTATCTGATCACCTGTGCAAGCACAGAGCTCTATCACTGAAGCTAAAGGAGAATTCCTGTAAGGATTAATAGTAGTAGGTCTCATATCCACAGTGAGGCCAACCACTGAGAGTGCATCATCACTCATACACACAAAAGGCAGGACACAACAAAACCTGAACCCAAACCAGAAGGAAAAATAAAACAAGATCCAAATTAAAATTGGAAACGAGTCCAAGCTGATATCTGAATCAAATAGGTCCAAGCTGATATCTGAATCTAAAGTTTGAAGCTGTTCAAATCAGGATTTTGATTCTGGCTCATCAGTAATTAAAATGATGTATAATCTTCCTGAGACAGTCAACCGTCTCAGGTGTTTGAGAGATCTGGCTTTCATTAATTTCATTAACATCTTAAAATGCATTCTTGTTGTTTGTTCTCATGCTAAAGAGCAACCAAAACAACAGCACACCATGAACTAGTTTATCTTTGTCTTCACAAGGAAGACGATGCAGTATTCGACTCCAGAACATCCAGGTCTTTTGCCTGGAAGATGCTAGTGAAGGGAGTTGTGCTAGCATGGAAATCTCCAGCTGGAAAAAAAAATTGAAACTCACGCTTTCAATGCTTTTTGGGAGCTGCATAAAATTGTTAGTGTTAATGAGCACAAGAATCTATTATTGTTTGTAGCCCGTGGTTCAGGGAAACACCCAACAGTCAGGATTCTTATCTGATATTTCCCACAATCTGCATTCTTAAAAACTTGGCTGGAAATCTTAAGAACTAGCCTAAGTCTCATGAGATTTTCAGCATTTCCTGCTACTGGTCAAGGCAGAAATACTGAAAGCCAAATCCACCGTTGGCATTAGGTGGGTGCACTGTGTGATTTTGAGTGTCCTATGGTATCTTTGTATTTATTGACATAGCTCTAAAATGGAAGGCAAAAGCAGAATGAAAATGAAGACCAATTTGGGGAGGGGAAGTTACCCAAACTTTTTCAACCTAGCTCATGTCTCAAGATGTTGACACTTTGACAAAGATTTAATAAAACTTCGTATTTGATCTAAACTCCTTTGCTCAGCCATCGACCGATACTGGGGTAAGACAATTTGCCCATGGAATTAGCTAGATGGCACTAAAGCATAGTTATGCTTGGAATACAATACTTGCTGGGGAGAAGTTCCTGGAATAAGTTAACTTTGTGATTGTACCAGTGCACCACCATGGGTTCCTCTGCCTCTGCCTCACAAACCAGCCAGAGATCCGCCAGATCAGCAATCACTGGTGCAGTTTATTTACAGTGTGCAGTCCCACCACCTTCTTACTATACACAGCTTGGGCTAGCAGCCTCCAGGAGCTCGCAACTTCTTCCACAAGGCAGAAAGGGCCTCTGTTCACCTTCCACCCTGTGGCTTCCCCCTTTACTTCCTTTGCCTGGGCCTGTATATAGCCCTGGCTAATTAGGCTGACAGCTGCTTCCCATTCACCAATCAGGAACAGATGAGCTCCAATTTACCTTGCTTAATTGGGGCTGGCGTGACAGAGGGCTGACTGAGGTTTGCTGTCCAGCACTCTGTCACAGTGATTCTGTAGATTTTTTTCCCCCATTTGGAGCAAATGGTACTGCCTCCCCTTCAAGATTTTTAGTGGCAGAAGAGAGGGTGCTTTTAAAGTGATGCCATCTGACTTTAAATCCACTTTAAGGTTTAAAAGTTAAAGAAGAGTAGAGAAAAAAGTTGGTCTTAGAAAGAATGAGATGATAAACCCTTTCTTCACACATGAGAATTCGTTTTAATTAAACTACTACTACACACAAATTATAACCCGCACATAAAACTTAACAATATCGCCTAAAAATTCTCATCAAATGCAAATGTCCTCCAGTGATTTATTTGTGCAATTGTGAGATGGGGAGAAAGCACACAAAGCTTTGAAAGCTGAATATCGAAGTAAATGGTGTGTCAGAATATGCAAAATGAGAAAAGAAGAAGAAAAGGAGGAAGGGACAAACACATTCCCTGGCTGGGAAGCTATTGAATGCTTAGAGCCAAAGACGACCTAACAACTTGGAGAGTAAATTCCTACAACTAACCCAATGATTCAACCCCATTTCCACTTTAAATGTATCTTCCACTTGGTTAATGGATGAAAAATAGTTTCAGGGGTAGATGGAGGATTAGATTCATGGTTTAAAAGGTCATTGCAGAAAATCAGCTCTAAGGTAAGCAGAGTTTGCAGTTGGTTAGATCCTGTGTGTTCCACACTTGTGTAGAGCACTGGTAATGAGGTAATCGCTTAGGAATGTTTGTGCGGTTGGATGGCCGTGAAAAGAGAGCCGGTCAGTTACCAAAGCTCTGTGCTGAATACTCACGCCAACACACACAATCATTTTTCTTGTTAAGTGCGTAGAAGAATGGGAACATTACAAATGCAGTATCTTTTTTGGCTACAAGTTCAGCTACTATAAAAAGATATTAAAAGATACTCCCCTCCCCCTCCGCCCCCAAAGCAGATCTGGATGTACAGGATTTGAGAAGGAAATAATGGAACAAAGAAAATAAATTTTAAATCTAAAAGAGGATTTGCCAGACAATAAGAGGTTTATAAAATGATGATGTAAGAAAACCACAACATACATTTTAAGGTTTGGCTAAGTAAAAACAGATCAGCTCCCAGTATGTGGTTGGGCCATATCTGCAGACATTATGTTAACCAAAGCAAGCATTTACTTCTATTAAGATTGCAGTCAATACAGCCATAGGAAAGCAAACTAGGTTCTAATATCAATATCAGACCTGTCAAGTCAATTTCTGGTTGCAGAATCTTTTCCACCAGCAACACAATTAAGACAGACAAAAAGAACACAGCTTGATTTCACAATGCCAGGTAGTGTTTGCAGTGCTGGCTGTTAGAAAAGCAATCCTTTCTCTAGGCAAATCTGTTATGAAAAAACATTAAAGGTCTAATCCAAAACCCAATGAAGTCAATGAAAAGACCCCCATCTACTTCAATGAACTTTGGATCTGGCTGTAAGAGAACAAAATGCTGAAGGCCACTATATGATTAGAGTAGCTTTTCCGACTATTCGTTGCATTTTAGCAACAAGATTAGATAGATAATCTTCTCTTTGGGCTTGATCCAATCTTGCTGAAATCAATGGGAATTTTTCCATTGATTTCAATGAGTATTGGAAAGAGGCCACTTGTTTAGCTCTGCAGGTTTGGTTTTATGCAGTTTTCCCCAAAGGCAGAAAGTAGATGACTCTGCATAAGAGTCATTTCTAAATCGCTGAGATCTACAAAAGAAAAAAAAATCATTCATTCAACTGTACGTCTCCTTTTAAAAACCTTAACTCCACATATTTAAACTCACAAGACTATGCAAGATTCTAGAGTCAGAGGATTTCTGGATGATTAATCAGTCAGATGTGTTTAAATACCAAACTATGTTCTCTTAAGGGAAACAACCAGTCCAACATGTATCTGTAGGCCTGCTTTAGTTCCTTTACAATATACCGTTTAAAAAAAAAAGGCGGGGGGAGGAGCCCATCACCTTCCAAGCCTCCATTACAGCTCTGAAGACATAGACTCCAAAGAAGCATTTGTGTGTATGTGCTCGGAGAGATGAAAAATCATTAAGAACAAACTTCTGAAAGCTCGTCAATAGAAAGTGTGTTCCAAGAAAGCTGGTTGTTCTACGACAAATGGCCATTATGTTAATTTTTTCTGTCTTCAAATTTCCAAAGACATATTTAGAAATTTCTTGTATATTTCTGACTAGTGTTACAAAACTGGGATTGTTTTCCTTGACATAGGAATATGTGGATGACCCTCTCCTGTCCCCAGCCATATCAATGAGTTATTCCTGTAACCATAGACAACCTAGGAAGCAAATGAATTTTGGATGCAGACACCATACTTGTAAGAGTAACACTCTTTCAGTACTACAGACACGGCACCTTAGTCCTTACGTGACAAAGAGGCAGTAATGGCTTACATTTAATGAACAAGTCACCTTTTTCACATGAAAACTGCATTTTCTTCTACTACCATTCTTCACAAAGCCCCAACTGCTTCTCAAAGAGGAGACTGAAAACAAGACATGGAAGTCAAAAGGACAAAACACACTGCACTAGATTCTCAGCTGCAACTACGTCGATTGATACTAGCTGAGAATCTGCCCCTCAGCACTCTGTGCCTTCCATCAGAAAACATTGAAACACTTCAAACGAGAACTGATGAAGCCTCTCAACATTGCTGTGAGTTAAGTAATCCCCCTCCATTTTACCAGTGAGGGGAAAAAAGGAGTGAGGTTAAAATAACTTGCTCAAGGTCACACAATAAGTCAGCTCGCTTACTGGTTAGAACCTCCCTCTTTAGCTATTTATTCTGGTTTCTAACCTCTAGCCCACAGGCAAAATCTCTTTGACTCTGATGACTATCTCCAAGCACTAAGAAACAAGGCATGAAACTTTGAACAAGAGGAACTTCCTTTACCTTACATCAATTAAGTTGATTAACCTATTTTAAAAAGGTACTGCCTTGAATACGCCCCCCGCCCCCCAACAGGTACATCTGAGTTTGATCATGGCTAGAATCATTACCTTCAGTACAGGTAATGCCCATTACAGTGGAGCCTAATGGAGTTCATCTGCAATATAAGGCAACAAGGTAATTAAAAACTTCCAAGCATTTATAGCTTCAAAACTGTGCCAATTACACACACTTGAAAGGAGACAATTAGTGACTATACATAACAACAATTATCCTAAAAAGTTATTTTCTTTTCAAATGTCTCATCAAGTTTGTTAATATTCTTGGATGTCAGTGAAACAATCCCGTTAACATTTCAATTTATTGTTGCTGTTCCCTTAATGAGACCACACGCGCATGCACACACACAGGAAACTTGTAGTGGAGGCCCATAAATATGCTAACAGTTAAACTCAGGTAGCCTAATACTGTGTGCACTTTATGAGCACTGCTGTGTTACTGCTAGCATTCAAAAAATGCTGAGGGATGGCTTTGCAGCATAAGTACCAGGTTTGAAATACCCACGTTCAAATCCCAGCAGGGTCAACTCAGCTTTATGTCATGGCATAGTAGATGGATGAGTTGAGTTCTATGCAGTTCATTGTGCAAATGTCTTTAAGGTGACACCTTCAAATTAGAGGTTGCATGGGGCCATTTAACATCCCAGGGCACTTTGCAAGAGTAGGGGTTTGATTCGGTGTCACTGACTGAAATTCGCCTCCCCACACAATTATGGAGAATTGCTGCTGTCACACCTCAGTGGTGGGGAAAGCAATTTTTATATGCCAGTTGTTTAGAAGATATTTTAGGATTCTCCTGGGAACCAAAGTAAAATCCAGTTTGTTACTAAGCATCCTTTTATTTATATTTGTTCATTGTCGCTCCTCTGAGCTTCTGCAAGTACCAGCAAACATACTTCTCAGGTCAAGCAAGACTTCTCCAAAGGCAAATCCATTGCTGAACTTGGGTTTTCAATTGTTAATGTTTCACATCTTGTCTTCCAAACTTTTTCAAAAGAGAAAAACAGCAGCTTCTCTCTCTGGGAGCAAATAGCAAATCATATTTCGACACGTTGCTTCCCTGATTCATGAAAGGAAAGATCCATTCATCATCAGGATTTCTTATCACATAAACAAAATTTTTGTCTTCTAATTTTTTTCTCTCTAGTTACTACTTACAATACATCCTACCTAGTTTTCTATGCAGGGCTGAAGGCATTGGGCTCATGCTAAGGAAGAAATCTGAGGCCACACTTCCACTACAGACATCTTGCAAGGAACAAACTTGTTTTAAGATGATCTGCAATTTATTTCCCAGAAAGTCCCAAACTTAGAAGCCTTATTTGGTTTGCACTGAGGTCCTGCTCCATTGGTGATGAGAGAACTGTACACTTCATGCTCCTTTTATGCATTAACAGAAGAAATAATCTAAATTAGCAATTTTGCTGGTGCATTACAAGTGGATTTAAAAAAAACTGGATACCTTTAGGAAGATTAAATAAAATGAAACATAAAAAGAAGCCTATTTAATGACAGTACAGACTATCTTAATAAACCTATTTCTTTGATAAGCAGACTCCAACTGTCAGCCTTTTATCATGTGCAAAAATGCATGATGGATCTCTTCTCTGCTTACGATAACAGCGCCGACAATGAGAATTTCTAGCAACAAACTCAGGGTCCCTCTCAAGCAGTACCAATCCAGCCATGGGCTCACTGGTAGCTACAAATGCTGCCCATACAGAGTGGTGAAAGGCTGCTCAAAGCTCTTGTTCTCCTGAGTTTTCCTCCCTTTCACTCAAACTGCTCCCACGAAGGTGGAACACACAATGCAGCAACAGATACCATATCTTTAATTTTAGCCACTGTGAAAGGGAATTAGAGTCTAGTCTGTCCATTCTGCATTGCCATTCCCCACTGCAGCTGCTCAAGCAGGGCTACTTTGGAGAGTTATTCATTCCCATATTAATGATTGGCCTTTTCCTCGTTAATGAATCACGGGATCCTGAGTGTAGTTCAGCCCTACTTTCCCACATCTCTTTCAATTCTTCTATTACAAGCAGATAAAGTCATTATTTGGCGGAAAAGGACCCACATACAACACATACTTGCAGCATTCTATCTAGCTTCATGATTCAATTGCTCATTTTTTTTCTGCTGCGTAAACAAATTTTGTTCCAAAAAAACAAAAACGTACAGCAAATTCCAGGAAAACTGCTGAACTGGCTACTGCCTGTGTGCATTGTTTGCTCTAAACCAGTTAGCCTCCAACGTGAAGGAATGATTCAACTGTGATTTTAAACTAGGTTAGTAAAAGCATCTCTGTCCTGACCCTAGCCGATTTGAGGGGATTATTTCTCAGCTATGGATTTGAGAAAGCAACGCTGTCAGACATCATTAATGTAAGGGCACTTTATGCAAAATACAGAGTATCATACCAAGCCACGTGAACCTGAAACACCACCAGGTTTCCAGGTGAGAATCTCTCAGGCGCTTTGCTGAAGTTTGTGTTTTATTTCTGGGATATTAGTGGAACAAATTCTCAGCTGATGCTTATCAGCACAGTACCACTGAGTTTTGATTCTACTTGCATTAGTGCAAATCAACAGCAACCCCACAGAAGTCAAATTACCAGATCCTCAACACAGAAGTCTCTGGAGCTATCCTAATTTACACCAGCTAGGGATCTACTATCTTCAGGCTGCACCGTTCTCAAAAGCCAGCTATTTTTATTTGCATTAACAAACTTAAAACATAACATAAAAAAATTAGTCTGTGATAAAATCATCTGGCAGCCACTATAAGACTTTCTGATCCATGTTCTTTATGCACTGACTTCAGTGGAGTTTCTTTATCCTCTCCCCCACACATTCATGAGATCTACTCCGAAGTCATATTTTAAATGGACTGAATGCTGGTGGAAGGCACTGGACTAACTGGAATAACCCTAGATTCCTCAATTAACTCACAGAAAAGGTACAGCAAAGGCAACAGGAGCCAATTTCACCCCACTGAAGGCCTTTGATTTCAGTGGGGTTGCACTAAGGATGAATTTGACTCCAAGGATCTCTGCTTTCCTCACCACTGCAGGAGCGTGTACCACTAGAACTGAGTGCGTGGCATGCTTGTTTTGAATGCTGCACTGGGAACATTCTTATCTTTACCAACCGGTATGTGCCTGGGCAGTGAAATCATTTAGTATGTGCCACTACCACCATGAAGAATTACAAAGAGCCAGGTTCAGCGCAGAATCTGAGCCGGCTTCTCAGTGCAGATCCTGCTGGATGCTCCTTCCAACAGTGAAGAACAAGCCAAAGACGAGAGCAAGGCCTACCTCAGCCTTTAAACCAGAAATGTTCTTAGACTCCCCTCTCCATCTTACACCATGTACAATTCCAATACGGGCTACCTCTCAGTAACCACCACCTCGCCCCAGACCCAACCCCAGATCATCCTCCAGTTCACACTCCCATTACTAGCAAGAGACACCACCATCTTGCTATCCACTAGGGTGCCCTGAAAGGATCAGTGACCAAAAGGGGAAAGGCATGGGCTGGAGAGGGGCCATGAGACTAATTCAAAAACATCCCAAGAGCAATCTCCTACGGCGCCTGCCCCATCCATAAACTCTAAATTGCTCCCCCCACAAACCCTACCAGAAAACCCTGAAGCATAAAGTAGCAGTAACATTACCTACCCTCCCTTAGGAGAGATTCCCCTTTGAAGGGGGCAAAACCCAAGCTGGCATAGGTTCATTTACACCACACTGATCAGTTTAGAGAGTTAATAAATTAACGGATTCTCTCTCCAACATCAGCAGTGTCAAGATGTTACACAGAGCCGTTTGGAAGGCGTCTGATCTAAAAGCTAAAATTTCTCCTTAGCTGATGAGGAGTCCAGTCAGCCTCTTGAGCACATAATTGAAACTTCAGTAAGGTAATCAAGCCCCTGGCTGAAATCGTAAGATCCGGAAGAAAGCAAAGTTGTGAAATAGACTAAGGTGCAATAAAAGGTGGGTTACGGTGTAGGTCCACAGCAAATGTCTGAGAGCTCACAAACACGGGAAGCAGCACGCCTTAAACCTAGAGCACTGGATTATAAATCAGCACACCAGGCTTCTGCTCCTGGCTCTGCTAGGACGTGCTGTGCCACCTTAGGCACCTCTCTGTTATCTCATCTGTAAAATGGGGATACTTATGTACAAGTTAAGTATTCTTGGTCATAGTTCGTGGCATGTCAGCTCCTTACGCAGGCAACGACCCCACAGAAATCAGCACTAGATTTGCCTACCTAAAGGAATGTAATGTGGCAATGTAAGAACAAAAAGAAACTGGGGGCCTTTCTAAACAGCTGCCAAATGTAGTCCCCATGCTAGATGCCAATATTGCTTCATCATGGGCCCCTAGGACTTGCTTTTGCTGTTTCCCCCCCTCTCATAACCAAAAAGCTGCCCTTTCAGGATGTCAGACGGTGCCAATTGGGGGGGGAGGGGTGCAGTTTCTGCTGCAGCTATTGTTTGGCTCCAACCTGGAAAACGACTCTGCTTCTCCTCCACACTCCCACCTGGGGAATTCAGCTACTTGTGGAGACACATGAAAAGCTAAAAAGGAATAAAAAAAAAAAAAAAATTGGCTGGCGCAGCCCAGAAATAAGAATGAAAGGCAAGCTGCACACCTCGCCCCCAGTGGCTGCAGGATTTGGAACCAACTCAGGACTGTGGAAACAGAACGGTGCTCTTTGTTAACAAAAATAAATAACTCCTCACTCTTCCCCTTCAGGGTATTTTTTACGGAGGAATAAACCTCCACGGGGAGTTTATTATGTGTACATGAGAAGTGTGCCTCCTCCTGAAAAACAGTAGGGGTGATTTTCCCCCTGCTAGTCTCACTCGCGCCCTTCCACCACCTCTTTATTTATCCCCCAGGTTCTCTCTACCGCCCTCATTTCTGTAATAAGTGAAGCAACACAAAGGAACATTCAGGTAATTTTGATTCTAGCTGCACAAAATGACATGGCACCCCCCTTCTTACATAAACGATCAGTGTGTGGCCCGGGTTTCATTTGCAACTGTAAATGAAACAGGCCTACAACTGTGTTTATAATCCTCCTTAATTGAATTTCTGTGACAAAACCCAGACAAAATTATTACCCTCAAGTTAGCAGCTTGCTCCAAGTAGCCAAGGGTTCCTGGAAAGCTTTTAGAAAGACAGGGCAGAGTCTGATGCTATGTCGTATGGTACTTTGGTGATGTAATTTAGGAGATGAGGTAAAGATATGGGGAACACGGCTCTTCAATATCAGGGTCAGCCTTAGAGTCTGGCAGACCTCAAGCAAGAAAGAACAAAGATACCCGGGGGAAGCACCTGGGGTGGAAACTACCCTTAGGCAGTGATTTACTGTTTTGTTTAAGGCTTACACACAGAGAAGTTACATAAAAATAAAATACTCCTGCTGGAAGGTTGCAACCCTACCCTATTTCTTACAACTCAGAACGATAACACACAAGAGCCCAAGCACAGAGAGACAACACACACTGCTCCGTAAAACAGAGAGGCACAACTCGGCCCACCTTGCTCAAGGCTGCCTCTCTGCAGACTGACTCTGATCACACACTTTCCTACGGAGCCTTGTAGTCTGCAAGCAAGATCAGGAAACCTCTTAAAAATGTCAGGGTCCAAGTCCCAAAGGGACCAATGTGATCATCCATCCTTACTTCCTGTTCAACACAGGTGTAAGAGGGCGTACTGGTCCTTTAAACCCAAGCGGGGGCAGAAAATCCCATCTCAGAGATGCTGATGTGAGCACAGCCTCACAAACCAGCTGAAATGGGAAGAGAAGAGGTGGTCCCACGGAGTTAGCAGTGGAATGGGAAAATTCCAGAATTGTGTTACTTGAAGGGCCTGAGATCAGAAGCCCTGTAAACATAGGAAGGGGCAGGGCTTCTCTCTCTCCCAGCCCACCTGGAGGAGCTCTCGGAAGGAAAAGCGCATATAACATATATATATATATATATGCCTCCTTCCCTCTCAGAACAGGGTGCCCACCAAAAGAGGAAGGAAGGCAGCTAGGCAGCCAGACTTTTGCTGGGCGGAATAAAGGCTCTACAATGAACAGGAGCACTGTGGATGGGTATGAAGAAGGTTAAGAGTGCGTATTTTTAGTAAAAGTCAGAGACAGGTCATGGGCAATAAACAAAAATTCACAGAAGCCCACAACCCATCCCTGACTTTTACTAAAAATAACCTGGGGGGACAAACAGATGGCTGCCAGGGCTTGCAACAGCTGCAGCCCCCAGGGGGCTGACCCAACCTGGCTGCTGTTCCGGTGGGCTGGGACCACGGCTTCAGCATCTCAAGGAGGTGGCTGCCTATGAACTGTTCTGTGGCCTAGGAGGCAGCTGACCAGCTGTTCGGGGGCACCCGGTACTGGCTGCCATTCAGCAGCAGATGGGGAGAGGGTGGGCTGGCTGCTGATCAGCTGTTGGGCTGCCGATCAGCTCTTTGGTGGCCCCAGGGCAGGCAATGCTCTGGCAGCCCCAGGGATGACAGCTGCTCCAGCCTTGCCCCATAAGAAGTCATGGAGATCCCGGAAAGTCACGGAATCCGTGACAGAATTGTATCCTAAGGTATGAACTATAGGACTGCTGGGATTGACCTTGTGTTTGGAACACTGAGGACTATTCTGAATTACTTTGAATGACTGACTCAATTTCAGGACAGAGTTTATGATTCCCCTGAGAAAGACCATTAGGGCACTCCTTAAGGGGCCTCAAAGAGAGGGGGCAGATGGAGGGTGCTGCAGAAACATCTCTGGCCAGAGGAGGGAGCCAGGCAAATGATGTCCCTGCTACAACAGGCCATAAAAAGTTTCCCAAAATAATTCCTAGAGCAGATCTTTTAGAAAAAAATCCTATCTTGATTTAAAAACGTCAGCAATGGAGAATCCACCATGACCCTCAATAAATTGTTCTAATGGTTAATTACTCTCACCATTAAAAATTTACGCCTTATCTCCTGTCTGAATTTATCTAGTTTCAACTTCCAACCATTGGATTGTATGATATCATCCCCACCTGCTTTAGCACTGAAGCCCGTGAAGTATGTATGGCAACTTAGAGTTTCCAGGAGACATTTCCCCTCCTGTGGAGGCAGCAGGAGGGGACAATCAGGCCCTATCGCTTCTCCTCAATATCGTCGCTGCTCAGAATTCACCATCGCTTGCATTAACACCTGTGTTTGAAAGATTGCTGATTAGCCATGGGGTCCGCTATTGTAAATTACACATACAAGCCACTTGTGGCTCTGGATAACCTTTCGAAAAGCACCTTTTTATAGCGTATGGGCCCTGTTTTTCCTTAGGCCATAAGCAAGCGGCACTGAACACCTGGAGCAAAGTAAGACAGAATAGCAAAATATATATATATATATATATTTTATATATATATAAAAATCAGGGCTGGAGACCAATGCCCTCAGGAGCAGGTGTAAGGGACAGATCTGGGGATAAATCCCATTACTGTGCTGTGCCACTGCTGCAGTAAAGGAAAGAAAAGGAAACATTTTAAAGGGTGATGAAATGCTTTGAGAAAGAGCAATATATTTTTATGTACTTGTAAAATCCATTGGCAGTGAATTTTCTGGTTAATTGGTTTCATTTTATTAAACTAAAAACCTATTTGTAAAAGGCAGGCCTTTCTGAGCACAACTCCGATTCCAGCACCAAAAGCCAATACAGCATTTTGCAGACAAGAAAGCTAAGCTTGGCAAGCCAGGTTCCATTAGTCTAAAAGCAAAGCCACACAGAAGAGAAATGGAATCAAAAGCTTGATTTTTGTAAAACACATTTTTTAAAATAATCTTGTAATCCATTTTCCCCCAAATTGCAGGCCCTTCCCTCAGCAAAGCTTGCTCAAGGAAACATGATAAACATTTCAGTGCCATTATTTGATGATTTATATATCAATCTTTTGGTATCTTTCCCTGCACATGTCACGTTCAATTTCTTCCCCCCATTAGGCTACTCTCTCTTTCATTAAATAGTTCCTCTGTCTAACTTGCCAAGGAACTGCCAATGGGCCCCTCATTTTAGAGAAGAATAGGTCCAGTTTTACCAATGGAAAAGGGCCTCTAATGTACCATGGACAGAGTACAATGAAGCATGGTAATTTGCCTGTGTTAATGATGCTACTCCGCGTTGATCAGTGAAAACAGAATCTTTAACAGCTAAATGACACCCAGTCCCTCTACAGCCTGTTGAATTTGAAAACGGGAGAAGCAAAAATGCGTCTCCTCTGGGAGGTGGAATCAAAGAACCTGCCATGCCCTTTTCCCCCCCAGATCTGACTGGAAACATTGGCAAAAAAGAAACAAAAACCCACTCCTTAAACATGTCAGCAGTTTAAATCAATGGATATTAAGGTTTGGATTAGTAAACAGATGAGTGTGTTGTCACAGTTCAGGGCAACTGCACCTGGATTTCCCCTCTGTGGTCCAGCAAGGGCACCCACTTGCAGGCTTCCAGCTTCCCAACTGTTGCCCCTCTTGGGTGGAGACCTGAGTCTCACTCCCTTCTGACTAAGCATGGGCAGGCTTCACAGCTCCCTGACTGCACTGTGCATTTCCCAACAAAGGCAGTCTGCCTAAACAGACCTACTTGCTTCTCTTCAGAGACTGAGAACAGAGAAATTGGTACAGACAGAAAAGTTACCACACAGTTCTAAGCACGCCTATGTTATTCTGAAGGTAAAAAGCATAGAGAAAACAATAAGAGAAAGTACATGTTTGCTAATAAGCTTGTCAGAGTTCACCCTATTATGGATTCTCACAGGCCTAGTCCTTATAAGCCTATCCTAAGGATTGGGGCCGTCCATGGAGCAGGGGTCCTGTCCATATGCTGGATCAGGAAAAAGAACCTGAGTCCATCTAAACCCAGGTTATTTAGCCAAAAGTCTGTTCTTTGTCTGCTGTCTCTGGAGAATCCAACCTGAATGAGTTATATGCATGTCTCGGGGAGTGGACTGCAAAGACTGATAATGGAAGAAGTTCATTAGCATTTCCCCACCCTATTGGAGAAAATGCATACTCGCCATGACAGCAACACCACCACCACACACACACACACACACACACACCTTCATTTTTAATACAATGTACCCCAAAGGTATTAACCTTAATTCAGTAAATTTAGCTTAATTCAATAAAGTGCATCTTAATTCCATAAGATTTCTTCAGGGTACTGTCAGTCTGCCACTTGTGTTCTTATGTTTGTTTACACTGTACACAAATATACAGGATTAATTACGTTGCACAGGGGAAGGCGTTACTGTAAAACGTCTTTCGCCAAGAGAAATAAAATCTATGATCATTTATTTTTTTAGAAGAAAAGAGCAAATCACTGTTGGGGGAAAAAGAATCACCAACATCCTCGGATGCCTTTATTTACTAATCCCATTACAAACCCAACCCTGAAGACTTCCCAATTTAGCAAAACACCTCGCACACAATTACGTGTTTGACTGAATCCCAGCCAGAGGTCTGAGTTCTACCTGGGAAGTGGTGAGCACCCTCCACCCGTTTGAGATACTCCGCATCTCTTATGATCTGGCACCCTGGGTTGCTTGGCTAGAAAAGGTTGCTCAATAGAGATGATCTTTGTACGAAATTAATGGAGAACTGTAGTCAACAGGCCAAATTCTGCTGCTCCGGTGTGCCTGCGTACATCTGGAATGATGCCATTACTGTGATGAAGTTAATCTGGTGTAAACCTGAAGAAGCTATTAGCAGAAGTGGATGCAACATGTTTGGGACTCTTTAGAGACAATCCTTGAAGATGGGCAGTCACAAGTGTAGTTTCGTGTACAGGTCGCACTGTATTTAGGAAGACTGAGAGGTATGATTTATTTTATAATTCCTGCCAATCAAAGCAAGATTTGTTGGTATATCTGTTACAGAAACACTTATTGGAGGCGGTGGGGGGGGGGGTTGGTTACAATTTGTCTAAAATTCATTGGATGTAGTTTTTAAGACTTCACAGGAGTCAAACTGGAGTCCAGATTTTTATAAGACAACAATAAAGGTTCAGCAATGGAGGTCAAGAATAAGCATTTCAGGCCTCTTTAAATAATCGTTTACTCAATAACCCAGAGTAGCACTAAGAGGAAATGTTAGAGTCCAGGAAACGAATACCACACACAGCATGTTAACAATTCCCTAATGCATTGTATTCTTAGCCTTTCTTTGCTGATCTAATATACCTGACTCAATATAAAAAGCTCCCTAAATATGTGTTTACATGGTTGGCTCAGTAATCTGCTTGTTACAGTGCTGACGGTGGGTTTTGTGCAGAATGGGCATTTTGGTTGTCTTTGAACACTGTCTGAGCTACACTAAAGAAAGGAATTGTTAAATATCTTGGATGAATTTTGTTTTTATGCCCCACATTCTGAGTCCCACATTTGGCCCGTAGCAAGGTAAGAGTATAACTGTTGCTAGGAATATCTCTAAGTAACCAAATAACTGCGGACAACTCTACAATAAATCCCATACTTCACTACTCATTCAAGCAAACTGTGACTGAAGTCGAATACCCAAAGCCAGGACAACAAGATCTGATCCAGTAGTTATCAGTCCATTCTGAATCTGGGTTCCAATCTTTCTCCTAATGAAAGCATTTGAGGTTTTATGAGGTTCAATCTGCAGGATTGGGCCTGTAATTCTGCAATCCATTGTCTACTTTTTGGTGTAAGTGGCTGATCAGATTTTCAATGTGACCACGAGATAGCGTGCAACAGCATGCATCACATAGAGGCACCTCTAAAGTTAATCACACCTACGGATCACCATTTTTCTCTTTGTATTCTCTTATCGTCATATATTTTTCTCGAGCTCTTTCCCATTCAATCTCCTTGAGAAAAACTGCTTTGCCTACTGATTAAAAAAATCACAATTTTCAATGGCTAGTGATTGAGTTATCCGATAACACCTGCCGAAAGCCATCAACAGTGATTGAAATAATGGTTGGAAAGAGTTTTATCTTCATTATAAGTGGTTTGGGTGCTGAGTTTTCCACTCAATTAAATGGAGATTGAATGAACCGGTGAACGAGCTGAGTAGAAGGCACAACACAAAGTTTAGGAAAGAGCTACTGAAATTCACAGTTAACTATTTAATTCACCCATAAAAATTAGAAATGGGACCAACTAATAAATAAAAGCAGCATGTTTCCTTTTTTAAATTCCCTTCAGCCTCAGGCTAACAAATCTAACCAGGTTTATGCCACAAATACTTTTTCTGCCAGGCAAGGGGAAGAAAGTTTGTGGGAGAAGAAGGCAACTTCCCATTAGGGAAGCTACTTTTGGATACAATGAAAATTTTAGGCTAATTGTCAGAAACTTTATTCCCCCGAGTATAAATGGTGAAAGGCGGAAAATGTTTTGCTTTTAGGTGCGAAAAGCTTCGCAGAGCTCCAATTCTGACAGAAAGTGACAAAAGGTTGACAAACCACAGTCAGAGCTTGAATGAACCCCAAGTCAAATTCATGCCTGGTGTAGCACCACTTAAAGTAGGTCTCCTCAACATGCCCTTGCAAGGTTTAGAAACGTTACGGTCTCCTTGGTTCAGAGAGGAATTCCTAGGGATATGAATGGGAGCGCCACGCACAGGCAGAAGGCAGTGTAATGCTCTTTACTTGTTCTGTGCCTGGGTATTGAATGCCAAACTTTGGTACTGTATCACTGCATTTTATTTGTTGCTCATAGATATTAGTGCTGTTTTTATTTCTATGGTTCTGTGGCCTTTCCTGCAATAATGATGGATGCACTGGGCATGTCTCATCCACGCTAAACAAGTCGTTTTTGGCATTTTTAAACAAGAGAAAAATAAGCTGGGAAAGCAAAGTGTCTCAGTCGGCACCTTCCATTTTGGAACCATATAATCTTACAGTCATTTCCTTCCAAGCTTTCTGCGTCAATGAATTCAGAAACAAGCAGGTTCTAGCAAAGACCAGAGCTGTATATATAATCTCAAATACTTACGGTCTCTGCATCACTGGCATGTCATATTCAAAGTCACGTTCAGGGAAATATCCTGTGGTAACCTGAGGAAACATCGAAGAAAGTGGTAAGTAGGGAGAAGACATATACAACCAGATCTAAACAGGACAGAGCAGAGACTAACCCACCCCCAACCCCCATTATTTTAAAAATCAGTTTTTTAAAATAACCCTGCTATTTTGAAATAAGAGTAAAATACAGAGAAGGGCAAATTCTACAAAATCATTCCCATCAATGTTCATTTTGATGTGGCTTTGGAATTTGTTTTGATTGTGTGCGCACCACTTTTGCATTTGCTTTCTTCATATATCTTAGCCACAGATTTAGAAATATTGCAGAAACAGCAGTTTTCAAACAAATACTATCTATCATGGATATGGCCCCCGTTACCTGAGTGTCTGCGCACCTCACAATCTTTAATGCATTCATTCTCAGATTCCCTAGGAGGATGTGTAGAGCTATTTATTCCCATTTTACAGATGGGGAATTGAAACACAGAGAGACTGTGACTTGCCCATGGTCACACAGGAGGGCTGTGGCTGAATCCAAGTCTCTAAGAACATTAACCTCTGGACCATCCTCTGTCTTATTGAAATGCTGGAGAATATTTGTGAAAAATGCATTTGTACACAAGCACATTCACTCCAAAAGTCTAATATTTTCATCCATTCAAGAAATGGAAACATACTATGTGTCCAATTCAAACTAAATAACACGATTCACATTTAGAAATTCTCACAATGGGTTTGCAGAACTGGAGAAACTCCTTAGCTGCTGGATGACAGTAAAGAGGCAAGATTAATCTATTAGTAGTAATAGTATTAAACTTTAGATTGTAGTAATCCAAAAAGCTTCAATCTGTTTGGACCCCTGTTATACTAAGTGCTATCCAAACATACCAAATGACAGTCTCAGCCCCAAAGAGCTTACATGCTAAATAAACAAACAGGCAGGCAGGAACACAATAGTAAAGAAAAGTTTAAGTTGTTTTAGCACAGACTAGCTGTGCGCAAAATTTTTAGCCAACCGGTTACTCAGTTTGAGACAGATTCTGGCATCCTTGCCCACAGGGAATAGTGCCTTACACCATGAAAAGTCTCACTGAAGTCAATGGGAGCTCCCATCACTTTCTAGATATCTACCTGCCCTCCCCCAATCACTGTACTACCTCAGCACTTCACAATCTTTCATGTATTTATCCTCACAACACCCCAGTTTGGTAGGAACTGCTATTATGTCCATTTTACAGATGGGGAACTGAGAGGCTGAGTAACTTACCCAAAGTGGAAATGAACCCAGGCGTCCCAAGATCCAAGTTAGTGCCCTAAACCCTGGATCGTGGACCTCCCAGGCAGCAAGGTGCCACTTGTCATGAACAAATGATATCAGAATCTGGCCCTCTGGATTTCTTGCTAAGCTCTGATTTCTGATTACCGTCCCTGTAGAAAAGACTCTAAAGTGTGCAGCTTTTACAGCAAAAAATACATAGCTCTAATAATTGCAGCAGCAACCAATCTGAAAAAAAAACAAGGAAGCTGCAACAACAGAGGAGCATTCACACTGCTGGCAGAGAGGACTGAGGCAATTGTTTTCCACAAGAAGCTTCATTCATCATGTCTCCACAATTCAGAGGCGGCTCTCAGGGCCTTTTTGTAACGTTTAAACCTGTCACACACACATCATCACCCTCCGATTTCCTTCTCTTCCCTAATTGCACTTGTGGGAACAACCAGAGGAGAGGCCTTTAGGAGAGGAAATCTCCACATGGCTCTCCTCAGCTGTTCCATCTGGGGCTGGATCCCAAACCCTGCAGAGCCCGAGGGAGCCAGAGTTTTCCAGCCAGCAGCCCCAGCTTCCCCATAGCTCTGGCCTGGCTCTTTGGCAACATGGCACCAGGGGATCCTCCTCAAAAAGGGAAGGGCACGTAAAGAACATTCAGCCCACACGACATTGCTGCTGCATGTGGTCAGTGGGGAAGGACAATGTATGTTACAGTCCCTGAAGTTAGGCTATCCAGTCTCTTTCCAGCCTCCCCACCTGCCCACTCCCTTCATCCTGGAATATCTCTGCTTGAGGGCGATATTACTCAGCCATATTTGCCAGTTCATTAGACCATAATATATACAAGTCAGCTCCAGCCTTTTAACTCCAGACAGGGAAATGGGGGATGGCGGGTGGCTTTCTAAGGGGCATGATGTAGCTCAACTACCAGCTACTGGGTTCAAAGCAGGAGTCATCAAGGGCATTTTCATGGCCGCTTTCATTCACAGGGTCAGGCTAGACAAACCTCAGCAGTCTCTTGGCCCTAGATGTCTGAGTCTATAAAATAACTGGCATGTGTATTTGGAAGCAGTGGTGTCTTGACCTAACACTACTTAAGAAATCAGATTTTGAATTCCCTCCCAAGTTAAAGCATGAAGCTCTTCTCGTCTCTCAGTTAAAAAATAAAAAATGATTTATGGATGAGACTTTCTAAGTGGCTCAGGTTATTTGGATGCTCTATTCCCATTAATATTAATGGAAATGGGGGTTCAAATCTGTCATGCAGCTTTGAAAAATCTCAGCCTCCATGTTTTGCACAACCAAAGAAAAGAAATTCTAAGCTACGTATGACAGTGAGCGTCAAGAAGGGACTGTCAGAAACATTACACTCCAAACTCTGTCATTAACTTGCCCTAGCACCCTGCGCAAGCCTCTTTGCTCCTCTGCACTGCTGGCTTCCTGCATGAAAAAAAAAAAAGAGGATAGTGATGCTTGTTCACCTTTGTGAAGCATTCTAAGAGCTGCAGACAAAGTTCTCTGGAAGTCTTAATAAAGATGGAGTTTTTGCATTATAGTAGAACATACCTAGCTACCTGTGTGGCTCTTGTCAAGATTGCATCTGAGCACCTCACAATTAGTGATGGATTTTATCCTCCCACCACCCCTGTGAGATAGGGAAATACTATCCTGGGTTTACTGATAGATTACAGAGCAGATTAAATGCCTTGCCCAGCATCACACAGGAAGTCTGTGGCTAAATTAGGACTTGGACCCAGGTCTCCTGATTCCAGGTCCAGTGCCTTATCCACTAACTCATCCCCCTTAATAATCCAGAGCTCCCTTTGAACTCACAATAGGTGTGCCAGGAATGAAGACACCCCCCCAAATTCGAATGCAGTAGCTCTAATCAGTTTTCGTTACAGGGTCAGTAACATTTAAACACGGAGCTGTAGGTTAACCTGAAATGAATGGCCGGGTTACTACATAAAACCACAAGAAGATCCTGTAACAATGTCAACACTTTCCCCTCCAAACTAATCTGACTCCTAACGGTTCAGTGATAGGCTCCGTCATCTATATATTCCTCACTCCTGCCCCTTAGTTGCATAGCAAGGGACTACAACATGGCAGAAAAAGCAGTCCCAGATCATCATCAGCTGAATCTCATGCAGTATACCAGTGTGACTGAAGGGGCAGCATGTCTGAACCAAAAGGGAAACAGAAAAGTTAACAAGGTTCAAAGACACAGCTAACTTTCAAACTGTGCAAGCTTTTCAGGCAAGCTTTATTATTACAGCTGTGATTGCTCACGCTGGTTCAGCTCACCAAAGTGCTGTTTTCTCTTGTAATTTTTCAGAGGCCTTTTATAAATCAGAAAACACCCTAGCCAAGTACATAAGAAGCACATAGATAATTTAAATGGGCCAATAAGTTAAAGTCAGCAGAAATTTGCTTGAGTTAACACAGAAAAAACTGGGTGAAGACCTCAGGACTTGATCCTTTCATTATAAGATCCTCAGTACAGTAGAACAGCATCCCTTTGGTTTGTACAGCGCTGTGCACACAACTGACACCAAACAATCGCATACAAACTGGAGATCAAAGGTGCTAACCACAGAGTGCCTAGCTCTTACCCAGCTGGACAAAGGAGTACGGATTTCACCACGCCTTGCAGAACTACTTAGGGCCTGTCTTAATTGCAGTACCAGTGCTTGAGGAAGCTTAGGGCCTAGGTCCCTCCAGAGCCATGGGACAAGACATGGGCAGGAAGCGGCAGAGAATAACCAGAACCACAGCCAGTAGAGCTAGAGGCCACGCATGGTGAAATCGGGGAGGGGCGGGGGGGAGAGATGGTGCTGCGGGCTATAAATGGGCATTACAAATGACTCTTCCCAACCAATGCAACTGGGAAGCCCAGGAAAGAACGTACCTCTCCAAGACATTATTCTTCCTGATGCTCCCCCTGGAGCCGAGCCATTAAGCTCCACCCCTTTCTGTGAGCTGGAAAGAGCACAATCCAACCCATCCTTTCTACTAGTGAATAATTTTTTTTTCTTAAAACAAATTGGTCATAGTGCATCTGATTTTTAAAAGTGCCGACATCCAAACATACACGGACAGCAATGTCTTTTTTTTTTTTTGTAGACTTTTCAACGATTTTCTCATGAATTTGGTGGATATTCTTGCATAAAACATGAGATAAGAAGGGACTTGTTTTTTAGCCTGCATATCTGAGATGGTTCCTTAGATACCAGAGAAAGCCTGAAGGCAGGTCTTGGCTCCCGATCCCTTTCTTTTAAACATTGTCAGAAAGCTGAAGATGCCTTTGACATAAAACTGATGAGAAACAGGGATGTTATCTGTATCACTCTGGGTAACATGCCAAACCATCTGGAGAGACCATCCTTTAAAAAAAAAAACCCTCCTGTTTACTGATTATGCAGCCGAATTAAAACTAATGAAATGACTGACTAGAAGCCAAGGCTGTTTATCTGCACGTAAATCAAACTCACACTATGCTCAGCCCGTACGGATTTGGCAGCCGGGAGAAGAGCCCACCTCTTCGGCAAACTGATTATTGCTGCAATTAAAGTATCAATGAAGTAAATGTCCTTGAGTGAGAGATGTCAGGGGTTCCTGATGAATCCACAAAATATGAATTCAAACAGACTCCCAATTAAAGTTTTGAGAACGACTGAGTAGAGCATTAATTTGTTCCTTCTGGTGGGTGTGTGATGTTAGAAGAATCAAAGCCTACAGAAGGATAAGCACAAATTAAGTAGTTGGACATGCCAAAGGCAATCAGAAGGGAAGGTAGATACGTATGTTATGAATGCAAGGGAATTAAAACTTAAAATTAAAGGGGTCCTGTCAATCTAGATACAGTGATAACAGATAATGAATATGCCACAAAGAACTGCAGTTTTCATACCTATTAATCTAAACGGAAAATTGGTAGCAGACCGCAGCAAAGACAAACGAATCACACTTTGTTCAATTTGAAAATATACGTGTCAAATAACTCCCATCCACACCCTTCTCCCTCGGCAGAACCCTCTACCCTGCAAACAGCTCCTCAATGAACGTGATATTTCAGAAACACAGAATTCCCAGATGAACTGCTAAGTGACATAATTTCATACTACTAAACACAGCTAATCTACTAGGGGGAGGGGAAACCCACGGCTTTTGCATTTATCTGAAGCATGAGCCAAGAGATGCATTTCCAGTCCTGAGAAACTATTTAACATGGGAAGTGGCTGGGGCGGGGGCGAGTAGCCAAGTTACGTATCCCAGCTGGAATCCAGGATGATGCTTCACAGTTCTGATCTCTTTCGGCCAAGTTACAGGCAGGAAGTATGAGAGCAGCAGGGGTGCAATGAAATATGTTCTAGATAATAAACAACCCTTGGATGTATTAAGTCTGTAATGTTCGGAGCCCCACTGTGAAGCCCTTAGCGTTCATTCATGCAGGTAGCCAATGGGACTACGCGCATGAGTAAATGCTCATCACTGAGAGCAAGAATCCCAAAATTGGGCCCTCTAGAAATAAAGTCTTCTATGAAATATGAACACAGAATACATCCATGTGGGGTAATGCTGTATGGGCATAGAAGGCCCCAAAAGGCAGTGCTGCATGTTGGGGATGGAAGGAAGAGGCCGTACCCCTATGTACTGACCCATGGCAGCTTTCATGTTAGGAAAGCATTGGAGAGGGAGGTGGAGGGGTTCAAGATGTGGCCAGTGGGGCAGGGGTGAGTTATTCTGATCAACAGCCAGAACACCAACACAGGGTACATGTGCCAGTCTACAGACACTGCTACAGCCTCGAGACGCCTCGCTAGCTCTGGGCTGGGAGTGGGAAAGAAGAAAAGCGATTCAGTACCCCTCTTCCGCTTGCCAATCAGTCTGTGCGCACTCTGCTGCACTGGAAGATGACAATTTGCCCCCACATAGGTATTTAAAGCAGTGCTTCCAAGGTCCTTTGCTCTGATTCTCAATGTTCTGTTATTCCTTTTTGCTCCTAACTGCTTTCTAGAAGCCACAAACCAAAACGTGTAGGTTCCCTTCTGCCCTGTCTGGTAGATCCGACAGCGCAGGAGCCACACTCACACTTCAGTACTTTGTACTGTTTAGATAATTCCTCTGACAGATTCAGCAAGAAAATTCACACCACTGTTATTGTTATCCATAGGTCTGAAATATGGATGATGCTTTAATAAATACTATTAAGGTAGGTAACTTCACTCATCACAGCAATTAAGCCATTTCTGGGGCGGGATAAGAGGCAGTTATTTAACAAAGTAGTCGACAAATTATATAAATATGAATAAAGTTTGTCAACTATTTTGGGATCCATCAAGATAAAAGGCTCTGCATATACATATATATATATATATATATATATATTACAGTTTTACTGGACAGCTGATAAAAACCTGAGATCCAAAGGAAACTCTTTCGCCCTATTGAGAAGAGACAGGCTGCTACATGAATCAGTTCAATCTCTGTTTTCAAACAATATAAAGCAGTATAACTTTCAAGGAGCCACATCTCATCTGACTATTTTTTTCCAGGCTGCCTACCAGGGATTGAACAGTAAGTAAACATTTGAAAAGTGTTCCTCTGAGAGCAAAGGTTTAGATTTGAGTCACACGATCCATTGAAAAGAAAAATTGCTTCTGTGTATTGGGGCAAGTGCTTTCCCTTCTGAAATTTTTTACAAAAGGAATAAATGGAGATCATCTCGTCACAAAGCACAGCCCATATGGAAATTCATTATTATTATTTTTTCTAACTGCAACAGAGTCCTGAAAGTGAGAATAGGGTCACTGGAAAAAAACAACATCGTGTGGAAGAAAGATTTCCTCACTCCTACATACAGCACAGGTACATTTTAAGGGCTGTATCACGCTCTTGGGTGACAATGGAACTGTTGATAGCAATGGGCGATAGGCAAGAGAGAGAAAAATATAAAGCTCAAGTGATCAAATGTATCTAACCCAAAAGTGTGGGCTAAATATTCATAGATTCCAAGGCCAGAAGGGACCATTGTGATCATCCAGTCTGACCACCTGTATAACACAGCTATAGAACTTCCCCGCAATAATTCCTAGAGCAGATCTTGTAGAAAAACTTCCAATCTTGATTTTAAAATTGGTAGTGATGGAGAATCCACCATGACCCTGGGCAAATTGGATCCATGCCCTCTCAGGGCATAACACCCACCTCTAGTACCTTTTACTTGAAGCTCTCAAACACTGTACTAACAATTAGTACAGCCCTATCATTCTGCTTTGAGGTACAGTAGGACGGAATTATTGTCCCTGTTTTACAAATGGAAAACTGAGGCACAGAGAAATTAGATCACTAGATTCACCCTAACGTTAGTTCATGTTGCCTCCCTTCACACACAGACTGAGAACAGAACTCTCAGAGCTTAAGCACGGTTTTCAGTAGTGTACATTTCAGATACAGCTGTAACTACAGAACTTTAGATTCTCAGATCTAGAAGCACAGAAGCGACTCTGGCTGACTGACTTAAGACAACATTAAAGGCTAGATTCTGCTTTCAGCCACACCACTGTGAATTCAGAGTAATTCTGTAGACTTCATTGGATTTACACTTGAGATCAAAATGTGATCCTAACAGTCTATATTAAGCCAGCAGCTGCCTGGAAATCGTTTTCTGTAATAGCTGTCACTCATTCCTGTAGTCGACTTGATTGTGCACTGTAAGTGTGGCAGGCACCTGAGAATGCTAAATAATCTTCCACACAGGACATGCTGCCTTACCTAGACAAAACAGTGTGAGTTACAGACACAGACAATAGGCTCACGGATGGCCACTTGAGGCACCAAATTCTTGTCCTAAACGAACTGGTTAATTAATACAGGGGACTGGCCAAGCATAGGTACTGGAATGAAGGATGTTGGGGATGCCCTGGCTTGAGGTGGTTTTCTTCATATACAATGTTTACAGTTTGGTTCAATTGCTCTCAGTACCCCCACTATTAAAATTATTCCTATGGCTGGGCTAAGGACACAACTACAGTTTTAATTCATTAAATTGTTTCTATGTTTTGCTATTCCAAGCAGAGTCTTTAAGGGCAGGTACTGTATATTGTCCTCTCAGCACATATTCACAACTCCCATTAGCATTAAAAACGTGAGTTTTCCATGAGCCAAAAAGGGGGGACGGGCGGGGGAAGAGTCTTTAGCCAAAAAAAGGCTCTCCACTCCACAATGAAATCCACCGTATGTTTCAACCCGTTTACTAAAGAGAGGAATTCCAAATAACTGAACTCAAGGGAAGTAAATGTACTGGAACAAAGGTTGCCATTTGCATATTTTTAATCAAGCCTAACACATAGCAAGTGACTTAGAGGTATCTTGTTGCAACACTATGATAGAAGGAGACAAGAGCAACTAACTCTTCCAGTGGCACTTATGTATCTTGGGCCAGATTCTGATCTCAGTTAACTTCACCAGGCTTGATTCACCACTGTCCTTCCCTTTGGGTAGTCATTTCCACCAACGCAAAGTAAATATAAGCTGTAGAGCAACAGTGACGAGCCAGGAGATTCCATTCAAGTTACACCAAATTTGCATTGGTGTACCCAGGCTCAGAATTTGTCCCTTGTTTTAGGGTTATAACATGCTTTCCTTCCCCTATACACCAGACAGTATATATAAAGATCACATCACTTAATATCTTTCAGGGAGGAACATAACTGGATATAAAAATGGCTATCATACAGATCTATCCACTACCCACTTTGTGCAGCTACACAGTCTGCAACATAAAAGAGCCTGTCCCCACTGAAGATAATGGTTAAACCCCCACTGACTTCAACGAGAGCAGACTAAGGACAGCACTAAGCAATTTTAAAACTACCACCCCTCAGGTCCATGACCCTTTGTTTTGCCCGAGATCACACAGTCTGTGGTAACCTTAGAAACAGGCCAGGTCTCCCGACTCTGAGACTCGTGATTTAACTACTTGTCCACATTTCCTCTCAAAACTAGAGCCACTGCCATTTTAGTAAGAAAAACCCCCGCACTGGGGCCTGCGGCACCCAGTGGCTCTTCATAACTCATGCTTCAGCACGACATTAAGTGTACAACTCCATCACTAACTCACCAGAGCAGAATCCAAGTCCAAGACAAATGTTCCTGCAACAGTCCAAGTTCGGAGTCCCACAAGGCAAACTAATCAAGGATAAGAATATACAGACCCAGTCCTGCAAGCCCCTACTCGCACAAATTCCTCATACTCCGAGAGCTTCCTTCGCTGGCCTATCTCTTGGGCTTCCACCCTTCTATGTCTCTTAGAACTTTGTGGATGATTTATTGCTTTTTTTTAAAAATGTAGTTTTGCTCATCACAAAGCCCTCCGAGTTTGGCCGGATACAATAATGATGTTATAATGTCTTCTTTGAGGAAGGCTCTCATTCTTTCTGTCAGCTCTGCTCTCTTTTCTGAGTTATGCGTCTAAGATCTCAGGGAAAATGGCTTAGAGACTTCATAGTCGATATCCCTTTTTAAAGCAGCGTACATGATCTTACATCTGTCTGAAGAGTCTAGTCTGAGCCACCCGTCCTCACCGAAGGGCTTACTTTCCAACCAGCAGGGCACTTGTAGTGATTCTATCTCCTTGCTCAATGTAAATTTTACTGAAAGCTCAGACATTGGATTATCATTACTACTTGTATTGAGATCATGCCTAGCGGTTGGCTCCAGCATGGTAGGCACCAAACCCACACACTGGAATCTCCTTGGGCAAGGCGCTGTCTTTTACAATCTGAATAGACACAGAGAGATTAAGTGATGTGCCCAAGACCGCACGAGCAGTCTCTGGCAGAGCCAGGAACTGAAGGAACCCATTTCTACTGAGTCCCAGTGCCTACGCCATAAGATGGTCCCTCCTCCGATCTGTCTCTGCTGGGAGCCCCCTGCTCCGAGTTTCCAGCTGCATCTCCTTCTTGCCACTATCTCAAGTATCTCCTCAGTAACATTATTAATTGCAGTTGTTTTTTCTGAGAATACCTCTCCAGTGGCAACCATTTTGCTGAAAAATTATTTCATTTGTGGTTGCTTGGAATCTATTAGAAGAGACTGAACCAGTCTCCATATTGCTATTAATACAGGTTTGACACAGTGTTTAAAAATTAAACCTAATTCTTCTCTCAGCCACTCATGTGCAGCACCCAAGCACCTCCATCATGTGTACACGGAAGGCAAAATTTGATCCTAAATAATTTGTTGAAATCTTAAAGCACTATAGTGTCTCTTCAGCTAGAGGAAATGTGAACTGAATTTTAAACCTTTCATTCAGTCCCTTGCTTCAGCGTTACAAAACCAATAATTATGAATCTCTTTAAATTGTTTAGCCCCACTTTTTGCAAAAATACATACAACAAAATGAGACACAAGTGCCAGTCTTGGAAACACTTTTTCTGACATAAATGTACAGATTTTTCATGCTTAGCTACAAAATCTCTTTCGGTCACCCAGCCCAATAGGAATTGTAAATGTTAAGGATTTATAAATTCAGGGCCAGGTTCAAATCAGAATCCAGTCCTACTGTAGTCTATAAAAACAGAAAGTACAAAGGGAAATCAAGAAAGACAGGAAGAGTTCTGTGTGGTAATGAAATGCCTTCAGTCAATTCTCAGATTCCATCCCAGATACACAACTATGACCTGCTAAGTGAGTTGAAATGGAACGGTGTAAAGGATGGAGAACCTGCCAGAGGTTGACAAGCCAAGATGAACTAGAGGAACAGTTATAAAGAAAGACTGCTTTTCTCTGCTGTGATGAACTGCTCCATTCAATTACAGCACCACAGAGCAGACAGGGATTAGCCTATGGTATCTGACCAGAAAGACTTCTGGCACCTTCTTAGAGGAATTAAGATATTGGAAAGGATATTCCCAGTAGGAAATGTTGTCAGCCTGCTTCAGCTTTAAAAGCCATTACAACAGGCTGTGCAATTTCCATGCTTATGTCTTTTAAATATTATGGACTTTATTAAACTAGCAATGTAAAGGTTCATTTTAATTAAGCATCCTTTGTTTCTTGCACTTAAGCAGGGACACAGACACAGTATTCTGCTTTGTGGACTTTAATAATGGTGGTCTCATAGTAATGTTAGTCATAGATATGAAGGCCAGAAAGGACCATTGATCATCTAGTCTGACCGCCTTCATAACACAGACCATAGATCTTCACCCAGTTACCGAGTTAAGCTGAGAACATGCAATGTATAATAATAATAATAATAATTTGTAGAACACGAACAGTGTGCTATGCACTTTTGACTACACATTTCTACAAATACTCATAGAAAAATATCTGCCTTTCTTGGAGCATGACACATTTCTACTGGCATAATCTCAAATGGGACATTACTGGGCAACTCAAATATTTACATAATGCAAGGGTAAAATTGAGCCTGCTCGCTCTCTTTGCCCCCAAAAAGAAAGTGGCCTCTTTCCAAAGCAGCCTCTCTCTAACACATACTGTACTGGCCGCTGATAATTTTGATTTGCGTTCTTCAGCCTTTATGATTTTTCTCACTGTTTTGGTAACTCTTGCTTGCGCTGCCTCTGCAATGCTTACACTGCCCAAATACAGTGCGCTAATGATACTTTTGGCTCATCTACCACAGGTAGAGAAGCTTATAAAGCAGTACCATCAGCTGTATGGATTACAGAACATAGGGTAGGTCTCTAGCAACTGGGTCTCTGGGCAACTTTTGGGCAGTTCCATATGTACATCAAGAAACATGGCAAAATCTGAATAGAAGTGGAAAGGTCTCTAATAGCTGGTTAGTAAAGACATGGAAGAAGCACCGTGGTGCACATCCAGAGAAATGGAAATGTCTAATTCCTCTGCATTTTTGTTTTCATTGACCAAAAACTAAACTTTCTTTGGCTAGGTTTTTCACCTGAAATTTCTGGGTTTTTGGTTGCTGAAAAGTGAAAAGTGTTCAGTTTTTCAACTAAAACCTGAAAACTTTGAAGACAAATTTTTATGAAAATGTCATGGGAATAAAAACATTTTCAACCAGCTCTACCTCAGCCACAGTGTCCCACTGTAATAAATATTAATAGTTAATAAGTTCAGTGGACTCCCTCTGCGAACAGCAGCCTTGTTTTGTTTCTGAACAAGCATCCATTTTCACTTCAGATTCAGTTTTGCATTGCAAGGTCTACTGCATGCTCCATTTCCATTGCTACTGGCGCAATTCCACACCCTCTTGAGAGACTGAAATAAAACACCAAGGCCTGACTGTACCTTCAGACGTGTTTTATACTGGTGAAACTCCATTGACTTCTTTGGAATAACTCCTTCCTTACACCAGTGAAAGTGAGATCAGAACAAGTCCTCATGTCCCTAGCCCACCATCAGCCACTGGAAAATACTCTGCATCTGCTAACATATCACATCAATCATTGGATTGTAGAATACACTGAAGAGCAAGAGACTATAGCATTTGATAGTGAAATCTGGGACCACATATATACACCACCTACAATGCCACCCACATGCTGAATACGGAAATTGTTTTAAGGATCCTGTGCTCCAAACACAGCCTTAGGCCCAGTCTATACTTTGCGATTCGGCGGCAGTCGACAGGAGATACACAAGCGACGTAAATCAATTGCGTATCTCCCGTCAACATTGCAGCATCTCCTCTGCGCACCGTCCACACTGCACTGTGTCGAAGGGAACGCTGTTCCCTTCAACGCGGTGTTATGCCACTTCCGCAGTGGCTTTCCTGCGTCGCTTGCTGGATCGACTGAGCGCGTCTATACAGACTGCTCAGTTGGTCCAGAGCAATCGATCGGACGGCAGCGAATTTGCCGCTGTCAGTGTGGACCCAGCCTTAGCCACTGATACTGAAGGAAAGCCTTCAGCATCTATTTTTTCCAGGAGTACCATAGATTACAGTCTCTTCTTAGATCAACTATTAAATGAGGACACAACCACAAACACTTAGGCCTCACATTCCAGCCAGAAAAGAGCAGGAGTCATAAAAAAGGACCACAATAGCTGTTCTATGTCCAGCAATTTACCCACCTGTATTAAGTGTATAATAATATTTATTTCACAGATGTGTTATGAAGCTTAATTAATAACTAACACACTTGGGTATACAAGTACAAAGCATTATTGCATAGTCCTCTTCTCTCTTTTACGGTGTATTGTTGGCCCTCTAACAAATTCTGCCAAATAGATCACTGTCCTTTCCAAATCATACAAAATTAAATAATTTTACAGTCACTCCCAGATAACTGAGTGAGGATCACTGAGTAATAATTCTTGAGCAGATTAAATCATTGTATTAATTCTGTTACAAGAATGTAATAACCATCAACTGCTTTGTGCAGTATTTGCCAGTCTCATACCCTAAAATGTATCAACTCACTTCATCTTCACAAACACTAAAAATTACCATTTTGTGACCATTATCCATTAATTGGGATCCCTCTGGAATCTCATTAATTAGGCATTTTGCAATTGTCAGCGTATTTAAAAATGAGACGAGTAACAAACTGTATAATTGTGGCACAAAAAAATAAATACATTTTACTTTGCAAATCATTTAGCTCAGTATGTTAGATTCCCTGGGCTAACTCTCTCACAGGTGCAATGCCACCAATTTCGTTATTCACTCACTTCAGTGGAGTTAAACCCAGGATTAATTCAGTCCATTTTCGCAAAGAGGTGAAGTGAAGTTCTGACAGTGTGTAATTTGCGTCTCTCGTTTCATAAAACTTTCAGAGTTTTCCTCCGGCTTTTTCATTTTTTCCCACAGGAAAAAGGTGTTTTTGGTGGGTTGTTTTGTTTTTTGTAGATTAGAGGAAACGACACACCAGAGGTTTTCAAAGTATGGGTTGTGACCCAGTACTGGGTCACGGAACACTAGGCTTTGGGTCACTTGCAAATGTAAGATGTCATAATCTCTCAAAAAGCCTTTCACTACAGTTTTAAAATAATATTACAATCATTTAAATCTCAGACATTTTACTTATTTCTGGTAAGACTTATTTGTTTGCCGAGAGGTTTACGCACTACATGTGTACCCAACATAGCCATGTTGAATGTAATCACCTAACAAGACTGCTTTCTGCACACTGTCAGTTTTGTTAATGCTTTGGAGACTCGAATTGAAAGGCTTAATCAACAAACCTTCATCCCAAAAAATGGATAATTTTGTAATAAGAACAAGTAATCCATCTACATCTGAAAATGAAAACGTGTCATCTGCAACAGAAAGTTCCTGTAATAATGGACAGACTTCTGCCATGTCCACCTTTTCTGAGCCACCTACTAAAAAAAAACCAAATCGTGGAGGAGGCAGTATGGTGATGTTTTTTTGAAATATGGTTTAATCAATTATGCTAAGACAAACCGAGGCCCAAAGCCCCACCGTGTTATTTGCAGAAAGATGCTTGCAAATGAGAGTTTTAAACTGTCGAAGTTAAAAAGATATTTAGAAACAAAACATGAAGAACTCGTTGATAGGCTTCTTGCATATTTTCAGTGGAAGCAAGGGGGATTAAAGTTATCAGTGCAAGTTCTTCGTTGGTCAACTACTTTGACTGATAAGGCACAACAGGCAACATATTGGTTGCGTATCATTTGGCAAGAGAGAAAATGGCCCATACAGTTGCCGAAAAACTTATTCTTCCAGCATCTCTTGATATGGTACGTACAATTTTCTACGAGAAGTCTGCTGAAAAATTGAGAAGTATTCTTCTAAGTGATAACACAATATCCTGGCAAATATTGTGGTGTTGCAGAGCATTTGGAAGCCCAGCTTATTGCTTGGTTACAGTCAGCTGTGGGTTTTGCTATCCAACTTGAGGAAAGTACAGATATTTCAAATTGTGCAACACTGTTAGTTTACGTGCGGGATGTACGACAAGATGACTTTATGGAAGATTTGCTGTGCTGTCTGACTTTACCAACAAATACAACAGTAGCACAGATATTGAAAGCACTGCATGGCTTTGTAGTTGGACAATACAAATTGGACCGGGCTAACTGCAAGGGAATTTACAAGTGATGGTGCAGCAGATATGACTGGTAGAAATAGCGGAGTTGTAAAAAAAAAAAAAGCTGAGGCAGCTGGTAATGTTGTTTGCAATCACTGTTCATTCATGCAAAGCTTTGACGTCCAAGAGTATTTCCTCTGATCTCATGGCAATACAGAAGGAAGTAGTGAAAACCGTTAATTTCATTAAACGAAAGCTCACTGAACAACATGCTTTTTGAAGCATTATGCTCAGAAATGGGCGTGGAGTACACTCATTAAATGTTTCACGCACAAGTATGGCAGCGGTCACAGAGTAGGGTGGTTTCAAGTTGGTCCAAACTCAGGAACGAGATTCACATTTTTCTGGTAGGGAAACAGTCTAACTTGGCAAATTTGTTTGACAATGACCGTTGGTTAAGAACGTTGTCATATCTAGTTGACATTTTCTCAATCTTACACTAACTGAATTTGAAGTTACAAGGAAGAAGCAATCATTACTTGTTCAATGCTGTGAACGGACACAAGCATTCTGAAAGTCATTAGCTCTGTGGCAAGCATGACTGAAAAGTAATCATCCGAGCTACTGCCTGGTCCCAGCACTGTTACAACACACCGAAGGGAACAGCATCAGTGAAGAAAAAGTGAATGAAATGAAAAAAAAAGTGTCCGACAGTTTTATCTCGCTGCTCTGTCAACCTGGTCCAGAAGTTGACACGCGCAAGCTGGGGAGCACCAGCATCAGTGTTATGGACATCAGCGATGGACCTCACGCATTCCGTAGCTGAGTTCTGTGCACTGGTATGGACCAGAAGTTGCCATACTGGATTTGCTGATGTCCAAGTGAACAATGCAATGCAGTGCATCACTGGAACCCTCAAGTCAACCCCAACGCCGTGGCTGCCAGTTCTGTCGCACATTGCGCCCCCATACATTCGCTGCGATGCCACAATCCTTCAGGAATTCCAGAGGATCGTGGAGAACAAACGTCTTCCCATCCACCAGGATCTTAACAAAGTCCCTCACAACTGCCTGAAGTTGTGTAAGCCCTTTTTGACCCACACATTTAATCTTCAACAACACAACTTCAACCCTGATGAAGCTTGGAAAGCCAAATGGAGTTTACGAGAAGTTACAAATAAACACCTTGTAAAAGACTCCCTGCAGAAGATCCCTGGCTTTGATTTCCCATGAAGCTCATAGGCAACCCTAAATCGCATCCACACAAATCATGGCAGATGAGGATGCCTGCTGCACAAATGGAAAATGAAAGACTCTCTAGTGTGCAACCGTGGTCACCCAGAACAGATCATGGAACATATAACAACTAAATGCCCAGTTCACAAACACAAAAGAGACATCACAGCAACACACTCTGCTACTCCAGACGTGATTATCTGGCTTACCCATGTGAATGTTAAATTACAGTTCTTGCTCTACCTTTACATCAGCCATATGAAGAAGAAGCTCTATCTGAAATTTTAGTTGCTACTTCCCTGCAGAGGGGTTTGAAAATTTGAAGGAAAAGCATTGGGTAAAAGATCTTTTTGCTTTAGAAAATCCTGACTCAATAATGGAGCTAAACTTAATGCCTGAAAAAGAGAAAGAGCTGCTGTAACTCACTTTTGATAGTACTCTTAAAACACACCACAAGTCATTGAATTTATCATCCTTTTGGATAAATATTTTCAAAGAATATCCACTGTTAAATCAGATTAGTGTTCATTGTCACGGTTCACGACAACCTACACGTGCAAACTGGGATTTTCGACTTCAACAAGGTTAAAAGCAAAAGTAAATAACCAACTCAACAGCGCACCTGATTTGGAGGTAGCACTTTCATCATGTGATCCAGATTGGAACAAGATCATGAACGACAGACAGGTTCACCCGCCACATTAAGTAAATGAAACTCAACCTGATTGTCTTTGTACTATATTTATACTGTATTTTAAAATGTTTTACAAGTAACATCAATATCTAATTTTAGCTATTACTTGAAGTGAAGTGGCTAACGCTTGCATGTATTGCCCTTATTATGATTTTATGAAAACTCTAGTCAGACGATATTATTGTTTTGGGTTGCGGGGATAAGTGGTTTTCTTCCACTGGGTCGTGAGAAAAGAAGTTTGAAAACCACTGCTGTACATGGTCCCTTTTTTCCATGTATATTCCTACAAATCGATATTACAAAATGTGTAAGGATAAAATAGAGCATCTATAGCTGAACATCTCATGAGGATTGTAATGGTAGATCAGCCGTTTAACCATTAATAGCCTCTATTTCAGAAAAATGAAAACCAAAACAAACCAGCCTTGAATCCCAGTTTGACTTCCAAAGGAATCAAAGAAAGTTAGGGTTTATCTACACAAGGACACTCATAAAAATTCATCCAGATTAGTTAAACTCCATTAAAACCCCACATAGACATTCTTATTTAAAATTAAAGTGGCCGTATTTTGATTTATCTTAATTCACTCCGGAAGTGAATTAGTCATTTTTCATTTTCACGTGGTAACAACATTTTGCCCAGACACAGCATGCTGTGACACCAAAGGCTTTAAATCTCAACTAGAAAAACAAATTGAAGCACTTCACTCTTCAGCTTTTATTGTGAAACTAGAGCACACCTGTAATTCAAGGACCCTGTGTCTGGCTCTTCTTGTCGTGCTTTCTACCGTCGAAGTTTAAGAAACTTCTTTCTCTGTATTTTTCTTTTAAACTAAAATACAGACTATTGCCCACCTAATGGTCACACAGGACAGGATTGGAAAAGGACTGCTGGGTCACCTTGTCCAAACCTTTGTGTCAAGCAGGAAAAATTCAAACACTACATTTATTGAATCTAGAGACCTGCCCAGCTCTTCTGAGGTTGCTATAATTACCTCATTAAGCAAACTATTCCAGTGTCCGATTGCCCTTAACCATCTGACAGTTTATCCTCATTTCCTATTTGAATTCGCCCTTTATTAGATTGGGGCCCATTGTTCGTGTATCTAATGTCATTTCATCTTCCTGGTATTTAATAACCCTTAAGTTCATTATCTCCCTATTAAACATTTCTTTGGACTAAATAGGCTGCTGAATTCCCTTTAACTCTCATAACTCTATCATTCTGGCTACCCATCTGTGTATGCTACCTAGCTTTAGAGGGTTGGTTTGTTTGTTTAAGTAAGAGTGCATGGGATCCCAGGTTCGATCTCAGCAAAACGTGATAAGTGACTCTTCAAATTCTCTTACTGTGTAAGAAATCCTTCAAGAAAAAATCTTAAGAGTCCATTTATTCTTCACAAAGGCATTATACTCTGAACTGATAGTTTATTATCCTCCATTAACTAGTGTATCCTTTCCTGACTGCTTTCAAAGGGCCCAATTTGTGCTACCTTTATTCAAGACAGCTCTCTTAGGATATATCTACATTTCTTTGTAAACCTGGGAATGTGGGATCTGGGCATAGAGACTCTGTTTCCAAGCCCACACTTGAGCATAGTTTTGTCAGCCTGCTGGACCCATGTCTCACAGCCACGCTACCATGGCCATTCCGCAAGACACAGACTTTCTGACTCACGTCTGTGGCTTGAGCTGTGTCCACACTGCAAAATGACAGGGCTTGGACCCAAGTCACACTGGGTCTCAGGCTCTGCCCCACCCCCAGCAGGGTCCTAGGACCTGGGTCCTGAATGCTTTGCTGACCTGAGTCAGACTGATTTGTGTGTCAACAAAAGGGAGGCTTGCACACAAAATTCAGTTAGCGTCCAGGCTTAGTGCGCAGTGTAGACATGCCCCTAGACATCCCAATTCAGGAAACCTTCCCTACTAAGAACACTTAGGCATGTGTAACTGGAAGCATGCGGTTACGAGCCTGGAGCCTGAACATCTACACTGCAATTTATAGCCCTGCAACCAAAGCCCCGTGAGCCCGGGCCAGTCACAGGTGTTTTCTTGCCGTGTAGACATACTCGATGGGATTCAAGCATGTGCTTCAGTGACATCCTAGGGGCTGATGCAAAGCCTGCTGAAGTCAATGGGAAAAACTTCATTGACTTCAATGGACTTTGAATTGCAGCTAGTGCTTACTTTGTGCCAGGGATCAGACAATTTTACCACCTTCCTAACTGATGCAACAAACCCACAAGTCCCGGGGCTATGAACAGCCAGGCCTAGAGGCGCCAGGGCTGAGCCTTGGCAAGCCCTGACACAAATTAAGCACTGACTTCAGCACATGCTTAAGCGCTTTCCTGAATCAGGGCCTTGTTCTGTAACTGATGGGACTAACTGTGGAATAAGTCGCTGCTCAACAGGAGTAAGGTTGGCAAAATTTGGTCGTTAATAACAGTTCCTTAATTTCCATCGTCAGGTATCTGGTACATATATTGCCTTGCCGTTCCTTACATATAACTTGGATCCAATCGATTTCCAAAACTATGCAGATCCAGGGAGAAAGGTGCTGTCTCTCTCTATCTTGGATCCCCTCTCCTCCCAATCCTGAGGTTCAAACGGAAAGCTACTTTTTGTTAAAGAAATATGTCAGTGTGCAATCCATTCACCCCCTAGATTTCCCATGCCTTTAAGTAAGCAGACGTGACAAAAGGTGGAGTGAGCAAATTCTGAAGAGAACCAAGTAAACAAAACAACGGGGCCTGATTAGCAGACATCTGGGTACGTGAGAATCAGGCCCACAATGCCATTTTTTAAAATGACACTTCTGTGTCGACTTAATAGAAACAGGCTGCTGTATTTCAAAAGCCGCCTCAATGGATGGAAGCAATAAATCTTGTCTGATCAGTTTAATTAAAGGCTAGTCAGCAACAAAGCATGCTACTCGGCCTCTGTGCAGACACGCAGATACACTAACTCATAATAGAAAACCTTTTGCATCTCTTCCATGATTTATCTTCAAATAGATTATAATGTAGCGAAAGACCCATCTAGCAGATCCCACATTACAGGAAATATACTGTGCAGTTTGAAGCTGTTTATTTCTCATGGTTCTCTTTTTTTCTATTTATTTATTTCTAATTTTGGCCTCATTCCCTCCAGAGAGCAGAATGGCATGGAAATTATTCCTTAAGTGGAACTATAGCTGTGTGGTGAAAATCTCGCTGGCCTTAATTAGGCAAAAGCTCTTAAACTCATGGAGATATAAACAGCCAGAAGTAGAAATCTATTGAACATAATAAATGTGCTTTAGATAAACAGCAGGAAAGAGTGTACAAAGAGCCCAACGTTACATGGCCTGACAAAGTTTTACTTTACTTGGATCTGCAGTAGAGTTTTTAGTATTGATTTTTTTTATTATTATTGGAACTTTGCGATAGACACTATTACTAGTGTTCGGGGTTGTTATAAATGTGTATGGGTAGGGTTTTGTGGCCTGCCTTGTGCGGGAGGTCAGACTAGATGATCATATTGGTCCCTTCTGACCTATGAGTCTATGAGTCTACTATCATGAACTGGGATTCATACAAATAATGAACTGTCTATATGCCTTTTCTAATGATAACTTACAGAGACTGTTTTGCCCTGATTATTTACAAAGCTTTAATCAGGAAGCACAAAAAAGAAAAACAAGAAACAAAACAGAATGAAAAAGAAAGATTTAATCTCTTTACTAAATGACCCAGAAACTTCATTTGCTGTATTTTAACAGGCTGCATGACACCAGCAGTGGCTTTTATGATGCCATATGCACCGGTAAACAGTATTTCACACAACTTGTGTAGCCTTACTCAAAGGTTAATAAAGAGGCATAATCCTTTGCTAATAAAAACCGAGCCCATTACAAAGGGGATAAATTTCAATTTGCAGGAGAAAAAACGAGAAAGCAAATGAAAACAACGGCCAAGGGAGAACTTTATCCCTACCAAGGGTTGTGCTGGAATGGGGGTGTTGGAGGGAATAATTTGCAGAGGAGGAAATAATGGCCTCCTATGGTGTGTTATCAATACAGCACATGGGGTAGGTAGCCATGGGCCTGAGTCAGAGAGTTTGAATCTTGATCTAAAGTTTGGAGGGGATTGATTCTGGAATTTTTGGCATATCCCATTAGTGACAAATGGACAATTACTGAGTTTGGATCCCAAGCTCAAGAATAATGGGAGGCAGGGTTTCAGTTCAAACCCATCTGTAGGTTTGATGCTCCATATCGCTTTGGTGAAACCAGTTATGCTCCAAAGGCCACGTGTTTTCTCTTTAGGTGCTTGCACAGACCAGAGAGACAGAGCGATCTCTAGCATGGGGCAGCTTAGCAGCATCTAGAGGGGAGCAGAATCTCCTGTTCCACCATTCAGAGTGAACACTGCCCGCAGGCACCAAAAAGCATCTTTTTGAAAAGGCGAACCTCTCGCCTGCCATCTCTGTCACTCTATGGAAACAGCAGGCAAAGTCAGCTCTTCTCATAGTGATTCACTGCATGCTTTTTAAAGTTTTATCATTTCTTCACGCTCAAATCCCATGGGCTTGGTTCAACACCTCAGACATCCCCTTCTCCACCCCAATGGGTCTTTACTTAGTTTACTCAGACGAATGTCCCATTGAGGTAAACGGGAAACAGGATGCCAGGATTTGATCTACCGACTTCAGGAGGAATTTTGCTTTAATATAGAACTAAGTGTGCAGGATTTTGCCCTTAAAAGAGTTTCCAAAATGACTCATTGAAATTACATTCTGCTTGGTTCACTTGGATAGTCACTTTGGCAGGCAATTCTTGAGGGCATCAGTGTTGGCATTCAGACAAGTCATCAGCTAACAGACTTAAGAATTATTGATTCTCCCTTCACTCTGAAGCAGACCACACCAAACTATTAACACACTGCATCCTTCATTATATTGCTCTGGAGAAAGGCACTCTTGTAACGCTGAGGTAAGAGAGGAATTTCCATGTCTCAGACTGTGATGAGCAGATGGTGTCATGCGGCTGGTGTATTTTATCCTAAAATAAGAATTGATGGAATGAAAATATGTTTGCACAGAGAACTGGTTCCAAAATCACCCCTCCCACTTAGAAACGTTAAGTTGGCAATAATGTGCAAAACAGAAGCTATATTATAGTGGCCCTAATTTGGCACACAAAGAAGTCAGCTCAATAGTCAGTTTTCCACAACACAGTTCTTTGATAAACTCAGATTTCCACCTCTCTCAAAAATTAAGGGGCCAACCCATTTAGTTCCACACATAATCAATGACCAATAACACCAGCTTGCAGGATGCCAAGAGATCTTGACATTGGCTAGGTGGTAAGGGGATGGGCAGGGCCATTCTTCTGTGGTGTCTAGCAGTCTATGTGTATTATGCCATAGTGACACTACATCACCATTATTTTTCTTGCCAAGGAGTAAAAACTATATCTGCATCTCTGAAATGCCCTTCTTTTTCCTTCTGCTTAACCATCCGTATTTGTGGTAGATGAGACTCCCTCTGGGACTGATGTTTAAGAGGACAGAGGGGTCTCTCCCCCAAAGGCTGAACTTTCTGTCTCCACCACACTCAGACCTATTGCTGTCCCCAAAGACTGAACCCCAGAACTGAGCTACCAAGCAACAGAGAGCACTGACTGTTATACCTCTGTGTTTGTTCACTTATAGCAATAGAAGAACATGGAAGCAGCTCCCCGTTATGATGACTGCTGCACTTGGGAAATCATGTTAAGACTTTCAGCGGCATCCATCACTCTCACTTATAGAGCAGTTTTCATCCAAAGACTGAAACCAAGGCTCAGAAAGGTTAGTTTACTCGCCAGAGTTCACACAGTGAGTCAGCAGCGGAACCAGAAACAGAACTCAGGAGTCCTAGCTCCATCCAGTAGGCAGCACTTCCTACAGTACTGTAATGGGCCACAGAAGGAGTACTAGAGGATCACATGAACCCCTGGGCAGAACTCTGGTCTCTCCTGGTTTGAGTATGGACTAATTCAAGTGGTCCACATCTTTCACTTTCTCTGCACCTGAAATATAACTAACTACTTTTCATGCAAATTTTTACTACACATGCTGCAGAGATTCTAAATATTCATTCAACCGACACATCTTAACGGCTCTAAAGATGATATTATGGCTTAACAGGTCAATGATCTGCATTTTAATATCTCCCTAAACACATATTTACAAGCAGCACCATACAAGCTGTTAAAATCTATTGTGTCGAACGCTTATATTATTACTCGAGTGGCTTTTTTTGGTTGTGTTGTGCAAATATTGCCTTTTTCGATATTTAATAATGACGCAAATGATTGCTTTAGCCACTTCTTTTAGGACTGATTAAGAAAGATACCATGGGGACCTCTAATTAGCACGAAATATTTTGTACCGTGTATCCTGTGGGTTGCCTCATGTTCCAATTTCCAAAGGACAGCTCTGATTTGGGTGGTGTTGCTAAGACATTAAAAACATGCAATCCCACCACATCTCGGGGATGTGTTGCTTGCATCTCAAGGTCATGATGATGTGTCACAGTGATGCTGGGACGTCAGGATATAAATGACAACAGAGAGATGTGAGGACTTTATTCCAGGAGACAAAGTTTACAAAATGGCAACTCCAGGGGGGTAGGTGAAGAGTGAAGAATGCAGAATCAGGCTCAACTTGGTGCTTTCCACTGATTTGTCGCAACAGCTCTGATCTTGCAAAGTACGTTCTTAATTTTAGCCTCAATAGGATTAATCACACATCCCATCGGGTGAACTGACCATGTGTGTGAATATGGGATATGGGGCCAATCTTTGCATTTCTCATATATATTTGGAACAGAAATAATAAGACAGACTCATATATATATATATATATACACAGACTGTTGAAATAGATCCTCCAAGGCAAGGGGGTACGAGAACACTGTTCACAATATTTAAATCAAACTGAGTTAACACCAGAGGATAGCAAGGTATTTACGCACACATATATAATAATAAGCAGAGGACAGCACTGAGACAGACATCTACCCTGGATGGATGGCTTTGCATCCTTGAAAAACACTAGGTACAAATCAATTATGAATGAGCATTAGCTACAGTAACATTTCAGATGATAAACTAATAGCAAGACAAGGTAGATCATGTGTATCTTTTATTGGACTACTACATACGCTGTTATACACAAGAACTTCAAGCCAAGAAGATTCTGCAGGGGCTGGCAGAAGAAAGAACATATCTGGCCTGAAAGCATCTCACTATTTTGGGCCAAAGAAAGGCATCCACCTCTGCTCATTTCATCTCAAGCAGCTGCAAATGTTTTCTGCATTCTATTAGTGGCAATTTAGTGCATATTCTGTGTCATGCCAACTAGAAATCTCTTCACCAGCTAAGTATTCTATTTACCTTTTGCACTGTTTCTATCAGTCCATAGTATTTCTGGTGCATTTATAGTGGTGATTAGGGGTCAAGCCTACACTATAAGCAAGTCCATGCTTTTGGAGTTTCAAGAGACACGTGAGCACATGAAAAAACATGTGACTAATTTCGCCCAACATTGAAATGCAACTCTCTCTAGGATGGAACACTGCAACTGGCTTAACAGCAGTAAACAACAATTTCTGAAAGGAAAAATACCATATCCAAATGAAAATGTAAGTGGTTTTAGGGAGACAGAATGGAGTTACCCAAATCTGGATTTGGCCCAGACACTGACTATAACTCCCACTTTTACACAAAATGTCTTTGTATCTCTTATTAATATTTATGTGTATTACAGTAGCGTGATGTCCATCACCTTGGCCAACACATTGGGAACTCAGCCAGGGAACTCTGGAGCTGAAAGCATGAGCTGCTACAGCCTGAACTTAAAAGCTGGTGGCTGTGTCAACTCATATCCTTTATGGATCAGCACAGAACCTATAAATACACACACACTGGTGGGTTAAAGTGACCCCTCGCAGTCCTACCTGAGAGTGGGCCATCATCGTATGGAGTACTATATATCCATTTAAAAAGAGACAGTCCCTGCTTTGAATAGCTTACAATCCAAAGACACAAGAGAAGTATTAACCTCATTTTACAGAAGAGGAACTGGGACACAGGGAGGTCATGTGACTTGACCGAGTCTCTCACAGGAACTCTGTGGCAGAGCCAGAAATTTAACTCTTTAAAGCCCCAATCCCACACCTTAAGAACCAAGGACTAGGGGCTAGATTTTTAAAGGGATTCAGGCCTCTAAAATGCAGATAGGTACCTGGAGGGAATTTCAGAAGATCCTCATAGAGCTGGTCAGGAAAGCATCAACTGAGTATTCCAAAGGAGAATATAGTTTCATCAAAGCCAAAACCTTTCATGAAATAGTGTCATTTTTGCTAAAATTTCATTTTGGAGGGAAAAAAATGGGACAAAAAGTTCCGACAAAATGTCAAAATGTCCAATTTTGACATTCCAGAATAAATATTTTGATTTTTCTTTCTGATACAACTTTTCATGTCAACTTTAGTTACTTAGTGTTGTTAATAATAAGAGAACATTTTAAAAAGGCAAAAATTTAAACAAGTTCTCTTCAGAAATTTATTCACAGAGAATTTTGAAATTTTAGGAGTTTGATGCTAATTGGAACAAAGACAAATCTCAGAATCTTCTGCGAAACAGAATTTCTTATCCTCCACACAGCTCTACACATAGGTGTCTAACTCCCATAGATTTCTAGGGGCTTTTGACCATCCCATTAGTGGCCTAACTGCATCTCTAAATATCTAAGTTCCTTTAATAAATCTGGCCCAAGGTAGCTATTTCGCAGCTCATCTAGAAACTAGATTTTGTAGTCCCACAACATAAGCCAAATTGCATCTCCATGGAAATCACTTAACATCACGAGACAATAAATAATCTGAATACAGTTTCCCTCAAAAAACTAAAAATCAAACACCATCCCCTTGATAATGATCGTGTCAGAATTTAGCTATAATGTACTATGATGTAGCAGCAGATATCATTCTTTCCCCCAAAGGAACCTTTAGGTTTATGACAAATAGGGGATGGCGCTCAACAGCTATTTGATGAGCACCCCAACAGCTGCTAAGGTCTGCATGCCACTACAGCACAGCTGGAAACATACATTGCCGCGTCATTAACTGGATAATAATTCAGGGCTTGCCATACGCTGAGTACTGCTAACTTTTCCTGATGAGTTATTTGTGTCCATAATCAGCTGTGAAACCCTTTAGGAAAGATGAAGTCTGCAAAGGAGAATTTATCTGAAAAGGTTCCCAATGGCGATTAATAAAATGGCCTGCCCTCAAAACCTTGACAGAAATCAAGAATATGACACAGGCTTTTGATTCTAAGGGATTTAAATTCTAATTTTAATTTAAAAAAGGAATGAAAAATACGAAGCTGTGAGTAAATGAACTGAGAGACTATGGTTCTTAAAGGATATCTGTCTGTTAGGAGATTCTAACATATCCATCAGCATGGTAGCTAGGGCACATCACCTCACATCACAGCTACGGTAGTGTTTAGCTTCAAATAATTCTTCATAATGAAAGGTGCCTACGGCTTGGTTGTAACTTTACTATCTGCTCTAAGTAAGGGGTGGCGCATAACTGTACTGGCACAGGCGTAGTCGGGGAGTGACGGTCAGGGAGTCAGATCGTCATCATTCCTTCCAGGCTCAGTGGAGGATTAAGCTACCCAACCTTGTTGCATGTAACACTTAACGCCGCCCTCCCCCCGTTTGCATGGCAATATTGGCCAACTACTTTAGACAGCGAGGAGAGTGGACAGGACCACAGCTCCCCCCACCCTGCAGTGAATCCACAATCTGAGCGGGGGGTGGAGTATGCATGAGTGGAGTACTGTGTGGCCAATCCAGCCCATCCTGTTTGTCTGTGTGTATAATACAATAAAACCCCTTCCATATCTCTTAGTTAGTGGCAGCGTGAGGCATAGACTGTACACTAAGGCCCGATCTACATCTAAACCTTAGGTCCATCTAGTTACATCACTCAGGGCTGTGAAAAATTTCATGCCCAGTATGACATAGTTAGGTCGCCCTAATCCCCAGTGTAGACACAGAAAGTTCGATGAAAGAATTCTTCCATCGGCCTAGTTACTGCTTCTTGGAAAGGTGGATTAACTACAGCAATGGAAAATCCCCTTCTTTCGATGCAGGAAGCATCTACATACAGCGCTACAGCTGCAGCACAGTAGCTGTGTCACTATAGTGTGGACATACCCTAAATAAGTGGCCACTTAGAGCATCGTGTCTAGGGGTGTAATTCCCAGATCAAGGAACTAACTAGATACTAGACGATAGTCCCAGTGGCACAAGCAGCTGGAAGGGCTAGCCACTCCAAGTATGTGCTTAGCCTCTCAGAAGGGACCATACTCAGCGTGGCTAGCCCCTCCCACAGCTTGCACTCCACTCTATTTTTAGCACACCAGTTCGATCAGAGCTAGCGCAGGTACATTTCCCAAGATGGGAATCGCAACCCCAGCTCAAAGCGTAGACACCGCCTGAGAGGGCACCAGAAGAGCACAGAGGCTACTCATGAACTGTGCTGTTCCTCAGCTGTGACATTTTTGATTACCCATGAACCACTGAGCAGAAAAAGGTTACAGGTGAAGCAATGACTGCTGGAAGCAAGACAGCCATCTGAGGTGGAGTGGGAAGATGGAAGGCACACAATTTTGGTTTTGCCCAGGGTGCTATTGCATCTAGCAGCCAGTCCTGCTTTCAGAATTTATACACCAACCAATCTTTTCTATCTCACACATTCCAAAGGAGTCTGCGTTAAAAAAATTAAAATAAATGAGAGTCACTGTATTTCCCTACATAGTTTATAGCTGGGGCATGAGAAACATCAAATATTTTCCTTCCTGAGCCATATTTTGGAGAGGAAAAAAAGAAGCTACAGAATGAACCAAGAAAAGATCTTTGCTGCTATTATCAAAGGAGCAGGAGAGCAAGGGAGGAACAAATGGAGGAACAGGATGGCTCATAGACACAGGGAAGCCAGATGTCTCATAAAGAGGATTCTTATTTGGCAACAATATTGTGGAGGAAGAACACACAGGATGAACCCATGGGGAAGTGTCTCTGCAGCGGAAGTGGGGAGGACACCTGCAGGCATTCCTATCCTGTAATCCTACTTCTCCAAGGGGCAGAAATGAAACAACAGCAGCCAGACCGCAAGGATTTCCACCACCCCAGAGTCAAGTGGCATGCGCCAATCCATTTGGACTTCGTAGGTCTGATTAGTTCACTCTCCATTCAGGACTTGACTGAGGCAGAGCCACTGCTGGAGAATAAGGACATGGACTTCCCTTAATGGCACTTCACATTTTCCAGATTCCAAGTGCTAAGCACAGGGCTATATGATCAGCAGTTCACTAGGAGTGGGATGAGAGGAGATGGAAGAGGCTTATTGTAACATGGACCCTCTACCCCTGCAAGTACAGGGACTAGTCTCTAGCCATTGCATTAAATGGTTACCACACCTGAGCTCTACAAAAAGGTCAAGATTCGCTGACAGACTGTACCCAGCAGCATGTCAGCAAGAAGATACAGGAACACCCACACAAGATCCAGTGATACCAACTGGCCTCTCATTCTCTTTATCAAAGCACTCATGGATCCCGTTTGGAGGCGTAGAGTGAAACAACTACCACTGAGCCATGAAAGTTAATCCTTGTTCACAGCATTTTAATAAATAAAAATGAAAAAATAAATAAATCCAGGCAGATTTCAATGGCTCTTGCCAACGTAGCTCATTTTTTTTAAAGTGATTCACCCGGGGACGTGGAATTTTACAAGCATTTGGAGCCAGTAAGTGTCATTTCACTGGCTTCAGTTGGAGTCGAATCAGGCCCTCGATGTTGTATGATTCACCACTGAATCTGTAAATCAAGTGGATGTTGTCTAAGCTTTGCCTCCAGAAGTAAAAGCTTCAGTTGCAAGTATTTTGCTTCTAAACGCTCCCCATATCTTTTTTAAAGTAGAAGGCATGTAAAATGATTAGAAATAAGGTTCAAATACAGTGTGCCCATTTTCTCTGTTGTCAGCTCTGAATGCTCAGGAGTTGGTTTCCTCCAGGTATAATGTGCTGTCACAGTAAGGCTGGAGGGTTCAATTAACTTTTGATGAGTTGCAATATTCTTCACTGGCTGGAATGCCATTGCATCCCCCTCCGCCCCCATCACTCTCCAAAAAAAGGTGATTGCAAATTATACCATATTCAGAAGGGCCCAGGCCATCAGTTAAGACACAACATTTAAGGGGGTGTGTTTGTTTTTAAAAAGAGACTTTTATAAATGCTGATGTTACTAGAAATGTTTTAATAGAGTCATAGATTTTAAAGGTCAGAAGGGCACGATTGTGATCATCTAGTCTGACGTCCTGTATATGAAGCCATTTAATATCACCAAGTGGTTTTTGCATCAAGCTCCAAACGGTGATTGAGTTATAGCATCTCATTAGAAAGATTCCAGTGATGGTATGTATTACTATGGTGGTACTATGGGCCAGATCCTCCCCTTTGGACCTTAAAAGGCATAGAAAGAAGGACTTATATTCAACTCCTGAGCTGCCCAGCCTATGCCATCTTCTCTGGTTGGTGGTGGGGCATAGACCAACAGATAGCATGGCCAACAAAAGGTCCACAGATCCACCTAAGAGAATCGTCCAAAGACATGGCATTCTACATCCCCCCACCCCCTCCCCAATGCAGGCACAGACCCTCCTCCATGCAGGGAGAGCTACAAGCAGGAGCAGCTCTCATTCTTGAGGGACATGCAGGGAACCATGTTGCGAAGAGCACATTTCTCTTCCCCTTAGTATCACTCCTCAGACACGCAGAGCTGCACCCTAGCAGTACGGGGGAATACAACCTAGCTATATAGTCCCACTGACCATTCTCCGTGGGCGTGGCACTTTCTATTCCCTTGAGCAAAGGAAGAGTGTTTACATCTCATGGTTCTACTGTGAGTCTTGCAATATCTGCTGTTGTTCTTGAAGCTCCAGCTCCTACACATAATTATACAAGAATTTCAAGTTTTGTTATATTTTTAAAAGAAGTAAACATTTCTAACCCTGTTGGCTGGAGAGAACAGAGCGAAAGGGTGACACCTAAAGGCTCGAAAACCAGAAAGTAAATGCAAAGAACCCCAATGCTTAGGGGGTGGCCATTCTGCATGGGACCCAGAGTTTGCAGCTTACAACGCAACTGGTGCATGTGCATGGAAACCAGGAAGTGAAAGTGACTAAGCACAGCCCAGTCTAGTCTGCACAAAAGAACGGTTGGGGGGGACACAAAGCAACTGAACTAACGGTGAAAAGTCAATTAGATTTAAAATCATTTCATTTTAAATCATCATTAAATTAATATTCATTATAATGTAATAATTTTAAAACATATTTTACTTTTTAACCCTTAATTCGGTCTGTTTGAAATGCTTAAAGGACACCCTCTTCCATCCGCAGGGAACTAGCCAGAACCTACAATGGAGACCGCAGTGTAGACAAGACTCTGACATTTATACCACTCTGTTGTTCAGTGCTGCTTTGACACAGTGGTAAAAATGCTTTGGGCTGTCTATCCAACAGCTTCCACTTGTGCTGTCACTGGTGAGGGGCACCCACTGGGAACTGGGGCTCTGAAAAATCCTAGCTTAGACAAGGCTTTAGAGACCTCATCCTGTGAGTGATTTACATCACCACAGCAATGAAAATTCCTGTCTGGAACCAAGTGCCTCACTGCAAACTTACCATAGCTCCGGGGCTAACTAAGAGTCAAGAGGTCACATTGTTTATTTGTTGCTCTTCCTGGCTTATTTTCCCATGAACTTGATGGATCCTCAAATGCCTTGTATTCCACAACCTCCCCCTCCCCAGAAGACTAACTGTGATTAATTCAAAGTCTTGTTTTAGTTTGGAAAGCTGCAGGGTTTTTTTTGTTTTATTTTTTTTAGAGAATCTCCTCTTTAAATATACTCAGATACTTAAGTGTTTAAAATATGAATGAGTAGTTTTAGATAAATAGAAAGGTTGGTTAGTTTTTTTTTAAATGTAAGCATAATGGCACCGATTCTGCAAGAATAAATCGCTCCTACACATAGCCCTTACTCAAGCAATCCCTCTGAATTCAGCGTACAACTCAAGTGAGAAAGGACCGCATATGCAGACCCTTAGAAAAAGAGCGGGGTGGTGTACTCTAACAGATCTGGTACTAGGCTGGCATTTAGGAGTTAGGTTCTATTCTCAGCTCTGTCACTAACACATTGCTTGCTACTGTACATGACACTTCGCCTTTGTGTGACTGTAGCAAGTCACTTCACTTCCGTGCTCTTGTTTCCCCTCAACTTTGATGATGATAAAAGCTGTATGACGGGAGTAGCCCTAAACATTTTGTTGTATTATTTCTTAATTCTCATGTAAAATAATGGGGAAAGGAGGGTTGTCAACTCGTGATTTTCTCGAACTCTTGCACAATTCAGTGATTTTTTTTAAAGCTGTAATTCTTATAGTCATGTTCTTATGTGAAAATCTCAGCTTTTATTAAAAAAAGAAGTTTCTAGTCACCATGTCTGGAGAGAAAAGATTGAAATTGTGAACCATAAATAATAAATTTAGAGATCTTTTGATTTAAATTTCATTATTTTAAAACCAGTCCCATGGTTTTGAGGACCTGACTCATGGTTTTTGAATATTTGGGGTTTTCAAAGCTGTTCACAGGCCAACATACTTACTGTTGATTTACTTCAGAAGGCTATTCTTCCCTTGTCCCTGCCAACTTGACTGTTTTTCCCCTCTGTTGCTTCACTGTCTTGTGAAGTCAGAACTCAATTTTGCCTTTAAGGCTAGGCCTAGGACATGAATGGAATACCCAAAGAGAACAGTCTCCCAGCAGACTAGATTTCCTTTCCATTACGATAAGCAAATTCAGTCCCACCCTCCCATCGCTACTTTGTTGTATATATTTGGAAGACTTAGTATTCCCCAAACATCAGAAGGAAATACGGTTTAAATTAAAACAAGGAAACAGATTTAGCCCAGTTAAAAGCTTACACAGAGAAAGATCCGGCAAATAACTCCATAAGATTGCAGAGCGGTGAGGGAGGGGGAGAGGAATCTTACATCTTTGTGGGGCTTCTTGTCTACATATCCATCCCCATGATCAATTATGCAATCAGATTTTAATTATCATAATTTGCCTCGCAACAAACCCCCTCCTAAGGGATCTGAACCAAAAGGATTTCTATTTAATTAAAAATGACTTCTTAGCCCCAAAGGAAGACTACAGACTGTGAAACCATTTTTTTGTCTGGGTCTTTATGATATAATCTTAGTAAATCACCCCAGATATGAAGAGGACAAATGCCTCAGTATTTCTACATTCAACCAGTTAGATACAGTTGATGACTTCATCCCAAATCTTCTAAATTTAGGATGCTCCAGATCCTGTGTAATAGGGAGTCTGAAATACATCATCTTTGCAAGTAGCTGAATATTTATAGCCTGGTGTCCACTAGGGCTGCAAACTCTTATCAGCCAAATCAGCTATGCATGCAAATCTATTACAGAGATTTTGGTACTGCAACATATACTATACTAGTAACAGGTCCATTTTGGAACAGTGTCCCAAATCCAAGTGGATCAGAGACCATCCATAACAGCAGTTTCAGGAGAGATGTCCAAAGGCACAAATGGCAGTTTGACTTTCCAGGAGGGTTTGCCACCTAACTACCCTTTGTGCCTTTGGAAATCTCCCAGTTAGTTAGGAATCTAACAAAGGACAATTTATTTAAATTGCTATTCAAGTTCACAGGATGAAGTCGTCATTCAAAGAGGTGCATCTTGTCGGTTTAAATCCAGTCAAAGGGACTCTAGACAAGGTTTGTTGGACTAAAATTAGACATAACATCTTTGTTTTTGTTGATAGGCATGTGTGTGAAACGAGCATCTACAGTTGCAAACAAACCATCTAATCTGCTTACTGGGGGATCAATCCCCAAAGAAGCTTGTATTGTGGCATTAATTTCAGCAGACCACATAAAATGAGGCAGCAATCTATTTTTTGGGAAGAGCAGAAAATGTAATAATTCTTTTTACGTAAAGGATCAGCTGGGGCCTGTCAATCTTGATAGCTTCTTATTAAAATAAAATGCTGAACTGTGCCTGTAAAGTGACAGAGTCAGGCTCACAAGACAACTTCTCTTCCAAGAGCCTTATAATTAACTTGTTATATTACAAAAAATGCCTAGAAGTCTTAACCATGATCAGGACTCCATTATGCGAGGCCCTGTATATACATGTAGAGACTGTTCATGCTCCAGAGAGCTTACTATCCATGTAGAGAAGACAGCATGTGGGAGAAAGGAAGTCTTCCTATCTCCATTTTACAGATAGATTCACCCAGTATCATACAGGAAGTCTGTGGCAGAGCCAGGAACTGAATCCAGATCATCTAACCAGGAGTCAGATGCCATAACCACAAAGCTATCTTACTCTCAAATGTAGATTATAGGATCAGAGAACAGGTTTGCCAGGGGACTGACAGTGGAACCTTTCAACTTCAGATCCCTCTAGATTAGAGCAGATTAGATTCAGGTCCCTCTAGATTAGGGCAGAGAGTTTGGACAGCTCCACTGCGGATTTTTCAACACTGCCCTAGCAACGTGTTCCAGTCCTGTTTTGGAGGGACCAACTTTAGGGGCAAAAGGGTATAAAATGTTTCAAAATCCACCCAATACATGGCTTCTCCACTGAGCTGACAATTAGCACAAATAGGAGGGTGGTATTTTTTCTGTGAACACCAATCAAGAACTAACTGAAGCATCCATATAGTTCATTTCATAGTGGCTGTACAACTGCAGTGAGATGATTAAGGCTTTTGGTGCCTACTGCTGAATCTCAACTTAAACTGGTGGCCTAATATTATTCTTTTCCAATAGGTTGTTTGCAGTGTTGCTGTAGCTGTGTTGGAGAGAGACCAGGTGGGAGAGCTCTGTGCAACTTGAAGTGTGTCTCTTTCACCTACAGAAGTTAGTCCAATAAAAGATATCACCTCAACCACCTTGTTGCTCTCATATATTTAAACTGGACCATTACGGGGCAGTTTCAGGATTGGGCCTACGTGTAGACGTCTTGGCAAAGTGAATGGGAGCTGAAGTCTTGAGCACATTTCCAGTGGGAAAACAAGTTGTTCCAGAATTCTGAAGGCTGGCAGGAAACCCAGCTTTCCAAGAGACTGGAGTCACATGGGTCAAGTCAAAGGCTGCTATTCAGCAACTGTTTCCCAGAAAAATATAGCAAGGAGTGCAATAAGGCCAACAGAGAACTAAAAATATGCTAGGGCTTAACCCACATTGTACATACTGTCATTTAGCATGCTGAAGTCATATGTTTATCATACATAACCAGCGAGATACAGTATCCTATACAGTACAGTTGCTCAATTAGCGTAGGTAATGCCAGGCATGGATTGAGGCAAGGTAAAAGACAGTGGTACAGTGGCTACCAGCTGGGATACAAGAGGAGCAACCCCAGAAGGGGGAGAATCTGCCCCAGAGATTAAGGGGAGGTGGGAAGGAAAATGTTCAGGGGGGAACCCAACAATTTGGTGAATCATTTACTCTTTATGCATCTGTGACGGAGTCTCACAGGGATTGTGCCCTCGAATCACTCGGGCGCAGCCACTCAGGACTCGAGTGCTGCCTCTTGGGTCTCCACACATCAGTGCCGCAGCCTCCTGACTCTGGCCCCGCAGCGTTCAGCACTCCTGTTCTGCCTGGAACTCTCCCTGCGGGAGCCCCCCCTTGGATGGGTTCCTCCACACCCAAAGGGCCATGCACCCCGCCTTGCAGTCAGAAGCGATTCACAGCCAGCGTGACAGCCAGAAGGTCCACAGCATAGAAAGTCTTTGCTAACTATCAGCCTTTACTAGGAGTTACAGCAACAACCACCTAAAGAGCCCCATTCTCGGGGCTCCCTCCCCGCCGGGCTCCCATGGGGAACTCCCTCTTCCCCCTAGTCATCCCCAGAGCTGTCCCCTCGCCCCTCCCAGTCCTTTGTCTCCTTCTCGGGCAAGGTGGCCACTCCTCCTGGTCTTCACCTGCCACAACCTGTCCCAGCTGGCTGACTCAGCAGGACAAAGGGGTCTGGGCGGCAGATGTGTGGCTGGGGAAGGCCCTTCCGCCCTCCAGTGGCCTCTGTAATGATCACACACCCGGGTCCCATCACCGCAAAACATAAGAAACACGTGGGGGGGGAGAACTGAGGCACACACCCCGCAGTCAGAGAAACCCCCACACAATGCCTCCTCTTTGTCACAGCATCCCTGGATTATGCCAGAAAATTCTACTCATGCGAGACTGCAAAACGTCCATTAGAGACAGGCTCTAATTCAAGTCATCTTTCCCTTTCAGAAGATAATGGCATCAGATTCCAAAACACTAAATCAGACAAAAACAGGAGCTAACAAGTGGCAAGATTTGACGTTTTTCATGTAGTAGCAGGCCAAGCTGACATCGCTGGTGGATGTGAGTGCGCTGCATGAACCTCTGAGCCCACTGACAATAGTTAATGGATGGCTGTAATGTTCCAGGAGCCAAAAGTAAGAAACTGGAAGTGCCTTTTGACTAAATGTTATTGAAACTTCTCATTTTGGTCCTTGAATTCCCCATTGGTAGGCACCATCCCCTTCATGTAACCGCTGGCTGTTGATTAATGAAACTTGGCAAACTGGAGCAAGTCCGTGCCAAAAGCTGCACTGAATCCCAACTTACCTCAAATCCTAATGGTGGAAATGCAGACAACGACCACCACCACGTCCTGTCTTCACCTCTGAGCTAAAAGTACTCAGATAGGTTGCACTTCCTTCCCAGCACGCCTACCGATGGCCCCACATTCAGAGCAAACCGCAGCCATCTCTTGTGTACAATTACTGGCCTTTTACAGCCTCACCTTGTCTAACTTCTCACTACAGATCACGTCTAGTCAGACGCTACCTGCATTTTCAGTAACTTCTCACCTCCGCTGCTTGGAACTCTGGCGTCTTAAGAAGCCTGCTGTCTGCAAAGTTAACAGGCTTTACAAACTTGGGGACAGCTCTCACGTAACACTAAAAGTCAGCTCTGTGGATCATTAATGTTCATGGCACTATATCGTGCTGGTATTAGAACAAGTAAGCTCTGTATTCAGAAGAGACAGTTCAGGTTCTTGCTCATCTTCAATCTCTTTATGGATTAGAATCATTATTATTAAGAAGGCAGCATAGCCAAATGAATAGGGCACTGGAAAATTCCCGGCTCTGCCACAGGCCTGCTGGCTGTCCTTGGCCAAGTCGCTTCTCTGCCCTGTGCCTCAGTTTCCCAAATGTTTTAAATGGGGAAAATGATACTCATAGACTCAGACTTTAAGGCCAGAAGGGCCCATCATGATCATCTAGTCTGACCTCCTGGACATGGCAGGCCACAGAAACTCTCCCACCTGCTCCTATAATAGACCCCTAACCTCTGGTTGAAATCATGATTTAAAAACTTCAAATTAGAGTGCCCCATGCTGCAGAGGAAGGCAAAAAGCCCCCCTCAACCCCCCCAAACCAAAAACAAACAAACCAGTGTCTCTGTCAATCTGACCCAGGGGAAAATTCCTTCTCAATCCTATCATGGCCATCAGTTAGACCCTGAGCATGTGGGCAAGACCCACCAGCTGGACACCTGGGAAAGAATTCTCTATAGTAACTCAGAGTCCACCCCATGTAGTGTCCCTCACCTGCCGCTGGACATATTTGCTACTCACAGCCGCAGATACTGACCTCCTTTGTAAAGTGCTTGGAGATCGACTGATAAAAAGTGCTAGAGAAGAGCTAGTTGTGGTAACTATTTCTATTGTGGCAGTGCCTACAATTCCCAATTGGGATTGGAGCCCCACTGTGCCAGGCACTGTACAAACACAGAAGAGAGACAATCCCTGCCCCAGAGGATTTACAGTCTAAGAGACAGGACAGATGAAAAGTAAGGGGTAACACATGCAAGCAAATGAGTATGAAGAAGAATTGGACCAGCTTTGTTAATTGCATGTGTTGCTGTTTTAAACTGGGGTACAGGCAAGGAGTAGAAAAAAGGAAAGAAGGGGAAGAGGAACAACCACAGATTGTCACATGCCTGGGCATGAGCAGCAAGCTGGGTTTTGGAGGCAGAGGGAAGTTTTAAGACTCATACGTGGCCTGCCAGCAAAGCCCCTGTAAAAAGCATTGTCTTGCACACTGATGTGGAGGGGAAGGAGGCAAATGGGAAAAGTTCCCCACATCACAACCTTAGAGCAATTTATTTAGTCATTATTTAATTGTTGATTTATTTATTAAGTTGTGCTGGTCATTTTCAAATCGGCACAATAAAACCAAAGAAAGTGGTCAGACTGAGTTTTTTTTAAATTATACTAAAGAGAGAGATTTGACTGAATATATTGTAACAAATCCATGGCCATCTAGAACTATCAAGCAACATCAGGAATGGAATTCAGAACCCTGTTCCCCAAGCATCGGTCTCTACGGCTTCACCTAAAGAGAAGGCTGTTATGACACAAAGCTGACAAGTTGTGATTCCACCCAGTAGAGGGCAATGGTGAATATGCACAGTAGCAAGTGTTACAGTATTACATGTCCAGAGGAGAACATAAGAGATGGGATACTTATCCAAACCTCTCTCTAGACATGCAAGCAAGGGCCTGAGAGCCTAGAATGCCAAAACTCCAAATCTGGCTCTGCCACAGACTTTCTTTTTATGACCTTGGTTAAAGCATTTTGTGTGTCCGTTTCCTCATCTGTGAAAGTGATAACACCCATTCTCCAAGGCTATTGTGAAGATTAATATTTGTAAAGCACTTTGAAGATGAAAAGTAAAAGTCAATATTTCTCTTGTGTTTGCATAGCTAGGCTTACGGAAAGGTCCTACAATATATTTAATAGAGATGAAACCAATAGGAGTCTGCAGAATTGCAGTAGTGCTATACAGACGTGATCCTAAAACCTACAGAATGTAATAAAGAATAAGATCCTGTATGGAAAAAATGTTTAAGCATCCTATAAATTCTACAGGAAGAATTTACAAAGACATAGCCAGTCTCTATTTTTCAGTATAGGAGGAGAAAGAGCAGGACTGGGAAAGGAGGAAACAAGACAGAAAAGAGACACAAGGATGGTATCGGGGGAAAATGACAAGAGACAGAGAATTTAAATGAAATGCAAAGTCTAAGTATCTAGGGAGGACAGGGGGCAAGAAGGGAGATGATGCCCCTGCTATGAAAACCAAGGGAAGCCAGGAAAGATACAAATTCTTCATACATCAGTGAGTGAGCAGTGACTCTTCAGGGAAGAAGTTTGAAAGAAATTAAGTCAACAGGGGAGATGGGGAAAACATTATTAAGAAAGAGCTGGCGTGAATTTGCAGACTGCAAAGCAGAGTCCTGGCAAAAGGTGCCAGTGAAATGTGTTGTGTGAATCACTGATACAAATACAGGAGATAGAGGCTCTCCACAGAAAGGGTTAAAAGCAGAACCATACACTATGCTAAGGGGGCGGGGTATGGGTTAAGCACTCTGCATGCCTACTATCCGGACAAAGCCATGTAATGAGAACAGAATATGCCAAGGATCTGATGGGACAGGCAGGATGCAAGAACAAAAGGCTCGGCTGAGAGACGTGGGGCAGAGAGAGAAGCTGCTGGATAAAAATACCGAGAATTCTGAGCCCAGGCCGGGCTGCCTGCAAGTGACATTGCTTGATTTGGCTGCTCATCTCAGTTGCAAATCAACATTTTTTCTGTACAAGCTGAAAATACAACAAACTAAGAGGCAATACTACAAATCTGGCCATCACTCATTTTCTCCCAATGTGAAAGACACAACCCGCAAAGCTCCCAAAACTCTATAATAGCCGGCACACAAGACAACAACTGAAAGCTGGGTGTGCAGCCCCCTCCAAGTAGCAGAGCCCCTAGGAAATGCCACAGGATTATTCTGCCTATACGAGAAGAATAACACCTTTCAGCCATGAATATCGAAGCATAGCATTAACATTAATATAGCCTCATTGCACTCCCATGAGGCCAGTACTATTGCTACCCTCTTTTACGGAAGGCAGTCTGAGGCCTGGAAAGGTAAAACGTCACACAGCAAGTCAGCAGCAGAGCCAGGAAGAGAACCGATGATCTAACTTCCAGTTTTCTACTCTGCCTTTTTTTTTCCTATTAATTTGCATTAAACTTTGGAACTCATTGCCACATGATATGGTGTAGGCCAAGAACTTAGCAAAATGCAAAGAGTGATTGGGCATTTATAGGGATAACAAGAATATCTAGAGTTGTACTACTTAATGCTAGGCAACAAGTTTAAAAGACGAGTTTTGGAAGGGATGTAAAAACCCTATGCTTCATGGCTTGAGTCTCTCTAAATATTGGAGGTTAGGCCAAGACCTTCATGGTGAGCAAGTTATCCCACATCTGCCTAATGTGGAGTTTCTTGCACCTTCTTCTGAACCATATGGTGCCTGTGACTGTCAGAGACAGGATACTGAACCAGATGGATCACAGATCTGATCAAGCCTGTATTCCCAACAAAATCACTATAGTTGAGCTCTATGAACAGACAACGAGGCAATTCAGTTCCTGGCAGAGATGCTGTTTTCAAACTGGTGAGGAAAAGAACATGAAAATATTCCTGGATGGAACTAGATTCTCCCTTCGCCTGCCTTGTTTCCTTTTGGTTTGCCACTTCAGAAACTGCCTCTGGTCAAAATGTCCCCACTAGGAATTGAACACGGACTGAACTGTCTGCTGATATCAGCTAACAGCATGCGAGGAAGTGATTTCTTCTTGCAGCCAGCGCTGACACCACTAAAGGGCCTGGAGAGTCATTGAGAAAATGCTGAGGATGTAGGTACAGGTGAATTCACAAGCTGAAGGACTGGACTGACCTTCAGCCCAGTCGTTTGTTCCTGGGCCTCTCTTTGCAGATTGGGGCCGATTCGCCATTGTCCTGAACCTTGTGTAGTCATTTAAGCCAGTGTGAAGTGAGTATAAAATGCTACTATTTTTAACTGGTAGCGGATAATATCAATTTTGCAGCAGTGTACGTGACTACACAGGTGAAGGGCAAAGAAGAATCAGGCCCCGAGAGATAATGCACCCAATAAAGCTATTTCCATTAAGAATCATAGCCTATGTATGCATTCACACGCACATACTATTAACATACATATGCAGGAGCAGTGGTCACCATTAAGAAAAGTCAGCATTTGCAAATAGCTACATTGGTGTACTACGTTCCCAGTCTCCTGCCACACATACACCCCCTCGCACACGCTAACTGAATAGAAAATAACTGCAGTATCTATTGGGAGAAGATGACCACGTAAAAAACTGGCACGATGTCTGAGAAATAGCAGTTTGTAATCATTTGTGCAAGTCAGGCAGGGAATCACTTTGCTAGACAAGAAGGAAAAGTTCCACAGCACCTGAGAAGCAAGATGATTGTACCCCTTTTGCTAAAGTAAGCTCTGAACAATTCACCTTTCCCTTTCTGGAAACTTTCCCTGATCCCTTACCCAGGGCTTCTGAAAACAAGTAGCGATGTTCTGCTACTGGTTTTCAACCCACCCCTCAAGCTGGACAGGAGCAAAGGGGAGATCAGCCAGGAGAACATGTTCGGGAAATAACAGCGGGCTGGCCGGTCAGAGCAGGTAGGCAGCTGAGAGGAGGCAGGAGGGGAAAGGGAGGCAACTGGCTTTTCAGGGTGGAAGATTGGGATGCGTTACTTCGAGTGTGTGTGGACATGAACAAGGCAGAGGGGAGCTGTGGGAAGATGAGGGCGAGTCTAGTGAGCAGCAGCTGGGGTGCAGCTGGGGACAAAGGCAAGTCCTCTCAGGGTTAATACTTTCCCAGTGATGGTGAGATGTGCCTCCTCCTTCCAAGGGGTAGAGGTGAAATCTGGCTTCAGGCAGCTCTCGCAGCCTCCAGAGCTTGTCTGAAAGCCCTGCCTCTGCAGGGGAACTTTGACCTCTCCTGGCAGAGAAAGTGAAAACAATTGAACCTGATGATTTTTCTGCACCAGAAATCTCCAGCAATCCCATTTTGGGGACTCGGGGAGGGAGAGCTTGACGCACTGAATCATCCACAGACAAATCATTCCCTTATTATACATGGCAGCCTCCCACTGACCAACTTGCTAGAGGGCTCCTTGGAATCTCATTAGGTGCCTTTCCCTCTCCCTGCTTCATTCCTCCCCTCCTGCTCCACCCTAAACATTATGGCTCACATTCACATCTGGGCAGGCCTGGGCGTGCTTCCCTCCAGGGTCCATCAGTATTCAGACAGTCAAAAAGAGGCCCTGAGAAGGAACTGTGTGAGTTGGATACATAGCATTACAGAAGTCACTCTAGTTTGGGAATTCCCATCCTGTTCTCAATGGTCTGGTGGCCACATGCCAAAAGCACCAACCACAGCTCATGACAATTGACAGCTTTTATTGGGGGGGTCGCCATCAAGAGTTGAATGGGTGTCTAGACGGAACTGGTCTCACACACCTAGAGAGGGTTCCTCTAGGTGAGGGTTGAAGCACACTGAGGGTAGCTGGCATTGCTTCTCCACTGCATAGAGTTGCAGAGGGCTTTGTTCTCCAAGGAAGGCCTATGTAGCATCTGTTAAACACCCCATTTTTATTTTTTGAGGGACTGAAATGAATGAACAAGCCCCTGTAATGTACATGAACTATTCTTTCTGTGGATCCTGGGGAGATGAGCAAGACACTGAAGCGTGGCAGTGTCTGATGTCACCAGCATGCCTTGATGGAATTATAGCAGCATGGTTACGCACAGCTGGAGGTAAATTATTCTTTATGCTACTTTTTTATTTAACAGAGTAACTTTCCTCGTAAGTACTATAGTTTAAGTCCCATTATCCAGAGGGAGGTTGCTGATCAGAGCTATGATAGGACTTATGCCAAGTCTGAATCAGAGCAGACAAACCACTCCAAATTCCCTTAAAATGCTCTAAATGAACATTCAAAAGACCAGAGTTCAAAAGCTTGTGGCATTTGAAGGCCAGGCCATTTCTCTTTTTATTCACAGAAGTAACAATTCCATGGCAAGTGACTGTCACACAGTTGTACATCCTGTCTGTATGTCCCTGTAGAACTAGCAGACAGCTGTTGTGAAGTGGTGTCTCTCCACCGGAATGCCTGTAAGTCACTAGAACAGCCTGGGTGTAAGGTAAATGGACATTTTCTATAGCCATACAATTTTCTAAGCAATTCTGCCATTGAATTATCAAGATCTGGCCAACCACCATCTTCCCATTTTGCTTGTGTGGTATTCCCCTTTCTCCTACCCCCACCTCTGTTTTGTCTTGCTAAATAATTAGCATGATCCTTCACCCTACAGAGGTTTCTTTTCTGTTTGGAAAGTATTTAGTCCATTGTGTGCTCTACTGGAAACACATCAATAACATCACCACAATGTCATGACTGTTACAGCAACAGGGAATGGTGCCGCATCATCATCATCTCCCAACTAAAGCAAAACTTAGCAGCATCAGGACACAGGGATTTCTCTCCAAGTTTTTCCAGTTCTAGGTCCAGGTGACTTTGTGCCCCTGCAGTTTTGCTTTGAAGGAGCCCATAATTTCAAAGCAAAAATTCACATGCCATCTCAGGACCCTCAGTTTTGCCTAGCATCAGCCTACATCCATGAAGATTCCTGTGGCTTCCACCCAAAACTGTAAACCTTTCCTTCGTGTCTGGAACACATCACAGAATTACTACAGAGGTTGAGAACCTCAACAAGTCTTTAAGTGAACCTAGTCCCAGGTCTGGGGATGCAACCAAATTTAAATCAGATGAGTTTCACCTGTTTGGAGATTGTTTGTGAAGGTTTCATAACACACACTAATCATGCAAACAACATCACCTGGCAATGCAACATAACAACACTAAGTCCCGGCACTACAGAGGAGATTTTGGACATTGATTGTCCCAAAAGTTAGACCCACTGTCTGTAGAAAAGAACCAGGAAAATCAGGAGCATCCACAAGTTTCAGAATAGTCCTCTCTATAAAAATAGCAGAGGAGTAATATCATTTGTATTACAATAGCTCCCAGGCATCCTATTGTGCTAGGCAACTGCCCTGAAGGTTTTATATCTAAATAGACAAGACAGGGAAAGGGTGGGAAGGTATTATGTTACAGATGTGGAACAGAGACAGAAATTAAGTCACTTGCTCAAGGTCACACAGGAACTCTGTGGCAGAGGTGAGAATAAAACCAAGATCTCCCAAATCCCAGTCTAGAGCCCCAACCACAAGGCCATCTGTCATGTCTATGAAGGATAATCTTTGACTTTCAAAGGCAACTGAGGAAAAATTGAAGTATTTTTTCCACTGTGGCACAAGCAGAAAGTCAAAGTTACAATGTGGGCCCAGGTGGGACCAAAGACTGAGTGCCTTTGATGGCAGTATTGAACGTCTAATCTTTTATAGCAATTAATGAAGCTTCACTGCAGGCCTCTTTTATCACGGCAGCGCACTGCCTCAGCCTTGCAAGCTGTTTACTTTTAGACAAGTTCCCTTCTCTCTCAAGCCCATACATCAGTCAGAGTTACAGGGAAGTGTACACTCAAGTCCAAGGGCTGATTTTTCTCCCCGCCCCCCGTCTCTTTGTTTCTCACCAATACCTACTTCAGCACTGAACATCTGCTCCATGCTTCATAGTCGCTTTAATTGAGAGTGGTGCTGAGTAACACAGCTCTTTCTCTGGCTACTGTAGCTAATTCCAAAGCAGTGTTTTCTTCCTGCAGTGGTCCCCTCTGCTCAGAGCTGCCCTTAAAACACAACCAATGCAGGTGGCTACTGGGACTCCACACACATTTTGCAGGTCCCATGCACTCCTAGCAACTCAGCAGTGCAATCCCCCCTTGAGCAGTGAGACAAATGGAAGAGGATGCAAGTGTTTGATATCTTCCCCCAGCAGTGGAGTTGGAGGAGACTGCTGTCCCAATCTCCCCTTCCCACACTGTTCATAAAGTCAACCTGTCTGCCCATAGAAGCTATGGCTCTTTCACAAAACCTTGAAACCCAGCAAAAATAAAACAATTAGAGCAGAGATTGACCTGAATATTTCCGAACGATGGGAATGTTCAGATCAAAGTGCAAACTTACAGCCTCCCTCTCTCTCTGCTTGGTTCATCAAACCTCCCGATCTAAATACTGCTGAACCCTGAACCTACATCACAACCATGTGCACAAACCTTTTGCAATAAAACCTAAAACGAGGCAAAGCTTGCCTGGTTTCTGTTTGCAACTCAAAACTTTAGGACAGGTTTTCCACAAGCTTTCCCAAGGTTCATGAAGCTGTTATCCAGCACTAAACACAGGGTAATCATTCATCCCTCACATCCAGAGATCTTCCTTTTTTCAGGACCTGACTCTCAGTCTTGCAACCCTTTTAGCAATAGCCCCCTAAAATGAATAATCAAGCCAGACTTCATCCATACACAGACTAGTGGGGAAAGATGTAGGTTGGCTGAGGAAGGAGAGAGAAGGAAGCAGTCAGCCTCCACCCATCTTCAAGCTGTCATCCCACAAACAACTGCTCAACTCCCAATAAAACTTTCCCCTGAGACCCTGCCACAACCATCCTGATTTATACTGTTAAAGCCTCTTTTCACCATCTCTGAGGCAACCTGAACCATGTCTGTGGTAGGATGGAAACCATATAAAACTCAAAGCATCATAGGGATTCAGCCTAAGATCAGGCAAAATTGAATTTTGTTTAAACTTCACTTTGTGTTTCTGGGTTTGCTGAAACTCAGGTCCCAAAGCAAAATGCAAGGCGGGTGAACCACCATGAAGCAAAGTCAAAACATCACTCCATGCATGAGTCTCTGTAAAGCAGAACTGCTACGTTTTGCCCTTGGGACACAGAGATGACTGGCTGTTTTCTGATGTACTGAAGATTTAAGTTATTGTAAATGCCATAGCGATTTCTAACCATTTTTTAGCATCGTTCTGTAGTAAATATAAGACAAGAGTTCGGACTTGAGGTCTCTGGACTCAGTTCAACCCTGGTACAAATGGCTGCAGTTTCATTAACTTTAGTCAGATCACACCAATCCATGCCCAGCCTGAAGTTGGTCCTCTGTATGGCACCGTGTACGTCTCTTCACCTCTCTGTGCCTAAACTGAGCTATTTGTTAAATAGGGATCATATTTATTTCACAGAGGTATTGGGAGCCCAGGCTCCACCCTGAACTATAGTCAGTTTCACAAGAGAATTTCAAGTAGTTTCCAACTCTATACCTGCCCTTGAGTCATCTGAACAGTTTCTGTGCCCCTGAACTCATATTTTCCCATTTTTTTCACCTTTCTTTCTGCATGATAGCCCACACATACCAAAGAGGAAATGGAGGAATTGTTTAAGTTTAGTACTATTATAGGCACGAGGACGAATGGGTACAAATTGGATATTAGGAAATTTAGACTAGAAATTAGACAAAGGTTTCTAACCATTAGGGGAGTGAAGTTCTGGAATAGCCTTCCGAGGGAAGTAGTGGGGGCAAATGACTTATCTGGCTTTAAGACTAAGCTTGATAAGTATATGGAGGGGATGTTATGATGGGATAGTTTAATTTGAGCAATTGATTT